>CM047884.1:6984940-7527164 GCA_026212405.1 Petrea volubilis
TGTCTTTTTGAAAGAGGGAAAAACCTGATCCAAAAAATAAAAGAGAGAAAAAGACCCCCAAACCTTAACCTTCAAACTTTCACACACATTTATAGATGATTTGCGATATGGGAATTGCTGTAAATGTAGGGTGATGTGCTAGTTTTTAAAAACATGAAGGATTTTAAACTAATTTTTTTTACACATGATTTTTTGTGTTAATTAAATTTAATACGGGTAGTTTTGTAAATTTAACTTAAGGTTAAAAGGGGAAACGTGCAAGCTTTAAACACTTTCATACATGTAAAAATGGCTAGTAAAGTATACTATTGACGGAGGGTCTTCGGTGGTAGTTTTTATATTTTACAGTGTCTTTTATACTAATTTTTATTTTATGAGATTTTTCAAGTTCTATTAAATATATAATATAAGGGTGTCCCATAACAAAAATTCTATATATATTGGCAAATGGCAACTTTAAGGACGTAACTAGCCTTCAAGATATACAAATTGGAGATATATAGATAGGGAGGTACGTTTTATTTACATCTAATCACTAATTAAAATTAGAGATAATTATATTTACTATTCCTTTGAAGTTTCAAAACTATAATTGATATTCCAAAATTTTTCAATATTATCAACATTTACCCTTAATGAATTTGAAAATTAGATATACCCCCTGGCCAGTCGGTTTTCAATAAATTTTTCTTGAACTTTCGGTTTACCCCTACATTTTATAATTTAAAAATATCACAAAATAACCCAAAAACTCTGAGGTGTATAATGACAAAGTTACCATTTTACTTTTTTTTTGTTGTTAAAAAAGAGATAATTGCATCTACTACCCCTCTAAAGTTTTGAAACAACAATTGGTCCCTCAAAAAATTTCAATATTACCAACACTTATCTTGACGAATCGAAAACTACATATACCCCCTGGTATATTTGAGTATGCTATGAAGCCATGAAATTTGTTTTCATCAACTAGCATTGAATTTTTATAAAATAATACATAATGAAATACAAATACATATGTTGGTATTTCACTTTCCAAAAGTAGATACAATTTGTGTTATCAAATATACGGTAAGTAAAACAAGATTCAAAGCTATAAGCTTGTGAACAATGCTTCCATCTCCAAGTTGGGTAGGTGCAAGGTTTGTGCTCATTGAACTTGTTGCTTCTTTCTCATTAGGGTTGTCTCTTCCTTATATGAACCCAATATCTTCATTTCCTTCTTCCATCATGAACGAATAACACCAATATGAAAAACATGTATTAGGTACCAATAGAACAATTTTTTGCAGTTTGTCGATGTCTCCATAACCTTTTGACAATTTTTGACACTGCAACTTTTGACAATTTTCTTTTCTATATCTCAACCCAAAAATATAAGAAAAAGAACTAGAAGAAGCCATTTGTGAAAAGTCTAGTGAAAAAAAAATATGCAACTAAGCAACAGAAGTATATAACCTTTTTGTAAGCAATGGTAAAAAAAAAAAAATTCGGAGCAACAACTACTTTTAATATAGAAACTTGCTTAGAAAATTACATTTACCACCCCTAAAAGATACAAATATCACAACCAGTCCTACAAGTTTTAAAATATTACGAAGGGCACATAATGAAATAAACAAGGTACGGAAGGTACGTTGTAAGGGTAATTTCGAGTTTTCATAAAAAATTTGCTGACATCAGTAGATTTTGACCAGAAATCGGTTGATCGGGGGGGGGGGGGGTATATGCAATTTTCAAATTCATTAAGATAAGTGTTGGTAATACTAAAAATTTTTAGGGACCAATTATAGTTTCGAAACTTTAGAGGGGTATAGATGTAATGATCCCTTAAAATTATGTACGTACATATTTCGGGTGTATATATATATATGTATACTATTATAAAAAAAAAACCATTTTTGTCTCACAAATGGCAACTTTTTATGTGATTTTACAAAATTTTCCCTTCAATTTTATATGAAATAAATAGAGACGCCTAAAATTATGGCTAAAATTGAAAATTTCCATGCTGTGCAAATCAAGTGTGATAATGAGAGTGCCATCAATCTTCCTTCTAATCCCGTTTTCCATGCGAGAACGAAGCACATAGAGGTTCGTCATTACTTTGTTCGTGAGAAGGTCTTGAGTGAAGAAATTGAGCTAACAAGTGTTCGCACTCATGTTCAAGTTGCTGATATATTCACTAAGGCATTGGTGAAGCCCAAGTTTCAAGGCTTTCGGGATGCTCTTGGAGTTGTTGATAGTAAGCTTGCACTAAGGGGGAGTGTTGCAAAATAGTGCAACTTACCTAATCATGACTTCCTATTATTTTGCTATTAGTTGTTTACTCTACTTTAGTATTACCAAGTTTATTGCTATAATGCGAGGCATGTACACAATTAATTGATTTAGTTAGCTTTTATTTAAATAATGTTTGATAGTGGAATTAGTGGGAACATGGGCTAATATGTGGAATTAGTGGGAACATGGGTTAATATATGGAATTAGTAGGAACATGGGTTAATGTCTAGAGAAAATTAAGGGAATAACTGTTGGTAGAACTCTATAAATAGGAGGAGCTTGTATCACTTCCAGATCATTCAGTATGCATTCACAATTTCATTAAAAGTTCTTTGTTCCTCCAAATATTTCTCTCTTGTCTTTTGTAGCCATTTGCTTCTCTCTTTTGTTTTAAGGACATATTTGATTTGAGATTTCAACTATAAGACGTTAAATTTTAATTATGTGTGGTCCACAATTAAGGTATTTTATAAGCTTGTTTGATTCGACATATTTGAAACTTTTAATTTAAATCCTGCAACATCACATTCCACGAGAGTTTGTCACTAGCAATTTTTGCGAATTTGAAATTCAAACCGCATTTCGAGCCACATCTCTATATGTATATCATGACAAATCGTAACAATTTTACTTGTAGTTGAGGGTGTTGAAATATTATAAATAAGTGAATCACATGTGTCCTAAATATAACTTAGAAAACCAAACACAACGCTTAACATTCGGTTTTTTCTTATTTTGGTAAAAAATAATTCATCTCAAAGTTTCACATATTATTCTGTCGTTAATTATAATTGAGGTTGCAATTGAAACTTACTAGAAATTCATCATAGAAATTCATCTGAACTGAACTTCTTAAAGTTTGACAAACTTAGTTTAATGGTGTTTATTGAATTTTGAGTATCGGTTTTACAATAATAAGCTGACAAACAATACCTTTCATAGAATATTTTTAAATTACGTGAGTTCAGCGTCTCTTTGACACAATTAAATTTCAGCCTCATTAAAAACCCAAAATAGAATGATGACGTTTTACTCAAACTCATTTATTACACTGAAGAAGGATGTTAGAGAAAAAGATACAGTTAATTGTCTATTTTCACATAAAATAGTGATATTATAGCATCATTAGCTTCTATGAATTACTTTCGTGGATGGAAAATGAAAGATGCCGATTCTTTTTTTAACCTAAACCTTAGTAGATTGAATAATTTGAAGCCTTAATTAGCCACCCCTCATTAACTTTAAATTACTCGTAATATAATTATGTACAATATAGTTACTTCTAATGATATATTCGAAATCAAAACACTCTGGCTTCGAACTATGACTGTTTTTATATAATTTAATGACTAATTTTTTTTTATTACATTTTATCATACAAATTATATGGGATCTAAAATTTACCCCGCAAAGCTACCTTAATGGCCTATACAGTTGTTGCAAAATGATCGGCGGCAATAATATGGCAATTTTGAACGCAAAATTATCCGACTAAGGGTACATCAAATTTTAAAATTGTTTGAGGGTTTCGCGCGGAAAGTTGTGGCAAATCGATTGGTAGAATTGATGAGTTTATCCAGTGGCGATGGTGCCACAACCTGATGATTTTTTTTTGGGAAAGTAATTTTAGTGGACAAATCGCAAGTTTTGAATGCTTAATTTATATAGTAAATGTAATAAATATAATTCAGTGATTAAAAGTATAAGTGTTTTTGTCTTGATATAACCTATTCGGGGATTTTCTGTAACATTTTCATATAACATCTTTTGTTACACTCATCAATACGCACCATATGTATTGAGGAGAGGTTGAGATTGAGAAAGAACAAAAAAAAAATCATGACAAGGAAAAAGACTACGGATTCTCTATTATAATTTCAATGCCTCATTAATACACATAATGTATGTCAATGAATGAATCGAAGACATTACAAAATGTTACAAATCCAAACTGATTTATTAACATCACCAACTTTTGCAATTTCATTAAAAATAATATGTCATTCATTTCATAATATCTATCATTTAAGTTTTTCTTAAAAAATAAATTAAGAAGAATTCAATAGTATACCCTATTTAACAAATTAATCCATATTAATAACTTATTGAAAATATAAGTGGTAGATAATTAGGGAGGCTATATAAATGTTATAATATTATTTATGTGAGGATAAACTTAAAAAAAAACATTAAATATTATTTTATTCTTATAAAACAATTGATATTTTGAAACATAAATTAGATACATACATGTTAGATAATATGAAACGAAGGTTACTATTGAAAAGAAGAGACTTGGTGTCCCCCAAAGCAAGAGAGAAAGAGGGTGGGGCGGGGGGGGGTGCATATTTAAATTCATAGCTCATAAAGAAGTGGTTGTTTTTAATAGCTGGGGCAGTTGTGAGCTTTTAAAGTGTATTTGTAGTTGAGACTTGAGAGCCGAGAGGGGATGGCTTTAATTAGCTTGTGCCTTAATTAATTGTATTGATATATCATGGGACTGAGTAGTTTGGTTTAATTAAATGGCCGTGAGAGTGTAGAAAAAGAGCTTTTAAAGCTTGGTTTGTTTGTTTGTTTTGTACCCCACTTGTGAAAGTTGTGAGTTTTGAATGCCCCTCTTAAAGATTTCAAAGCCCTTCTTCAACTGTTTACACCCTCTCCCATTTAATGAGACTCCCACTCCCGCCAATTAACTTCATCGCCCTCTGCCGATCAGCCCTACTTCATTTGACAAAGTTGAAGTTCTAAAATTATGAGATCTTACGTTCGACTTTTTACCAAATTATTTGAATTTGATAGTAGTTTCTTTTTACTTTGATTGTAGTTTACTTACTTGTTTTACTGTGAACTATAAAATAGATTACCAACTACTAGTTAATCAAACAGGATGAGGTGCTAAATTTTTTAACCAACGTCTAAAATTTGAATTTTAGGATTGTAAATGGAGTAACTGATTTGGGAGGATTGCTCCCATAATGGGCTCTCTATAATATCCAATCCAAATCAATCGGTTAGTGGATTAAAATCGGATGACTAACACAAAAAAAAAAAAAAGAAAAAAGGATTGAGTTGTACTTTAAATTATGGTGTGTTATAATTTGATTTGTAATCCATGAATGTGGATGTAATTGAATGAAATGCACTGTATTTAAAAAAAAAAAACTTCACCACCCTTCAATATTTCACAAACCATTTTTTCCATTTTTGTTTTTGTTGTTTTTGCCCAAACAAAATTTGATCGTACCCATATTAAGTATTTGCTAATTAAGTGGTTATACACTGGCTATGTTCTTGTTCTTAGATGGGAACTCATTTATGACACTTGTTATACAATTTGGTAAAATGAGTTGGATTCAATTTAAATCTACTAGAATTGGGCATGTTAAAGAAAATATTAGGAAAACCTTTTGTTTGTGTGTGTGTCACTCTGAAATCACATTTAAGGACCTGCAACACAGTTCACTTCAATTTACACAGAACAAATAGTACGCATCCCCCTTTCCCCTAGAAACAGATATTTTCACAAGCTACCCATCCGCAAACACACATAAAAAAAGCACTATACCCTTTAAAATCTATTAAGTGGTTGAACATTAACCCTCACGTCCATTTTATAAGGACAAAATTGTTATTTGTAAAAAACCGAAATGAATTAATTTTTTTTCCTTTCTTTTTGCTTCTTCTATTTTCTTTCTATTTTTTTTGGGGGGTGTTGGTTGGGGGGGGGGGGGGGGGACGCTTGGGGGAGGGTTGGGGTTGGAATTGCTGACTTTAGACAAAATGGCTATTTTATCCTTGAAAATTAAGCGTTGGGATAATGTGTAACTATTTAATAAATTTTTAGGATGAAGTACTCTCTGTCATTTTTTTTTAAGAGTAGACTGTTAACTATCATCTCTTACGTGGTGTGATTTATAGTAATTCCGTAATATTCACCTCATGAACTAACTTTTCAAGTTGAGTTAGAGCAAATTCAAAATATTTTTTTATGAAATCAGAACAAGTTAGGTTATGCATTGTTGTTCGATCTTCTGGCTTGTGCGTGGAGAGGGTTCCCACATTAATTAATACCAAGATACGGTATTTAGAATTGAATTAGATTCAAGCCTATAATATTTTCACAGCGACGTCCTATTTGCCCATTTATGCGTACACTCACTCAAGGGAGCATCAAGAACACGAGTTTGCAATCGAAAATTGGTCATCTTCCTTGAAAAATCTGCTTAATTGCTCTTCAAACCGAAAAACCCAACTGCCCCTACTTGAACATTCAATGACCGCATTAACAAGATGGAATTTGGTGCAATCAAGATCAGGTGTGGTGAACTGCTGCTAATTAGACGACCACGTACTCTCTCTATCTCTCTCTCTCTCTATATATATATATATAGTACACAAAGTAGAGTTGGTTTGGTTAATATGTATGCTTTTAAGAAACAAGTGGATCTATTTGCTAATTTCTAAGCCAACTTCAATTGAAGATATATCAGACATACAGAGATGGGCCCTCTTTAGTTTCGCATTAAAAGCTGCTCCCCTTGTGGATTCTATATCCTGCAAATGCACTTACATGTAAGCATGCTCACACAAAAATTCTTTTATGAATTGAGTGATGGATCATCAGCTGCCATTCATATTGAATTTTGAAAAAAAAAAAAAAAAGACAAAAAATATATTTACAGGCGCTAATGTTGCACTTCACGTAATATACGTCTGCTCTTTCACTAACTAAATCTACTCAGTAAACAATAATTTTTGTTTTATCACAATTATATGACTCAACAGTGAATGAATTAATATTTTAATCGTCACAATTGACGATCAATGATATCCCTATACTTATTACCCTTACAATGACAAATTGGTATCACCGAATTAAGTATGAGGGTTTAGTAATTGTCACAGTGAAAATTTTGACGGAACAAAATTTTTAACCACTACATTCATATGATTAATGACAATTTTTATGTGGATTAATACAATGGTCAGAATTAAAACCACATAAACATTTATGTGTTTTTTCTACCTAATGCAAATGAAATGTGGATTAATCTTAATTACAGAATATATGAATGGGTTAAACAGCAGGTCCATATTAAGAATTTTCCGTAGTAATGTTAAAATGTCTCGTAAGACCTCACGTAGACAGTAGACACGTGCCCCAAACCTCATGAAGCTCCCTACTCCCTCCTAACCCTATATAACCACCCCATACATTTAACTATTCTTACAAACTACCCACACTAGCTATCATCAAGAAAAACTAAGTAAAACATGATCTCTCTACAAGCTTCAAAAGAAATCTTATCAGAGGAAAGCTTATCAAAGAAGAGAAAATGGGATGATCTAGCTCAACAAATCTTCGAAAACCCGGAAAACAAAATCAAAACCACAAAATCACCCGTCGTCTCCGACCCCCAAAACCACAGTACTCCATCTCCTTCAGACTGGCAACGATGCCTCGACATAAAGGTAAATTCCAAACCCTTGAACCCCGATCGAGGTGTGGCTCATCTTCACAAAACCCCCTGTGCGGTATGAAAACTTACAACACCCCCTTAACGTTTGGTTCCAGTTCAAAGATCCCACCAGATGTTAAGGGGGTTATTTGCGAAACAGGTCCAAACATTAGGGGTGGTGTTTGTAATTTTATAGTTATCCCAATAAACATATACATGGATGACTGACATAAATTCTCCTTGCATATATACACACGCAGTCAGGGCAAATGTACTTGTACAATACAAGGAACAACAAGAGGGCCATAGGCGATCCAAGGTCAACAACAACTGCTGCAGAGCCAGTACATAATCCAGCAGCTCCCATGAGCTTGGAGCTTGAACTCAATCTGCCATCCCAATCTGATCCTGGGGCAAAGACCTCAATCTATTCGAACCATAATTTTATGAATTCCAAGGATGTTAGGGGATCACTTAGTCGATCACCTTCGTGGCTAACGTTTGAAGGAGAGCAACAAGAGATGGTAACAGCTGTGTGCAAAAAGTGTTACATGCTGGTTATGATGTGCAAGTCTTCACCTACATGTCCTAACTGCAAAT
The DNA here is from genome assembly GCA_026212405.1 of Petrea volubilis. Taxonomy (NCBI): domain Eukaryota; kingdom Viridiplantae; phylum Streptophyta; class Magnoliopsida; order Lamiales; family Verbenaceae; genus Petrea; species Petrea volubilis. The sequence goes on from CM047884.1 coordinate 6,993,280, forward strand.
TTATGCACCCTTTGGACCCGAGTTCTAAGCTCTTCAATCAAGAGTCAAGTAATTGAGGGATCATATATATATATATATATATGTATGTATAACACCCTCCCCCCCACCCCCACCCCTCATGGCCAAAAAATGGCCTCATAATATGTGTAATAAATCAGAGTATGCATGTATAGTTTATTTAGTAGCAAACTGGGCACAATCAGTGATGTGTAAAAGGGAAATAGACTAGTAATTTTCTCATTTTGGAGGCTTCATGGTCCGTACGAACATCTTTATTTTTTATTTTTCATTTGTCAATCTTTTCGACCTCAGTTCCATACGAGCAAGCCAGAGAGATTGAGTGCTAAATCTTGATCTAGCAGCTCTACAGTTGATGTTCGTAATTTGCTCTAATTTTATCCTATCCAGTTGGGTATTGCCCAAATATTATTTTTATTTGTTGGATTTGAATATCATGTCAAAAATTGTTAAAAAATAAAATTATAACATCATCATATTCAAATGCAATGGCCAAAAGCACCACTTGGATAATACCCAGTGTCTAGCATCTTATGGAACCCATCCTCATTTTCACTTTTAACTACTCAAACATAGGGAATGAGTTGTTATTTATATAACAAATTATTATTTTGATATTGTTGATATGGCTACACATCAGATAGTTTTAATGACCTTCATTCAAAATGTTATACAGTCCATGCATCATCTGGTACAAGACGTATCTTCCCAATATGTATTAAATAAAATCACACATGTGAAAATGATTACTTCCTACCCACTATTGGAATAGTTATGTACATTGAAATATCAATAGTAAGATTCAAAAGGAAATGACCTTCCGTAGAATGTCATTTTCACTTTGCCTCTCCCATTACGTCATATCTGAACTCTCGTGTTTGTTGGTAGACCAAATTAAAGTAAGAGGGTGTTTGGCTAGGCTTATAAGCTCCTCAAAACATCTTATAAGATGTTTGAGAGCTTATAAGATGGTGCAAAGTGTTTGGCAAAAATTTTGGAGGTGGAGCTTATAAGCTCCTCAAATAAGATGTTTAAGAGCTTATAAGCTCTTTTTAAAAAAGTAAGGAGGTAGCAACTTATTTTTTAAGATCTACCAAGCTTCTTTATTTTTAACCAAATTAATTACAATATTGCCATTACTAACATCTTATAAACTATACCCCTTCTTATTTATCCAAACACTTTAATAACTTATTTTTAAAATAAGATCCAACATCTTATAAGCTCCTAAAACATCTTATAAGATGTAGAAGCTTATAAGATGTTTTAAATAAGCTTAGCCAAACACCCTCTAAATGTAGTACTAAAAGAGATAAAAACACTATACCCACAAACTATGATCGTTCTTATACTTTGATCAGTATAATTTTTTAGTTACACTTGTCATATAATTTACATGACATCAACATTCCCCCTCCCCTAACCCCCTTTCCGGCCAAAAGATATAAACCACCTTGTGTGAATTCCTGTTATGAAAAGATATGACTCTTTGATTGTCGAAATGGGATCCCTATAAATGCTGGTCAAGGACTCAAGGTAACTCAACAAGAACGGTAAAGAGGGAAGAAAATAAAATACAATACTCAGTAATATTAGAAAATAAAAACACATAAAAATTTTATCGAAAGGGAATTATGTACATAATACATAAATGGAGGAACTAGGAAACATATTTAAATAGCAACTTCACTGCAATTGGCAATATCATGAACAAAATCTGGCTTTTCCATTGAAGAATGTATTACAAGTGTCAACATGAATGTGTCAATACCAGAAAAGCACTGGGATAGTACCACTGATGGAAGTAATAGTGTGAATGACATCAATATTCCTACTTTCGTGCTTCAGCTCTCTATCATCTAACCGTATCAGAATTGCCTCTTTGACGTTATTTGTGAAGCAAGTCTTGTGATTCATTCGACCTTAAGAACGATCTTCATGAATTCGTAAACAAAGAAGCTTATCGACGCCGAAGGTAATACCTGAAGTGCCATGAAAAGGGAGATATTGCCAACAGTTAACATGAGAATTGTAATTCCAGGACACTAACCACAAGAACCAATGTCATTACAGTTAGATTTTCAAGCCAGACATGAATGAGATATGCACTTAAGTTACAGATTCAAGAATATCAAATTCTTATTTCTTGACAAGTGGAGGTATGTTCGCAAGTATAACAACTCTCACTTAACCTAAGACATTGTTATTGCATCTTTTCATGTGTAGGAAAAACAGGCAACCACAAAAGAAATGAAACAAGTCACGGGTAGAAATAAAGATTCTTGCGTGTATGAGCTCAATGTCTGAACAAACAATAGGATAAAATGAACTACTCGTAAGAAACTCTGGAATAAATGAATGCAAGCTATAAGTGATGCGGAACAGTAAAGGATCAAAGATGATGAACTATTAAGGGATACTTGCCAAATTGTGGCACTGGTTGTTTATACGAGCCATCTAAAAGTCCTTGCCCAGGCGACTCGACTTGGTATCATGTTTTTGTAAAGAAAAACATCTCACCAAGAAGAGGCTTGAATTTCTTCCAATAAACAAGAAACATTAGTTTTTGCAGCGTTATGAACTGGGATGATATTTTTATGGTTTTCTAATTTAAACTATGGAGGGATAGATACCCAGAGAGACCTAGATGTACATACAACTTGGGTGGACATATCACACAAGATTGAAAACCAAGAAAGAGAGGAATTACTTACAGCAAAGCCTTGAGTATTGAAACACATTTGTCTATTATAACCAATTTAGTTATATTTTTTAAACACTAATATGTTTCACCAAGAATATCCGCTTCCTAAAAGTGATACCTAAATGAATACTAATGCGAACATTTTGGTTCAGTTCCAATATATCCACTGCTTCATTTTGTTGTACGGTTCACCCAGTTCACTAATCTATGGATACAGCCATTCATGAGTTGCAGATTTTCTGTAGTATATGGAAAGGTATCTTATTTAAAGCCCTTTTATGTTTCAGAATGGTATTAAGTTGTCAAGAAAGTCTTCATCCGATTACTCGAAGGAGAAAAAAACCTTCACTACTAAGTTGGTCAAATAGAAATGAGTTAATTGAGTTTATGAAGATTATATTGGCTTATATAGTGCAAGTCCAAGTGTTAGTGTGATGCAATGGAATTCTAGCTGTACGGCCTAGGTTTTGTGATCTCTCTTATCGTTTTCATTCTTTCCTCAAATTTTCAATATCTCAATTCCCCACTTGTAAACTTCATACATTACAAAGCCCAATGCTTTCCTTGTTCCATAATAGTCCATTTGAGTCTGGAGTAAAGTACTGAAAGTGAGACATAAAAGCAAACTTAAACTAACCAAATCTTAACATATTTTCCTTTCTAACAAATAGAACCATCAACTCTAAAACATCTTACATGCAATCAAATTTCTATTAATATTAAAAACTTTCAAAGTAATTAAATCGAAAAGGTAATCAAATCAATAAAGTTAATAACTTCTTGTGCAAGTCTCTGATTCGTATTTCCTTTAAACCAAACAAAGACATCTCCGTAGTGCTTTCTTCACTAACGTCCATACAGAGCACTAAACAATCCCATCCCTCTAAAGTTCTCGTGGATACTTTTCTGAGCCATGACAGTACGTAAACAGCTTGTTAAGAATATATAAAGAACAACTGTTGAAATATAACTGAAAATTTCTAAAACGTTTCAAGGGAAAAGAGGCTTTAACTTATCCCAAAAAAAAAAAACGGAAAGAAAGGAGAGAGAAACATAGAGAATATGATTCTTCTTCAGATTGCGAAGTAAGGCAGAGAAAAAAAAAGAATAGATACTTTAAAGCATACCTGTAATAAGCTAGGAATAAGACCTGCATAGAGAGCAGGAACACCACCCCGCTCAACTATATTGGCACAAGTGGCAAATGCACTCAATTTAGTAGCTCTGCCTTGCAGTTGGAGCTGCCTTCTCACCACCTCAAACGGGTAGGTAGCAGCTTCCGCACAAGCACCAGCAATAGCACCATGGAATAGAGTTCTCATTGGCCCCAATTCCAGCTGCTCCAGAGCATTCAATTCCTGATCCTGTTGTTTCATATTCTGAATTCTTTTTCTTCCTTCGGGTGAATTCAAGTAAGCCGACTTCAATATGTCGTATACAGTATAGAAAACAGCACCCGAGGGTGCCATACTTAAAATGGAGGGCAATAATCCCTTGTAAAGAGAAAAGAACCCTTCATTTTGGATAACATGTCGAAAAGCTCCAATAACGCCACCCAATGCTTCTCCACCAGGTGCCACCAGCCTGGTCCTGATCTGAAACACATATGTTAGTGCTGATATTTTTGACAACATGAAACAGAAGAAAAAGGCAAATATGATGCTATGAAAAATCCAAGGATACTTTACTTTCATGAAGACGAATCTACAGATGGTTAATTAGGGGGGAAGTAGGTACTGGGGGGAATGTAACAGAAGGATAATTGTTTTCATCCTGTGAAGAGGGGAAAGCCCAGTTATCTCCTCTTACCAGAAAAAATTTCTTAGAAATGGCCCAATTCAGTTAACACTTGCTGCATGTGTTTCAGAGGATAAAGTGAAATTTCCTTCCACCACCCTATCATTACCTCTCCCTCTTTTATCCAAATTTTGAAAACCAAAATCCTCTCTTATTCTCTCCTTGCCAGCCCTTCCATCCATTTTCCTCATTCAAAATACACATGAGTGCCAATGGTACTAGCATCAGGCCTCAGTGTGAAGTTCTTGAATACTTAACTGCCTCTCCTTGGCAACAACAAGAAAGTCTCCATAACTAATCCAACTTATTTCCACGTAGGAATGATGGTAGTATGTATGCACAAACAAGATCAAGTTATGTTCCAAATCATTGCTTACTTTATATATATGATTCTTGTCAACATTTAGTTGAACTAAGGCATAAACAGCAGCACAAATATAACAATGGAACAAGTTATGAATTGGCACCACTCACAGTATCCAGTGGCAAGCAGAGCACACTAGCTGTAATACCAGCAGCAGCACCAGCAATAAATCTCACGGAATTTGTGGTTTCTTCATGTCCAGATAATTTCAGAAGCTGCTTTCTGTACGTATCATAGGCATAGAAATTGATTGCCTTGAAAGGAGCAGTGCGAAGTATATTAACAAAATTTCCCTTCCAAAAGCCTCTCAAGCCTTGAGTTGTTGCTATTCTGGTTATGAGCTCATATATGTTCCTCTTCTCGCCACGAACTATATATTCCAACTTTAGCCTCTCAAGCGGAGCAACGCAAGTTCTGTTTGAAGAACAATAATTAGTACAGTGCAGTACGCGGAATATCAACCATGGATATGGGTTCATGATCCCAAAATGACAGAATTTTTTCTTATTTATAGTCATGCATATCAAAATTTTAACGATTTGAACAGGGATGTTTCTTTTAAAAAAAAAAAAAAATCCTAGGTATTTTCATTATTTTCTTTGGCATAACATTGATTATCCAAGCTATAACAGTCCCAACCTTCTGCAATTGCTCGAAGAAAGCTCGTAATGCTATAAACACACACACACACACACACAGAGAACTAACTGCAGTAGTCAGTTTATAGTATCCCATCTCAAAGCGCAAAATAACTGAGCACGAATAGTTCAAAAACCCGTTAACTAATGCAATGTTCAGAAGCAACAAAGAACAGAGGATAGACCTTGAAACCATGGCAGCTACAGCCCCAGCCCACAAATGCTTGGTGGTGTTCACCGCCCCCTGCCCCCTTAACCTAACCTTCACACTCTTCTCCGCCTTCACCTCGGCGGCCTCCTTACTCTCACAGCATCCGTTCCCCACCCCACATTCAGCTGAATTGCCAATTACTGCATCTTTCCCCTTAATCGACAAGCTCAAACACAAAAAATCACCCCGCTTTCTCCTCGAGTACGCCGGGCAACTGTAACAAAGAACTTCACCCGAAATTGTATTGACAATTGAAGAAGGAATCGTACTTGTATCCAGAAACAATCCACCGGAACTCAAAATTGAAGCTTTTGCATTATCCCGTCGAGAATTTTCGACTCGAAAATCGAATCCATACATCTTGGAAAGTGGAAATCAGCTGTTAAACAGGATTGGGATGTTAAAATTTCAAGACTTTACTACTTCAGAATTGAAATGTCAGCGGACAATTGTGAAGAATCGAAGAACGAGCAGTGTTTCCGCGTGGCTTCCATGGCTAAGCGGAGTATCACTCCGCAATCAAGAATGGCAAGAAATTCTTGTTTTATCGCTTTGTTTTTAACTATTTATTGCTGTTTTTCTAATTCTATCATGTGGCGTTATTTGTGATGGGAGAAATACGAAAAATTAAGGTTTAAGGAAATGAGTAGTTTTGAAGTGTACGAGTCATGAGAAAAAACAAATGTGTGAGATTTTATGGGTTTGGCTAATAGGAAAATTCATATCCGAACCTAATTTGATCGAACCCAATAAATAATATAGTGAGTATATTGCACTTGTCAAATAATTAATCACTCTTTTTAAATTATCAACCATTCATAGGGCAAGTGTAAAACACTCGCCACGTGATTAATACTGGTTTGATCGAGCCGGGTTTGGGCTAGAATTTCCCTGGCTATAAAGGTGTATAAAGGAAATACACCCAGCTTCCATAGGTAGTAGGGTGATGCGGGCTCCGTCGGTAATTCTAGCTTCACCTCAACGTTGGATCGCCCCGGAATCGAATGTAGTAAAGGTAAATTTCGACGGGGCGTTATTTAGCGCTACAAAAGAGGGGGCATCGGGATAGTTGGCCAGGATTCCAGGGGTAGCTGTGTGGGATGGCGGACAAATCGAATGCGGGATGTCTTGGATCCTCTTCATGCTGAATGCTTAGCGAGTTTGGAAGCAATTGAGTTCGCCTCACGTAGGGGGTGGTCTAAAGTGTGGATTGAAGGAGACAATTGTTCATTGATCTCTCGATTGAATAGGGACGAGGAACATCTTTCTTTTGTGGGTGGTATTGTATCTATCATCCGGAGTTTGTTTATTTCTTTTCATTCTCTTAAGTTTAGCCACGTTGGCCGACTTGGCAATAAGGTGGCTCATAATTTAGCTGGAAACGCTCTTCCTAATTCTGAGGGGATAGCGAATATTCTTGCTTCTGCTTTGAACCTTGTTTTAGATGATGTTTCGTAATTTTATGTTCTCTTTTCCTTTCCAAAAAAAACAAAACAAAAGAAAACACCCATTTATGTAAAATTCTTATATGAATGCGTTACCGGGCTTTATAAATAGATTAATTAAAGAGTTAAAATCATTTGGCCTTTCTCTATTATGGAGTTTGCATCATGCATCAAATACTCCCTTGTATTACGAAAAATATCAAGCACCCCTCTCACCCTAAAAAATTCACATTAATGAACAAAAACAACCTTGAATTTAATTAAAGGCAAAATTACAATTTTAGAACAATATATTGCACGTTCTGTGATTTTGGGACGTTAACTTCCTCAATTTCAATTTTAGGACAGGAATTTGAAAATTTTTGACACATTTTGGACAAACTGTGTCCAATGGCCAGAAAAATACACGTGGCATGTCCAATAGTCGAAAAAATACACATGACATATTAATACATTATTGGCAAACTTAAGTGGAAATATATTGATTTAGTGTAAAATAAATAATGTAATAATAGAATACAAAAAAAGTCAAAACATTTTAACTTCTTATTAAAATATACAACATATTTTTTATAATAAAAAATCTTTTATATTGTTAAAATTTTTGATTAATCATTATAATTTTATTTATTTAATTATTTTTCATGTGACAAAAATAATAATAAAAATAACCCCCATCCCCCTCCCCCACCCTTCTTCATCGTCCCCCCCACCCCAGCACCGCCGTCCCCCCACCACCCCAGCCCGCCAGCACCGCCGTCCCACCACCTGCAACCCAGCACCGTCCCCCCCACCCACCCACCAGCGCCGCCCCATCCAACCCCGCCGTTCCACCACCCTAGCCTACCAGCACCGTCGCTCACCACTCGCAACCCAGTGCCGCCGTCCCCCTCCTTCCCCCCCCACACCAGTGCCGTCATTCCACCACCCGCAACCCAGCACCGCCGTCCCCCCACATCCCACCCCACCCCTTCAGTACTGTCATCGCCCCACCCCAACCTCCTAGCGCCGTCGGTCCCCCCCTCCCCACCCAAGCGCCGCCGTCCACCCCACCCCAACACCACAAAACCTTAATTCACACCCCCTCCCTTCATCGCCGTCCCCCCTACCCCAGCCCCCAGCGCCGCCATCCCCACACCCCACCTCCGTCCCGCCCTCCATCTCGATCTATCTCTCAATTGATCTATCTATCTCTCTTTGTCCATATCTTTGTCGATCTCTCCTTTCGTCTCTCTCGTCGCGGCGGGGGGCGGCTGTTGGCAGCCGACGGCGATGGGTTTGTGGATATATATATATGTATGTAATGTTTGTGTATATATATATGTATTTTTATATATTTATATTGCATTTATACATAAAAATTTTAATTTTTTTTATTTAATTTCAATTTCATCCCATGTGGATTGCCACATCAAAAAAAAAATATATGCCAAATAAGCGACATGTCATGTATGACGTGTCCAACTTTTCCAATTTTTAACCAACGACCGCATTATCAGTCTGATTTCTTTCAATTTCCGATGAAATTGCGATTTTCGATTCAAATTGTCCTAAATGTGTCAAAAATTTTCAAATTCCTATCCTAAAATTGTAATTGAGTAAGCTAGTGTCCCAAAATCACAGAACGTGCAACATATTGTCCTAAAATTTTAATTTTGCCTTAATTAAATGTTCGATCTATTCATTTTGTCCCCTCTATAATAGACTATGTAGCACTAAAATCCACTTTACAGTGAAATATTACTTGTTTGATTTCAAACTTGGAACTCATAAAACTTTATTAAATAAAATAACACTTAATTAATTTTAAAATAAATAAATAAATAACTCTGGACCACACTCATGGAATTTTTAATCCACTTGAAAATTCTTAAATAAATCAAGAGTACAAATAATTATATTATATAATGTCCATTTATGCATGATCGAACACGTTAAGTAATGAAATTTTCAATTGCCTAGTTATTTATTTTTGAAGATGAATTCAAATTAGAAGCAAAAAGAAAGAATTCAAAGTTTATAAGTTTACGTAAATGAAATTAAATGCAAGTGGGGAAAAAAGTTTCATAGGTATTGTATGAAGCTATTTATTATTCTAAATTTATTATGATTTATTTTATATAATGAAGTTTGGGTTGAATAAAATCTTGAGTTAAATTAAAAAAAAAATAGTAATATATAGTTCATTATAATGTGGTCCTATGTGAATATACTATTAATTTAGTCCAAAGCTATTTTTGTCTATTTATGTAAGTGTTCTAGGATGAGGGGGGTGTTTGATGCTTTGCATAGTACAAGGAGATACTTGATGCAAAACCCATAGTTGAGGAGAGAGAGGGGGGGGGCATGATTTTAACATTGGATTAAATGATTCAAAGTTTTATATTTTGTTGGCTAAAAGATATAAAAATTGCCTTGTAGTTTAGCAAAGTTGCTAAAAAAAATCCTATTTTTAAAAATAGTCCGAAAACAACCTATGTTTAAGAAAATCCAGCACATTTGCTCCCTCCATTAGTTCAGATTTAACAGCATTAAATTTATGGCAAAATGTCCGTTATACCCTTATTATAAGAGCCATTGAATTTTAACTTAAGAAATGAATTGTTCACATTGATCTTTAAATGTAAACTTAAATATTTAAATAAATATAGGATGAAGATGAACCCACAGAACATACAACACACATACAAATACATACACTCAAATACACACACGAAGACATACACTTGCACGCACATATGCATACATAGAGATTCACCACAAGGATGAAGATGAAGAAGGAGATGACAGAAAAGAAGAAGGAAGAAAGGGTTTGAGTTTTTTCCTATCAATTTTTCTAAAAATTGTTTTAAATTTAGAAATGTGGAATTCATAACTTGTTTAAATTCCCCTAAATCCAAAATTTAGGGTGACTTAATAATGTGACACAATTTAAATCATTAATGGACGTGTGAGGTCTAAATTGAATGCATATAAAAATTTCTATCATGCATATATGATATATAGTTTGAATAACATTGTGACATTCTAATTTATATATATATATATATATATATGAATTAATAATAATAATAAAACAATAATAAAAAGAATAGTTATTATTATTAGATATTTTATTTGTTACATGTGATGTAGGAGACTTGTTTTTATCACTTAAAAGATATAAGACACTTGTTCTTCTCATTTGAAAGATGTAGGACACTTATTCTTATCATTTGGAAGATATAGGACACTTGTTCCTCTCATTTGATTAAGATATCTCCACTTCAACACTTTGTGATCTTGCCACAAGTCTCCATCCATATCCAATGGCCATACTCTTGCCACAAGTCTCAAATGGATATTCAAAAGCTATGATTTTGCCACAAGTCCCTTATTTATATCTAATATGTACATATAAATGGCCTAAAACTTTGCCACAAAACTAGTCTAGGCATAGCTAAGGCTAAAACAATTAAATATTAGTTATTTCTTAAGCCTATCACTATATATATGTGACTTGAGAAGTCACATAATCTCACAACACCTAGAAATCCTCTAAACCACTCACACATGACCAACACACACTCTAAAACTATACACATACACGGCATATACATGAGAGATGGTTATCAAGTTGATATAGTCGATCCAATCCAAAAATCTCGGTGAAGCATAACTAGTTAAGGTGAGAGCTTTCAACTATTTTTTTCTAGGGTATTGGAATGTATGTAATAAATATTGTTGTATGACTCACCTCACTTGGTCATGGTTTATTTGTATCCCGTTGGATATATTTGAATTCTAGACTACTATTTGACTATATATGTTCCTTACATTTGGTCTATGATTTTTTTGTCACTGGTATTGGAAATAAATTATCATTGGAAACTATGAGTCATATTGTACCATTTACGATCAAATGACACCCTTGGGGACGCCTTTGGGAGAGTCGGCCTCGGTACATATAAGAGGGGTTTATTAGGCGGAATGGACCGACGGTAAATTCCTTTTTATATGATACCATACTGCATGATTCAATTCTATGTACATCCGGAGATTGACTGTAGTTTAGTTGGATCAGTTTATTGACTCAGGCATGGGGTACACCTATCGTTTAACTATAGTCGAGGTCGCTCCTTGACAGGGGAGGCATAAGGATTTTATGATATTTTTACAGTTTTGAGTAGTCATAAGGTTGGAGATACTGTTTATGGCTCACTACGGTATTACTCACTTTGCTCGTATTGCATCACTAAAATACATGTTTCACACTACTACACATTTCACCATGGGTTATTATTTTAATAGTTTTTATGAGTCTTGTTTTTTGTATCTCTCTCTCTCTCTCTCTCTCTCTATGCCCAACCTCGCTAAGTCACTTGAACTTACAACCCCGTTCTCATTCCGTTCACTGCCTCAGATTCAAGATAAACTGCTTGAAAGGAACTCGGATAAGGCGATTGGTGTATTTCGAGCTATTAGTGTTTAGTTCTCTACCTTATAGAACATGTTTAATAGATCTTGAAATTTACTACATGTAATGATGAATTGGTAATTTTGTGTTGTTACCCTTTTGAACTAATTTAGTTCTATATATATTACTTGCATTTATATTTCTATCTCGCTTCTGTTGTGCCATAAGAGACTACTGGGAAGTATTGATTAGGACGTTCATATTGGGTATCGATCCCAAAAATAGGTACTAGCTCGATGCGATCGTCAGTGGACTCCAATGGTATGGGAAGGTCCTAGCGAGAGGGGCGCCACAAATATGGCTCATATATCTATGAGAATGACAACACCCACAAATGATAGGCATAAAAACAATAATAATAATTTAGGAACTAAGTGTATGAAACACTCAATACAAATGTACAATATGTATGTAAAATATACTACATATGTGGGAATGTAGCCACAAAATTTTGTCTAGAGATGTGAGTTTAAATTTTCATAAAAAATTAAAAAATACTAGTGCAAAATTTAGATTTTAATACAAATATACATAAATTTTGAATTTATGTGGAGTTGAGGGGCATGATTAATGCACATTCTAACCTTTTTTTGCTCCCTTCAAGCCCCTTTTTGCTCACATGTGATCACTATTAAAAAAATTACAAAATAAAAAAAAAAAGAAATATTTGGGTGAAAAAAAAGATAAAGAAATAATAAATATATTACATATATACAGAAAAGTGAGGCATTTAATTACTTTGTTATTTATTATTGTTGGAATTTATTACACATAAATGAATAAATTATGTGTATCGAGTCAGTACTTGATATGTAGCGAAATTGTCAATATACGAACGCCGAATCTGACTCGTCTACTAGCCGTCCATTGACCGAATCACAAACATGCCTTGCACACCCTTGATGGATTACTACTAGAGTAATTCACATATTTTACACACCTTAAACCCTTGGAGAACGAATGGTGATACTCCAATAATGAACGCAGAGATAAATATTTTCTAGAGAAAAGAAAAATAGAAAGAGTGTAGGGAGAATGAATTCTATGAAATTGTATTAAATTCGAATAAATAATTCCATGGGAGAGGCCCCTATTTATAGGCACCCCGAAGTGGTAGAGTCCTATTTCACTTAGAAATTCTAATCCCACTCAAATTAGGATTGTAGCAATCCACATTGATTATGTTGATCACATCAATGGTGTCAATCTATAACAAATATGGATACACTCAAATATTTGAGACTTATCCCAATTTGTTTCATCTCTTATTCATCCATATTTGACTCAATCTCCTCGAATCTCATTCTCATAGAACTTCTCAATCTCACGTCATTTCTTTCATACAAGGAATAAGGCGTGCGACCAAGCGAGAAGGGAAAAAATTGAGGAGAGTTATATTAAGCTACCACTAAACTAGCATAACTCTACAACTCTAGGACTGTAGTCGCACTAGATCAAAGAATATCTGATCCTTCAATATAAAAATAGAGCATAATTTAACTCTTTCACTGTGTATCTATGTTCATGACTAGTCAAAACATATTCGACTTAATTTCCGGGGCAATGAACCATAAAATACAAATGTGTTACCAATTTAATTCTTCTTCGACCTCTCATGCCAACTAAGCTTGGGCTCGACAGCTTTCCTAGACTACGACAGACCGAATCATTCATAGCCATTGGATACATGCTAAAGTAGCATTATCAAACTTATACCTCTTGACATGGTCCAGAGTCTCAAAAGGTACAAGAAAAAGGTTTTAATGCTTTTGACTAATGACATATAGCGTGTACTAATATATAACTGGAATAATGAAAAATGAAAAATAGAATTTACTATTTAGTGCCTCATACTCATAAGTCTACGCTTGTGTTAGTGGAAGAACTCTAGAGAATGAGTGTTTTTTTAATTCTTAAGCAGACATTTCCACTATAAAATTAGCACAATAGAGGCTGACCTCAGTGAGTAAGCTAATAAAGCCTCCTCCAACTAGTATAGTCATCTTCATAATCCTGCATGCCATGAAAGATGAAGTATTGAAAAAAACACTACTTAAATCAATTGAATCACAAAGAAAATATGACCTATGCTATTAGGTCTTTTGCATGAAAATTTTGGATAGTTTTATTTATTTTTTCAACAAAATAAGTGCCTTGATTCCAAAAAAAAATTTGACTATATAGTTTATGCACATCCCCAAAGCGTAACTCTAACCCATTGTTGAATTTGGAAATGATTAGCGCATGCTATTCCCGAGCTTAAAGTGGTAATGCCTAAATTATAATGTCTCCTCTTGTGTGCCATTTGGATATATGGCTGTACAATACTCGATAATAGTCCGTATATGTGTTATATCTCCCCACTTCTACAATCCACTAAGGAATGTGTGGAAATTGCAAGCAAATTTTGAGAGAGGCTCAAGTAGTCAAATTCTATCTCAGTACAACTACGAGCAAAGTGACTAGACTAATAACACTTAACTATTTGTTCACACTACTAGAAAAATATTAAATAGCCACAGATTTTAGCTACGGAAAAAATCCGTGGCTAGACCGTGGCTAATTTTGGTGGCTAAAATTGGCGCGGCTTTTGCCGCCAATTATTAGCCACGGCCAGGCCGTGGCTATGCCACGAGTTAGCCATGGCCAAGCCATGGCTAAGTTAGCCACGGTCTAACCGTGGTTAATTAACTCGTGGCCCTTAGCCACGGCCAGACCATGGCTAATAGCCACGGGTTAGCCACGGCGAGCCCGTGGCTAAATTCTTTATATATATATTAATTATGCTATTTGAATGTGCTCGATTTAAATCTTTATTTTACGATAAATGTGCTCTTCCATTTTCTATTATTAATTAAATAAATCTTATAATTAAATTAATTTGTAATTGATTAATATTAATTATTGTGTTATAATCAATATATATATATATATATATATTGACAAATGATTGTTTAAATTGTTTGATGATATTAATCATAACATATGTTCTATTGATCAAACTTCTTGTGAATTTAAGTTTCACAATTATATAATACATTATAGTACTATATATATATACACTACAAATATAACTGTATGTGTAAATAATTAATTATGGAAGCGATATAATTTCATTTACATAGGGTCACTTGTTTAAATGTGCGAGTTAATTATGTAATTTTTGAAGTTTATTAATGATAATTGTAATAAAATATATTGTAGTTTTATCAATAATTCAAGACAGCATTATTGATATTGATATTTAATAGAATTTCAATTTAAAATTACAAGAAAGCAAAAAAAAATAGTTAGCCACGGTCTAACCATGGCTGAACGGTGGCCTGGGTGATTAGCCACGGGTTATCCATGGCCATACCGTGGCTAACAATTTTTTTTTTTTTTTGAAATTATTCTATTTGAAAGTGCTCGATTTTAATTGTTTTTTTTACGATAAATGTTTTCTTCCATTTTCTATTATTAGTTAAATAAATCTCATAATTAAATTAATCTATAATTGATTAATGTTCATTAATATTGTGTTATACACAATATATATATATGTAAAACTATCATTTCGAATCATGGATATATATATTAATTTCAATTTAAGTTTCACAATTATATTCTATAATATCACTACATATAGAAGAGTATTATATATATATATATGTATATATATGCAACATATATAAGAGCATATATAAGCACAGATGCGATTGATATATATAACTGATTAATGTTGATTATTCCGTGATATATACATATATATATATATATATATGATTTCGATTTACGAATGATCATTTCAATTATATAATTATATTATAATTATCTATTAATCTAATTAATTTGAAATGTGGATAAACGCAAATTGAAAACGTATTAACCATGGGTAATTTTTTACCAAAAAAAAAATGATATATATTACCAAAAAAAAAATGATCATCCTTGGTTGCCTAATATCAAAGACGGCACAAAGTCGTCACTTACATTGGATCATTTTATGGTTCTAATTGATTCCATTGCTCTTGTCTAACTCACATCTACTTGTTCCAAAAATTCCTCAAATCGATTTATGTTGGTGGGTGACATTCGCAATTATTTTTGCATTTTCGACATTTTGAAATCATCCTAAAGTTAGATGATTTTTCCTTGTCAAAAATTGATCTAATCAATGATAACATTCATCCGCTCTTTCATTTATCCACTAATACTAACACATAACTTTCCATCTTCCCACTTTTTTTGTAAAATGCTATTATTATCAAATATTTTGCATCATTTTTATAATAAGATTGATCAAATTATGATAAAATTCGATAGAAAAGACCCTTTGACGAGTTCAATTTCTTCTCAAATTCAATATAAGTTAATTATTTTTTAGTGTCCCTTCGATAATCTCAAGGTATGAAATTTTCTTATATACTTTCTTCTTTACGCTATTATCTTTTTATTCTACATTTTATGATTTTGTTGAATAGCAACCAACTTTCTATTTTTTTTCTATATTTTAGTTTTTTCAATCTTTATTTTTGTGTTGTTTTTGTTTACTTTTGTTATTTTAAAGGGATATGTTGTATTTGATAGGTATAATTTCAATTTAACTATTGATAAAATATATCACTTTCTATTTATTTTTTGTTTTAAGTGTTCTACCTTTTAATAAGTTGTTTTATTAATAGTTTCATTAAAATTATCTAAGTTTTGTTTTTCATCTAAAATTATCTGTTTTTGTTCGTCTGCTTCTGAGATAGGTAACATTGATTGATTTTGATACTTCTTTTTCTACAAGTTATTTTAATATGTGCTTATTCACAATGTGTTAAAAACCCAATCATTTAATTTTTATTTTTCATTTTGCAATCTAAAAATTATTTCAATTTGAATTCTTTATGATTTTAGAAGACCAACCATTACGAATTTTTTTTATATTTATTTTGTTTGATATTTTATTTGAGACTTTAAATTTGGTTCCTATTTTTGTTTCATTTTGTTATCTTGAAGGGATATTGTATTTATAGTTCCATGCAGTGTCGGACACGGACACGGCCCCGACACGTGTCCAACACGGCAAACACGTGTCCGAAAATTAAAAAAAAGAAAAAAATCCGACACGGTGTCGGACACAACTGAAGGACGTGTCCGACACGGCTGGGGCTTTTTTGATATATTACAAAGTTTAAATGAGGTGTTTTTTAAAATTTTAAAAAATTTAGTGGAAATACTGAAAATAACAAATAATTTTTTTAATCTTTAAATCTTATAACCCAATTAAGAGGTGTTTGTTTTAATGATAAATATTATTATTTACCTTCCACATATTTTAATTTAATAAATTATAAATAGATAATATAATATAAAATTTTTTAATAACCGTGTCAGAGCCGTGTCGTGTCCTAAAATTTTGAGATTTTCCGTATCGACGTGTCCGTGTCGTATCGTGTCCGTGTCCCCGTGTCCGTGTCCGTGTCCGTGCATCATAGGTTCAATTTTTTTCTTTTAGTTACTAATAAAATTTGTCATACTCTCTCCATTTCTATTTTTAATTTAAAGCTTACACACACACACACACACACACACACACACACACACACACACATATATATATATATATATTCATTTCTTCATTAAAATTATGAATTTATTTCTCAGTTTAAATTCTCTCATTTTTTTATTTAATTACTTATATTTTTATATGATGAGAGATATTTATCGATTTTAATATTTCTATAATTCATTTCATGTTATATATTTATAATTTGAAAATTCTTGTCATTTAGCTTTTATTTTTTATTTAAATCTTCAAGACTTACTTCAATTTTGATTATTTATTGAAAAGTCTTAGTTTCTTTTTTCTTTTTACCCATGTATATATTTTCTATCTCTTTATTATATGTATTGTCTTTATTAACTTTTGTCAATTTATGCTATACATTTAACTTAGGACATAATTTGATGAATAATTAAATTTAGATGAGCAAAAGGATTGTTCCTAGTTAAAGCATATTTTATTTCAATTTTCCATTATTTATATTCTATAAATACTTGTTCTAGTCTTCACAAGACATATCTATGTATTATATATACTAGACAACATAGCAAGGGGATCTTTGACTCCAATTGAGTTAATTTAATATGTTACAGAAAAATCATATAAAAGCTTTAGTACAAATTAATTTATTGTAATTTTTTGAATTGCTTCCATGCATAATATGAGGCATATGGTACTACTATTATACAATGGTGCAAACTCATGTAGTAACTATTGTTGGTCTAACAATTTTTTTAATTTGTTCTTTTTTTACCCCTACTTTCTCTGAAAATTTTTCATAATACTCTTTTTTAATTTTCAAAATTTTAAAATAACCCACTTAAAATAACAAAAGATAAAAGCTACCTAACAAAATGCTCAAATATCTTGGAATAAATATAAAAAATACAAATGGATAAAATAAATAAAAATATTGAGGAATTAAATATAGGAATGAATAAAATACTTGAAGCACTATATGTTCTAACTCAAGAACTTAAAGAATTAAAAACAGAGGTTCAAATCTTAAAGATTTGTAATTCAAATGTTGAAGATTTAATAAAAAATACTTGTCTTAAGAAAAATAAATTCGACAAGAAAATGAAAGAAAGAGAAATTATAATAAAGCCAATAAAAACTAACAAAGAAACAATGCATCCAAATTCCTTTGATGCATATATGATTAATGTTAAATTACCTAAAATATTAGCTGAAGAAGAAGCTCTTAAAAAAGAAGAAAGAGGTAAAGATATAGCTACATCATCTTATCCACTTAAAGAACAAAATTTTGAATCAGAAACAGATAATGATGAATGAAATTAATGAATTAACTGATCAATTTGAAAAAAAATAGATCTTTCTGAAATAGAGGAATATGAAGTATTAGTTAACACAAATAATACAACTAGATGCCCAAGTGGTACAATAAAATCAAAAGAAATGGAAATAGAGGAATCAGAAATGATGCCTATTCCTAAATATAGAAGGCAATACTATGATCATATAAAGAATAATAGATATCATAAACAATTAGATAAATTCACTCCAGATACGAATTATAGTGAACCTATAAATCATGGAGGTTCTAAATTAAATATAGACTGTAAAGAAGATACTAAAAAAGCTATAATTTCATGGGCAAATACTATGAAAGTTTTCTTTTTATATAACATTGATGATACATGGACATCAAATAGACAAGTAGATTATTTAATTGCTACATTTGATGGTATTGTTTTCAACTGGTGGCAAGGATTAACTGAAAACATTAAAGCTATAATAAAAAGAAATGTACAAACTAAATTAATAGATAATACTGATAAAGGAATTGAAATTTTAGTTGCCTATCTTTCTAGTGAATTTTTAGGAGAAGAATGGCATGACCCTGATAAAGAAAGTACTAAAGAAAAAGAAGAAGCCAGAACTAACGTGATAAATCTTAGAATTTATAGTATGAAGCATTTAAAACAATATACTTGTGAATTCAAAGAATGTTATTATACTCAATATTATAGTAATGAAGATCAGAGCATATATCTTAATATGTACTTTTTAAAACTTCCACATCCTTGGAATAAATATATAATAAATAAATGGAAGGAAGAAAATAAAGATTCAACCTCAACTCTAGGAAGAAGAATTAGTTTCCTCTTTTCAGAGCTAAGTAAATTATGTAAATCTCAAGATTTATATAGAAGAACTAAAAAATTTTCACCTCTATATTGTAATGAATTTGAGGTACCCAGTCAATGGGGATGTAATAAAGAAAGAATTAATAAAAAGAAAAGAAGATTTCATAAAAAGAAGTATAAAAAATATACTAAGTTTTAAAAGAAACATATAAAACCAAAAAGAAGATATTTTGAAAGAAAACCTAACTTTAAAAGAAATAAAAATCTTTCACAATGCTAATGTTGGAATTGTGGAGAACTTGGACATAAATCACCAGAATGTAAAAAACCTAAAAGGATTAGAAGTATAGAAGTTGAATTTATTGAACTTCAAGATGAATTGTCTGAAGTTTCAGATATAGAAAATTATTTAGATAAAGAAATATATATTGAAGACGAAAAATATTCTAATAATTCTAAAAATGAATAAAGATATAATTGAAATTGAAGATTCTGATAAAGAAGTTGAAATTTATGAAAGATCAGAAGGTTATGCTCAACGAATAACCTTTGATCAAGAAACTTTAGCAAAAATAAAAGGTTTAAAACTTGATGTAACCAATCCTACTAAAAGTCTTTTTAAGTCTTTGGGTGATTTAATAAAAAGAGAAAAGATAAATATTTATGATTATCATGCAGTTGAAAAATCTATAAATGTTGAACATACTAAAGGGCAAATTAGATTAAATTTGCTTACTAAATCCTCAATAAATCAAGCTTTAAATAAAATCAAAAATAAAGAAGTAAGAAAGAAGATAAAATATGTTTATCTTGGAAGAATTCAAATCCTAGTTAAAGCTTTATTTAGAGATGGAATAGATAGTCCTATGATTATTTCACTTCATGACCAAAGGTTTACAGATGCTAAAAATAGTCATTTGAGAACAGTTGAAGGAAATTTAATATATTCACAATTTCGCTTTGATTGTTATCCAAAATATAGTGTTGATATAAATGATCAAAATATAAATGATACTTTAAGTTTACACTTTCAACTTTTGAAAGATTTAAAACTTAGAGATAAAAGTCAAGCATTTACCTTTTACTATAGAGCAATTTATGCTTTTACTAATAGTAATTATGGTAAAATATATCAAGCTAAACTATATATTGAAATTGATAATGAATGCAGGGATATAACAACAATAAAGTTACCAATGATAGAAGAAATTAAAGAAATAAAATATTATGAAATTAAAATAAATAGAAAATCCATTTTAGAACATGGATCTAGTAGTGGTACAATACCACAAATAGATTTTGAAAAAAATACTATATCTAGAAAAAGTGTTAGTAAGTCACCGCTTACTAATGTTGAATTTACAAGACAAGATATAACCAATACAATGATTATAGATGCTAAATATTTTAATGGTCAAGAATGTATTGAAGGACCAAATATATTAATTGATACAGGAACTAGTGGCAATCACCTTGCAAAACGTAAAAATAAAGGTTTAATTGCAAAGGTTGCTTCTACAATCTTTCAATATAAAAATTTTGAAGGTCAACTAATAACTTGTAATCAAGAGGTACAAGTTTCAATAATTTTTGAAGAATTAAGAATAATTGTACCTTGTTACATAGATAGTGATATGGCAGGAGACTATTACGATATAATTCTAGGTAATAGTTTCTTAAATCAATGTGATTATTATAAAATAGAGAAACATGGAGTCACATTACAAATAGAAAATATAAAAATCTTTTGTAAAAAATATGAAGGGAATTAATTTTTCTTTAAGTGTCTTTGTACAATTAACAGTACAAGATACTAATATAACAACATGTGCTTTAATATATAATGGTTCAGAAATAACTTTGTTTAAATCCTTTCTCTATACTAAATGGCAAGAGAATTGGAATATAAAGATAAATGGTGTTACGGGTCAAGCCGAACACATTAAGAAAAAGGCAGATAAAGTAAATGTTATATTATGAAGTAAAATTATTACGATAAACACTATATATGATTATAACTCCCTTGAAACTGATATATTGCTAGGAAATGATTTCTTACAATAGTTTCAGTTTTATTCATAGAATCTTTATTCTGTTATTCTAAAAACTAAATGTAATCATTACTTAAAATTACCCCGAATAAATGAGCCATTCAGAGTTTAGCCAGCGAAGCTTGGTGGACCGTATGATAAAATTCCAATAAAAATACATAATATAACAATAAAACGGATAACTCTTGAAGATGTAATAAAACAGCTAAAAGAAAATTATAATGATCATCCTTTGGCTTTTTATAAAGAGTCAGATTTAAAGGCAAAAATAGAGCTAACTGAAAATATAGTTATAAAAGAAAGACCTATGTTATATACAGAAAAAGATCGAAAAGAATTTGATAAACAAATAAATGAATTATTATATAAAAATCCACCTTTGATTAGAAGAAGTAATAGTCCTTTTAGTAGCCCAGCTTTTATGGTTGAAAATGAAGCTGAGAAAAAATGAGGAAAACCTAGAATGGTAATAAATTATAAAAGACTAAATCACTTTACTAGGTCAGATAGTTATTATCTCCCTAATAAAGAAGTTTTACTAAATCTAGTCAAAAGAAAGAAATATTATTCTAAATTTGATTGTACTTCGGATTTTTGGCAAATAAAAATGGAACTTGAAAGTATACAATATACATCATTTAGTTCCCCTCAAGTACAGTTCGAATGGTTAGTTATGCCATTTCGATTAAAAAATGCACCTTCTATATATCAGAAAAGAATGGATAAAATCTTCAATAAATATAAAGAATTTCTTGTTATTCATGTTGATGATGTTTTGATTGCTTCTAATACTTTAGAAGAACATAAAACTCATCTATTACAGTTTGCTAAAAATTGTAAAGAAAATGGTATAGTCTTATCTGAGCGAAAGACTATAATTTGTAAAGAAGAAATTGAATTTCTAGGGTTAAAATTAAATAAAGAAGGAATTAAACTCCAACCTCATATATCTAAGAAAATTTGTGAATTTCCTGATAAATTGAAAAATAGAAATCAAATTGAAAAATTTCTCGGTTGTCTAAATTATGCTGAAGGATTCATAATAAATCTTGCTAAAAAGAAGCATGAGATTCAAAAATTGCTTCGAAAAAATAATACTAAAGGATGGAATAATCAACATACAGAAATTGTTAAAACTTTAAAGGAAGAATGTAAAACTTTGCCTGAATTAAAACTTCCTAATGAAAATGATAAATTAATCATACAAACGGATACGTCAGATCTTTATTGGGCAGCACTACTTAAAACTGATCTCAATGAGATATGTAGGTATACAAACGGTACTTTCGGTCAAGCTGATGTCAACTATACAACCCATGAGAAAGAACTTCTAGCCATCATAAAAGGAATTTAGAAATTCTCTCTCTTTTTATATCAAAAACCTTTTAAAATTCAGACCGACAATACCCAGATACAATCCTTGATTTTCAATAAATTACCAAATACACCCCAATACAGAAGGCTACATAAATGACAAGTTTTCCTGTCCTTTTATAGTTTCAAGATAGAGTATATAAAAGGTTCAGAAAATTTCCTAGCCGATTTCATTTCTAGAAATACAGAATTTGGAAACGGATGAGTTCTCCAACTCTAAAATGGATGAGATGGGTGTGCATTTCCCTATAAATGCAAATAGAGTGATTGTATGCATTATACATACAGCTAGTCCACTATCTAACGGTTGGTGGTAAAGACTTTTCAAATCCGTTGATGGGTGACAATTTTCCAAAAATTGTGTTGATGATACAGATCATCTTATAAACTCTTATTTTTCTGCAGGATTAAAATTCTAAAGAAAGATGGATCTTGAAGAGCTAAAGAATGAGATAGACGATATTGTCTTAGTCTGTCAAGACATTGTTGACAGTAATAAAGCTCTTAAAGATTTTATAGAATTAAATTTTAAAACAGTTACAGATATTTCTCAAGAAGGACTTAGAAGAGCCCTTTTTCTTCAAGAAAGTCTAGATTTGTTCCTTGAATGTAGAAATAAAGAAAAAGAAAAAATGAGTGAAGCTAAAATTGAGAGTGATAAAAAAGAAAGCAATAAAGGAAAAGATAAAGCAGAGTCTTCTGGAAGTCAAGGTACTAAACCAGTATCTGATAAAGACTTTTTGGACTTCATGAAAAATAAAGAAAAAACTTCTAAATCTCAAGGTGACGCCGAAGTTATTGAGATAAAAATCAATAAATCTGAAAGCTTCAACAACAGGGGATCCAATGACGAATTTGTTCCTACAAATAAATGAGAAAGAGAATATAATGAAGTCGCTGAAGAAGCCTATAGATGGGAGAATTCCAGAACACTATTATATTCTAAAGGATATAGTGTTCATCCAAGAATCACTGCCATATTTGGAGCTGATCCTCATAAAGTTTTTCAGCTTGCAAACTATGGATTCCTAGATCTGCTATATGTTGGAAAAGATCTAAAGGAAATTTTAGAATTTGATGACCGCTTTAAATCCCAGGTCAGTCAAGTTGCTAGAAATAGAGAAGTCGTACTCAAGTTCTATTCTATAGCCCCGGAACCTGAGATGCGCATTTGGCATGAAGTCCAACACATGATTACTATAGATGTTATAACTACAAACTTAAAGATTGAAACTGGTATAAAGAATTTTCGCTCTTTCAAGTTCACCAATTCATGGATCACGGAGAGAAGAGCCATGGGCATTAAAGCCATTCAATCCATTGCTGAGTCTCTATGGGAGCGACAATATGAAACTCTCATGCAGGCCAATAATTGAATTTTATTAAAGAAATGAGGATAAATAAAATCTCCATTGCTAAAGCAGTTCCTCACTAAATTTTTCAGACATGAATTTTATTGCACAAAGACTACAAGAAAGAAAGCTTACAGAATGATTGGTTGCTGCAAATCATGATGTAAGCACTTACGTCAGTGCAAGGAATGACGGATGCCATGACGTCATCATCCACTAAAGAATTATGGCAGACAGCTATGGGAGGTAGCTTTTGACTTCTGAGGCTAAAGTAGATAAAGTTCCAGCGCATAAAGAAAGGGACAGCGGATGCCAACTAAAACTTTGAAGTCCAAATAGTTAGATTTCTAAATCTATAAATTGTACTCAGATTTCATTTAAAAAGCATTCGAAAATTCAGACTGATTCTCACTCTGAACACTATCCATAGTATAGGAAACCAACCTTTCTAGATCTTTGTAATCATCTTCTAAATCATGTTTGTATAAATCCTTTTTGAAGGAAATAAAACCAGTTTATTTTCATAAATATTCAAGTTTAGAAATTTTTCTATAGAAATCTTTTGAGCTTGTATTTCTCCTAAAAATTTCCAAAATTCTCTAACCCTACGAAGGCCGTAGTGATTACACCATTTGAGACAGCAGCCGTTTGGAAACGTAAGTCCCGTGAAGCCAGGAGGGCGTTTGGCGAAAACTAGTCAGGCTTGTCGAGGTGATTGAAGACGAGTCCGGAAGGAGGATTAAAGAATTAAGGACGTCAAGGAGGTAATATACTTTTAAAAGATTTAAATAGAAATATTTTTCTACTTGATGTTATGAAAATATATGATTTTAGAGTACTTTGTTGGGACTTTGCGCAAGTGCATGCAGTCTTACAAGTAATAAATAGTGAGTAGAGTGTCGAATCCACAGGGATTGTGATTTGGCCCGTGAAATTGACTTGTGTTGCTTATCTAAATTGAACAAATTGAATAGTGGTTGTGATTTTCTAAATAAATCCTAATTTTCTTAATAAAACGACTTACGAATAACAATAATACCAAATAATCAAGGCGATAAAAGCAAGTGTAAGGTAGTTTCATTCACGTAATTTGCTATTCTAATCCAATCCCTAAGTTGAGTGGTTTTCGTGGTTGTATGAAGCCTAGGAACGAATCTATCCACAATCTCTCTCGAGCATTGCGGAATTTACTCATACAATTCTTCTAAGCCTAAGACTAACCAATTCTCATTCAATTAATCCCAAATTTAGAAGTATTCGTATGAATTTTTAAATACTGCCTTAAGGCTCAATCAAAGTTAAATTCACTCTCGTGCAACTTTAACCCCATTGATCTTGTCTAATTAGAGCTAATATCGTGAATCGTCTCTCGACCTCATCACGATTCTCAAATTCGATAATTAGGGGTGATCAAATCCTAACCAAGTGTTAAACCATTAAACAAGAATCACACAACATAGAAAATATATGAAAACCAATTCAAACTCATAGGATTTTCATAGAATAGCAAATACCGATGAATTACACCATCCTTACACTTAATTGAAATTAGTTCATAATGAAATTGAACATAAAAACGAAAAATGCAAGAGAATTCATGGAAAGAGAAGAAGGGAACTTAATTGCTGGAATTCTCAGGCGTAGAACTCCCCTCGTTCGGTTGTTCCTCCCTTCGTTCTTGTTTTCCTCTTCTTCCGTTCTCCACAAACTCCACAAAGATGAAAAAAAAAATGAAAAACTAAGTTCTAAACTCTAAAACCTAAGGAAAAACGTGAATAGTAGCCGCCTCCCTCTTTCTGGACTTAAAAAGGATGGAAAAACCCTAGAGACACCTTCCAAAATTAGAGTCCTAATCGCACTAGGAAAACTGAAAATTTTCTGCCGTAGGTTTTGGGTACGTACCCGAAATATTTTGGGTACGTACCCAAATTTACAGATTCATTCAACACTTCACTGACTGAATTTGGGTACTTACTCGAAATTCCTGGGTACGTACCCAAATTTACAGATTCATTTCTTCTCAAAATCTCTCAAAATCTCTGAAATTGGGTTGGTACCCAAAATATCTTGCATAGGTACCCAACTCTTGATTCCACTTTTTCGTCTCCTTGATGGTATTTTTGCTATTTTACCTACAAAACACGATTTATCTCGAATTTAGGCATAAAGAAGTTCAAATGAACAAAAATACATGATAAGTCCATCAAAATAACCATAAAAATCAAGTAGAATTACGGACTTATCAACTCCCCCAAACTTAAATGTTACTCGTCCTCGAGCAACTCCAAATTAACAACACAAGGGACTTGGACACAGTGAAAGCTCATTCTTGGAACACTACGCACCAAAGTAAAACTTCCCTTTATTTTTCTCAGAAACTATTAAGCACTATGTCATTAGTTCAATGTGCAAACAGTTAACATTCCATGCGCACTCTACAAACAACCATCATTGTCAAGCATCCCCCGTGTTATCGTGTGTGATATGATCAAGAGCAACAATCACCAACAATCCGGATCAATTTATATTCATGCGATAGGCGCAGAAAGTGGACTCCATAAGTCGGTTTTTCATTCTTATCTCCACTAATGTAGACAACGATAAATTGGGAATCGATAGGACTTAATTAAGCTTGTAATGTAGGGCTTGGGTGAAGGGCAGGAAAATATAGAAAAGTGTGTGGCTCATGCACCCAAGTTACTTAAATTGGACAAGTTGGAGTTTTTAGAGCATTCTTCGAGCATTCCACTCCCCCAAACTTATTCAAAAGCATCACTCTCCATATAATAATATTTTTTTCATTGGGCGTTTGAGAGTGCTAGCTCGCTTTTTCTTTTATTTTCTTTTTTTTTTTCTGCATTCATCTCCTCTTTTTTCCACTTCTTTTTTTTTCACATTTTTTTTTCAGCAAATGTTTTTTTTTTCTTTTTTTTCCTAAAGCGAGCTAGTATATCCCAAAATCAAGTATACGTATAACCCTCTACTTAATCCCCTCATAATTTCACATATCCACAACATAACTCCACAATTATCACAATTCAAGTAAAGTGCATAGAAAGGATTAAGATATGTAGACATTGTGCTTTTGGGCTTATAATGTGGCTATCAAGAGAACTAAGCACAATGTTGGCTCAAGAGGGACTCAAGGGCTACGTTTAGCAAACAAATAGGCAATTAAGGCTCAAAAATTTTCCAAAAATGGCCTAAGTCATCTTCCCAATTTAACATAGTCTAGGATTTCGCCTCGACAAGAAATCAAATCGATTCTAGTGTCCTAATGCATTAAAGCACATGTGAAGACCTCTCGCAAAAATATAAATTTTCACTAAATCCTTTAGCAATCATTGCTCCAACCATGTGCTCCAAGTGATTAGGGGATAGCAAAACAACAACAATCATTCTTCAAGTGCACACAAAATGCTTCATGCATGCTCATTGTTCCAAACATAGCGTTTCATAGCATAAAATCATCATAGAATAAGGAATTTTAACAAAGCACATGCATTCCAAGAACGACACAAAACAAACGGCACAACACAAAATAGTTTTCGAACATCCAACATATAGCCATTATCACCAAAAATTTAGCTTTAACGCAATGGAATTGAACTTGAACTATACGTGGCGTTGTTATACCAGGACACGAGTCATCAAAGATGACTCTTTTCGTCTGGCCGTCCGGGTTTCCAGCCGATATACAATTCTTGTTCAAATTCCATACGCATAGCAACAACAATTAACCTCAAAAGTCTTCTCCTAGGCAATTAAAATCCCCTTCACACTTAAAGGGTACTTTGTCCCCAAAGTACAGAAAGCAAGGCCAGACAAGACACAACTGAAAAGCAAAGAACTACGAAAACAAAGACCAAAAAAAAAAAAAAAACAACACAAACGGAAAGCAAAGAAAAGGATAGAAAACACCTGAGGTCAGACAGCATCATAGAACTCGGTCTCATCCTCCTCCTCCTCCTCGGGTGGTGGTGCGGAACTGTGTGGTGCGGATGCGCTGGAGACAGGGGTTGCTCTAGTGCAGGGGGTGCGCGGTTGGGCAGTGGAGAAGGAGGGGAATAGAGATAGGGGAGGAGGGGAAATTAGGGTTTAAGGAAAGAAGAGAGAGGTTGAGCCGAGAGAGAGAATGAAAGGAGTAGGGAGAGAGTTTAAGTTTAAGGTTTAGGTTTAAGAAAAAACGTGTTCTCTCCCCTCTTTTTCCTCTTTCTCTCTGTTTTTTTTTCAAAAGTTCTGTAAAATTGGGTTACTACCCAAAAAGTTTGGGTAAGTACCCAAATTTCCAGAAACTTCACCTCTCGAAAAACACCCATTTTTTACCAAACTGAGTAGCTATGCAAAATTTCTCGCGTAAGTACCTAAATTTCAGAACCGAAAATCCCCTACAAAACCAACAAAACAACCAAAATAACATCAATAACCTCAAATGGTCTATCCAAACAAAAACACACAAAACTAAACAAAAACAAAACACAAGAAACACAAAATTTTGGGTTGCCTCCCAAAAGCGCTTGTTTATAGTCTTTAGCTCGACTCCTTTCAATGCTTTAACGAACGAGATCAACATAAGATGTCGACCCCACTCGGTCCACATCTCCATTCATATATGCCTTCAAACACTGGCCATTCACCATGAATTGCTCCTCTCGTTGTCCCTTGTGGGATTTCTTTCTCATCGTGTGGGCGTCGTGCCACTCCTTTGTTTCTCTTCTCGGCTTTGTATCTTCTTCCGTCAAAACTTCATGTATGACTATGGAAGGCCTAATACTCTTGACGTTTGCAATTTGGTGCCCCATTGCTTTGATTCTACCTTTGATGAGCCTTACAATTCTCCTCTTTTGCTCCCTAGTCAAAGAAGGACCTAAAATTATTTGTACGGTTTCATTCTCCCCCAAAAAGGCATATTCCGACTTTTGAGGTAAAGGCTTAACCTCTAACTTGGGGGGCTGAATGCTTGAGGGAAATATAGGGCTCAAGATTTCTAGCATGTGTTCAAACTCCTGTTCATTTTTTCCCTTATCCTTCTCACTCTCTAAATTCTTTTCTTCCTTCTCATTCTCAGTTTTCTCCATCACTTCTCTCACACAATCATCAGCTGCATCTATCCTCATGCAGTGATCATCCTCAATATGGCGTTTAACCTCTTTGAACACGTCAAAGTCAATACTTTTGTCCCCAAGCCGAAAAGTCAACTTCCCTGCATTTACATCTACTAATGCTCGCCCAGTATTCATAAAAGGCCTCCCTAAAATCAAAGGCACATCTCTGTCATCCTCAAAGTCGAGCACCACAAAATCAACCGGGAAAATAAATTTTCCAACTTTCACCAGGACGTCCTCCACTACCCCTACGGGTTGCTTGAGTGATCAATCCGCTAATTGCAAGGAAACGGTAGTGGGGGATAAGTCGCCGACTCCTGATTTCCTGAAAACAGAAAGAGGCATCAAATTAACAGCAGATCCTAAATCACATAAACAATGAGAAAATTCAAACTTGCCAATCACGCAAGGGATAGTAAAACTCCCTGGATCTTTTAATTTCAATGGCAGCTTTTGAGAGATGATGCTGCTACACTCCTTTGTCAATGCCACAGTTCGGCATTCCTTCAACTTCTCCTTATTCACAATGATCTCTTTCAAGAATTTGGTGTAATGTGGCATGTTCGCCAATGCCTCAGCAAACGGGATATTAATGTGTAGTTTCTTGAAAATATCAAGGAACTGCTTCCTTTGGTGTTCTTGCTGAGCTTGCCTCAAGCGTTGTGGAAATGGCACCTTCGTCTCATAGGGGTTTGCTGTTTTCACCACTGGAGCTTGATCAACTTGCTTCCCCTCTTCTTTTGCCTCATTGGCCTTTGCATCCTCACGTACTTTGACCTCTTCATCTTCTTTCCTTCCAGCATTTGATATCTTTGGCGGCTCCAACTCTTTTCCACTCCTTAGCGTAATCGCATTTCATTGCTCCCTCGGGTTCACTACAGTGTTACTTGGAAGATTTCCGTGGACCCTGTTAGTCAATGCATTGGCCAATTGGCCCACTTGAGCTTCCAGATTGTGAATGGATGCCGAGTGGTTCTTGGCAATTTGATCGAATTTCCCTTCGATCCTTTTCAAACTCTCCTCCTGTGAAGTCATTTTAGCCCCCAAGACATCAATGAATTTGTCCATCTTTGTCTCTAGGGGGCTCGCCTTCTCTTGCTGGGGCAGGTAGTTTTGTTGGAATCCAGATGGGTGTTGTGGCCTATTCACATTCTGACCACCCCACGAGAAATTTGGGTGATTCCTCCACCCCGGATTGTACGTGTTGGAGTATGGGTTGTTAGCTTGTCTCCCCTGCATACTTCCGTGCATGTTTGCTCCCACAAAATTCACCTGTTCACTAGAAACAACAGGAAATGGACTCCCAAACGAACAATCAATGGAAACATGAGTAAAGTCACCACATAATTCACAAGGAGGCTTAGGGCTAACATTCACATTGTTACCATTCAAGGAATCCAACTTATGAGTTAGAGCGCTTACCTGAGCTTGGAGCGATGCAATGGCATTGAGCTCTAACTTACCCCCTTGGTTCTTTTGAGTGGTGGATTCCGCCGACCATTGGTAATTGTTGATCGCCATCTCCTCAATTAGGTTGTAGGCATCATCCACGGTCTTTGTAACCAAAGAACCTCCAGCTGCTGCATCAATTGTGCACTTAGTGTTGGCTCCTAATCCGTTGTAAAACGTTTGCACCACCATCCATCTAGGTAGTCCATGGTGGGGACACCTCCTTAGCAGCTCCTTATACCTCTCCCATGCCTCGTATAGTGATTCCCACCCATTTTGGAAAAAGGTGGAAATATCATTACGTAACTTGGTTGTCTTGGCCGGTGGGAAATACTTCATTAGGAATGCCTGTGACAGTTGCTCCCAATTGGTTATGGACCCGCTTGGCACCGAGTTGAGCCAAATTTTGGCTTTATCCTTCAAAGAAAAAGGGAAAATCCTTAGTCGTATTGCATCGTCTGACGCCCCGTTGATCTTGATGGTATCACACAACTCTAGAAAGTTATCTAGATGTTGGTGAGGGTCTTCATTCGGCAGGCCATAGAACTGCGCATTGTTAGTCACCATGTTTAATAAGGCTGGTTTGATCTCGAAATTATTCGCCTCAATGCGTGGCCTTTGTATCCCTGTTCTCGCTCCTTCGGCTTGGGGTGCAATGTAATCCCGTAATGTTCTTGCATTTTGATCACCCGGTGGGCCATTTTGATCATTGCCACCATTAACACCCACGTTCTGATTGTCCGCCATAATTCGTTCCTGAGCTATCCTAGCTCTTCTCGCTACGTTCCTCCTTCTGTTAGCTCTTTCAATCTCAAGGTCCACAGGCAGTAGTTCAGCTCGTGAACTTGCACGCCTCGTGATCATACACCAAAGAGCACCTACACACGAAGGAACACAAACTCAACAGCAAAAATAAATAAATATTAAAAAGAAGTAAATTTAGTCTAAACACACAAGCTAGTATCACAGTCAAATGCGCCAATCCCCGGCAACGGCGCCAAAAACTTGTTGGGACTTTGCGCAAGTGCACGCAGTCGTACAAGTAATAAATAGTGAGTAGAGTGTCGAATCCACAGGGATTGTGATTTGGCCCGTGAAATTGACTTGTGTTGCTTATCTAAATTGAACAAATTGAATAGTGGTTGTGATTTTCTAAATAAATCCTAATTTTCTTAATAAAACGACTTACGAATAACAATAATACCAAATAATCAAGGCGATAAAAGCAAGTGTAAGGTAGTTTCATTCACGTAATTTGCTATTCTAATCCAATCCCTAAGTTGAGTGGTTTTCGTGGTTGTATGAAGCCTAGGAACGAATCTATCCACAATCTCTCTCGAGCATTGCGGAATTTACTCATACAATTCTTCTAAGCCTAAGACTAACCAATTCTCATTCAATTAATCCCAAATTTAGAAGTATTCGTATGAATTTTTAAATACTGCCTTAAGGCTCAATCAAAGTTAAATTCACTCTCGTGCAACTTTAACCCCATTGATCTTGTCTAATTAGAGCTAATATCGTGAATCGTCTCTCGACCTCATCACGATTCCCAAATTCGATAATTAGGGGTGATCAAACCCTAACCACGTGTTAAACCATTAAACAAGAATCACACGACATAGAAAATATATGAAAACCAATTCAAACTCGTAGGATTTTCATAGAATAGCAAATACCGATGAATTACACCATCCTTACACTTAATTGAAATTAGTTCATAATGAAATTGAACATAAAAACGAAAAATGCAAGAGAATTCATGGAAAGAGAAGAAGGGAACTTAATTGCTGGAATTCTCAGGCGTAGAACTCCCCTCGTTCGGTTGTTCCTCCCTTCGTTCTTGTTTTCCTCTTCTTCCGTTCTCCACAAACTCCACAAAGATGAAAAAAAAAAAATGAAAAACTAAGTTCTAAACTCTAAAACCTAAGGAAAAACGTGAACAGTAGCCACCTCCCTCTTTCTGGACTTAAAAAGGATGGAAAAACCCTAGAGACACCTTCCAAAATTAGAGTCCTAATCGCACTAGGAAAACTGAAAATTTTCTGCCGCAGGTTTTGGGTACGTACCCGAAATATTTTGGGTACGTACCCAAATTTACAGATTCATTCAACACTTCACTGACTGAATTTGGGTACTTACTCGAAATTCCTGGGTACGTACCCAAATTTACAGATTCATTTCTTCTCAAAATCTCTCAAAATCTCTGAAATTGGGTTGGTACCCAAAATATCTTGCATAGGTACCCAACTCTTGATTCCACTTTTTCGTCTCCTTGATGGTATTTTTGCCATTTTACCTACAAAACACGATTTATCTCGAATTTAGGCATAAAGAAGTTCAAATGAACAAAAATACATGATAAGTCCATCAAAATAATCATAAAAATCAAGTAGAATTACGGACTTATCATACTTCATCAATTATTTATGAGATTTGTGCAAATATATGATTATTGTTTTGGAGAGATAGACTATAGAAATGGGAAAAGATTTTGATATCATAAAAAATCAATTTAAAAGAAAAAACAATAATAAAAAGAAAATAGCATTTTAAAACCATTAGAGGATATACCTAGATTTAAGAATTCTTATTGCAACATATAATAATAAAGAAGATTGTGTGTTTGATCTGATCAATAAAATCATAAATCACGAAATTCTTAAAAATTATGTTAGACAATTAGAACAAATAGACAGAGAACTAAAAGAACTTGCAGAAGCAGATAGAACATTAGAAAATTATATTCTTATGAATTGTAAAAATCTAGAAAGAATAAGACTAATAAAATTTATATATGATGAAAATTGAGATATACCGTATTTTTTCTAAAAATTAGAGGTCTAAACTCATAATAAATTGAAAAGTTTGGATAATAAAGCAAATAAAGAAACTTTAAATAGTGAAACAACTATTCAAATAGTAAAATCACTATGTAAAAGGAGCAAAATGAAAAATCTTTTTAAAAGAAGGATATTTTGAAAATAAATCTATAAAAATAGGATAATTTAAAAATTATATCTACTTTCTCTTTCCTCTTACCCTATCAGCTTCCACCCTTTTTTTTTTTTTACTTTTTCTCCGTTCTTTCTCTCCCATGTCTCTACCATCTTTCATCTCACATACTATTCAATATCATTTTTTTTACTTTCTTTGTAATATTTTTCTTAGTTTTTTATTTTAAATTATTTTATTTTTACTTATCACTAATTTCATAAGTCTATTAAAATAGTTAAAATATTTTGATACTATAGATTCTACCAAAATTATAATATGCTATTAAATTATATTTAAATATGCACACACATTGAGTTTTCCAATACTACTAGTATATATAAAGTTAGTGGGTTATTGTTTCATGATCCAATCACAAAGCGGATAATTAAATTAAGGTTGGTGATAATGCTATAGCAAATTTCTTATAGCCAGAGCAAATTTTCACTTAATCTCTTTTTTGCTTTTTTTTAGGGAGAATTACACTGAAGTGCTCTGAGGTTTGTCTAAATTACAAATAAAACCCTCTATTTTGAAAATTCACCTAAGTAATCCTGAGTTTTGCATACTAAATTGTAATACTAACGGAGATGCGAGAAAGACAAAAATGCCCTCAAATCTTTTACTATTGAAAAAGGGTAAATTACATTAAACTACCTTAAGGTATGACAAAATTATAAATTTAACCCCCAAATTTTTAAAATTACCTAGATAACCCTAAAATAGGCATGTTAAATTACAATACTAAAATGAATTTGATAAAGATGAAATTCCATCAGATATTTTGTGATGAATGATGTTTTTTCATCAAAAATATGTTTTTAGTAGTTTATTTGTTTTTCCATCAAAAATGATATTTAAGGTATCATATATGAGGCGTATTAAGAAAATTAATTAACATGAGTTTAGTTTTTTTTTTTTAAATTTCAATTTTTCAATGCGGATTCTAATATTTGTATTTTTTTTTTGGCTTGGTTATTAGCAATTTTGGTTGTTAAGTTAATATAAAATATTACAAAACATACCTTATGTATTTCAAGATATTACGAAATCAATCCTGGACAATTTATAAAATTTGGTCAAATTTGACAAAAGGTTAAAATAGGTAAAATGTGTTAAAATTTAATGATTTCCATTAAAATCCCTAACGGCAGTAGACAGAGAATTCAATATATATAACGTTTGCATACCTCAGGGTTATTTAGGTAATCTTTTGAAATAAAGGGTTTTATTTATAATTTAAACAAACCTCAAAGTACTCCAATGTAATTGTCCCCCTTTTTTTTTTAAATCAACCCTTCAAATCGCACAAATTTTTTAATCTCTATTTTACTCATGTTATCCAATTCCAAAGAGGCAAGGAGTCCCAACTTTCTCTCACTTTATTAATTGTTTCTCTCCTCTAAATTTTTATTTTTAAGAAAAAAACCTTTTGTCTTGAGAAAAATACAAATAAATTTTATTTATAATTTTAATATTATTTTTGCAACCTTATGTGTATCTTTATTCATACATATATACAAAATTTGGTTCCACTTTATACATTTTCAATCATCAATATTTGAGATAAAGTTAATTATATTGTTAAAATGAAAATAAGTTAATTTTAATGAGTAGTGACTAATTGTTTTATTAATTTTAACTAACTGTTTTTATTTTCATATTATTTTGTTATATTTTTCTGCATAAATATCTTATAAGAGACTATTTCAATATCAATTTAAAAATTAATATTTCTTTCTTTCAAAGAAATATGCTCCATTCTCATTTGTTTTTACTATTTCACCATTTTTTTTTATTTGGTTCATTTTCACTGTATTTTCACCACTAATAAATTAATGAATTTTTTCTCCTTTTTTCATCATAGATTACACTATTATTTCAAGAGGCGAGGATTAGTTTATTCTTCAAATTTTAAAAATAAGTACAAACATTTAAAGGAAAATATATCTTACTTAATAGGATATAGAGAAAATACACGAAAAAGATTAGAAACTTGTTCTATAAAAATTCATTATTTAAATTTGACATGTTGAAAATTAAAATGACCACAAGTGTTAACTAAAAAAGTTAAAAAAATATTTTTTTTTTTCAAAATTTGCTCTGACAATAGAAAATTTGTTCTGACATTATTACTATATATACTTAAATTAAAGGCCATTGGATTGACTACGGGTAGTTGTAGGCCGAGAGTCCTTCCGCTTGTTTGTACAATATATCAAATCACATGTTTAAACGTCTATACAATTTTTTTTTTCATTTAAAATAAATTGACTATTTTAGAAGTAACACTTACAAGACCACAGAAGGTGGTCATACTTAATTAGATACTTTAGATATAGATACAGAATTTCTTTTGTGCTCTTCCTTTTATTCAAAGAAGTATTTTAATCTTTTGTGCTTTTATTTTTAACTTTTTAAATATATATGGTTAAAAGATGAAGTAGTAGTGACAATCTTGCCTCCTTCCGCTACGTCATGTCTAGATTTTTATATTCAACTGCAAATATGTCAGATACTTGAACAACCAACACAAGTACCGGCTCCGTTAGAAAAGTATTACCAAAGGACAAGTATAACTACAAAATTGGATGTTAGTCCACATTTAGATCGAAAAATACACAAACAATTCGTTTCACAATTATTGAAACATGAGCTGAGCGCTGGTAAATAATTAGATAAACACAAGAAGCAACGGCATACATGGATAATATCGACCAATGTCACCCATCTGATGTCTCGTCTAGGCCTTTGGTCGGCATTAAATTAACTGGATCGTTTTTTCCTATGTTTCAGCAAATAGCAATAACAAATTAGCCTCCTGTTGACATATTTAATTAACGATACATAACTGTATGTAAAGTGTTTACTTGGATCTTTTTAATCAATTGGTATACTAATTTGTTATAATTAGTCTCGGAACTTTGATATCGTCAATTATAAGTTTTATTTTTTCTTTCTCGTATTGGGGAAAATTGTGAATGAAATACAGTATCAGAATTGCCAAGAAAGACTTATATTTAAATGAGTTCAATTGTTTTTTTTTTCGAAATTAAATGAGTTCAATTTTGTTATATTAGTATGTAGCGTGTGATATGCACGAATTAATTAATTATAACTAAAAATATTATTATACTCAAAGTTAAAATCAGTGAGGTGAGACAACTCACCCTGAGACAGAAAGGGAAAATTCTTGTCCAAACCTGGCTTGGCCGCACTCAATCAATCATAGAGCAAGTGTTAATACATTTGTCATGTTATTGGTCATTCTCCCTAAACTGTACACCAATCACATGACAAGTGTAAAACACTCACCACCTAATTAGTCATGGTGTGGCCGAACCCGGTGCGGGTAAGAATTTTCCGACAGAAAGGGTCCACAATTAGAGCATTTTATAAATTGATTTGATTTGACATTTAAACAGTTTGGATTCTAAATTATCAATTGAAATTTCCCAACATTACCCCATTAGAGTTTGTTATATATCATTTTTGCAATTTTGAAATTCAAGCCGTAATGCAAATGAATTAGGGTATATTTGTAATATTCGAAAGATTGTGGACATTCGTTGAATAGATGCAAATTACACCTCCTGGACCATACGCTCATACTGGTTGCACCAGTTCGGTCAGCCCCACACCAACCTAGTCCATTCTCCATCAGACCTGTATCGAACTGCTTCCATTTAGCTCAATTTTTTAATTCGAATTTAGTCCAAAAAGAATATATATTAACCTTGCCAAGCCCAAGCTTAAGCTCGACCCACCACATTTGGGCCTTGGCCCGAACTCACTTGTATGTAGGTCCTCGCTTGTTTACATATTTGAGTATCCCCAAGGGATCCCAACCCTAATTTTTCGGATTATATTAAGTGACCAATTTTATTTCATTTTTTTAATGTGAGATGACATTCTTAAACGTTTTTCAAATCCTAGCATCATCTATTGAAGTGGCCATATTTGACAATTAATTTTTCATTCACCCGAAATTGTATTCAATTGAGTGAACAGACTATCCAAATCTATTTTCGTAGATTTCATTAATGTCAACCATAATTACAAATAAAAGTGAATCAAACATGTCCATAGACTACAAAACGTAGCAAGACTTGAAAATTTTCAATTATAAGGAAAAAAAAAAGGTAGGCGTGAATGTTCTCAAGTTCTTCACCATCTAAACACTGTTATTCCAATTAAAGATATACCAGATAGCACACGATCAAAGCAAGCCTAGCTTGTTATGAAGTTCCACCACTTTTGGAAAGCAAAGCCATAAACTGCTTCGGCCCTTTCATGCTGTAAAATTTAACATAAGAGTTTATTTAATTTATCAATCTTCCTTCTTCTTGCCTACTTTTGAATTATATTCTGTTTGCATGTATTTGTTTTTATGATAAAGATATTCTAATTCATTAGTGTTGTAAAATAAATACAGATTTAAAAGGTTATAATAACTATCCAATCCATGCACACAGGACATATGATAGGATCTAATTATTTGATTTATCTTTGATGTAGGTATATATATAATGGTCTTACAAAATGCAATTTTTTTTCTTTATTTTCCAGCATGTGGTGAATAATGCTCTTTTAATATATATGAAGTCATACCTTTACAATATAATTAAATTCTATAAAATGAAAAATTAATGCATCTATCGCGGATTGGTATTAATGAGGTTTAATTGAAATCGGTATGCATAGCAGTCAACGGGCACAATCAATCAAGAAGGAGGACTGGACCCATGAGATCCTCTATTCTAAACTATATATCATTTCTTATTCTAATGCATGGATATACGTTAAGGACACATTTGCTATTTTGGAATGAATCTAATAGATATGTTTACCCATTTAATTTATTATTTGCTTGCAAAATTTTAGGCTTATGAATCTATGATTATACAATGGCCCGAGATCTGTTTGACAAATTTATTTGATTACAGATCACACCTAGAAGGTTGTGATACGTTTTCCTTTCTTTTATTTCTTCCTTCAATAAATTTGGAAAACAATCTTATCATTTTTTATAAATAATAACATCTTTTGAATCCATATTACCAGTTGACTTTGATATAAATACTCAAATTTTGAATGATTTCAAGTTTTCAAATTTTGAATGATTGTAGATTTTGTTAAAAAATGATCTAAATAATAATGTTTTTAATATAAGTTCATCAAACACAAAATATAGATTCACTATATTAATTGATATTCAATATTTAAATATTTATCTTAATAAATACAAACTTTAGATAACACAAAGTTGAAAATATTTTTAATTATCGAAAATTGAATGTTCACAATATTATGGGTTATAAAAATAATTTTACTAATTTAAATGAAATTAATTAAATAAATCATATCAAAATGTGGATGATAGTTTTAAAAGTAAGACAATGGATAAATATGTTCATGATTGAAATTGTGCTATAAGTTTTAAGGGTGAATATGGAAAACACTTAAAAAATGGGAGGACAATAAAGTATTTTTTTATTTAATCCAACATAATAAATTCATACAACCAAACAATAAACTAGTAAAAGTATGAGATATCTTGAATGAACAAATAAGTTATCAAACAATAAATAACTAAGAATTTGATATAGTTTCTTCATTAATCATCCATATTTAGTGGATCACATCCAATCATATCAAAAGTAGCAAATGCACCCTAAGTGTAAAGATCTTATGATAAGTGTATAATTAAATAAATAATTTTATATATATGACATGAATATAAATTATAAAATAAAAGATAAAATACCATTTTGCAGTAAAAGATTCCATCCGGGCAGGGCAGTGACTTGGCTGGGACAACCTAGGTCTGGGACTTCTTAAATCAGACTACTCGATGGATGACTGTTCAACATGTACTGGACTTCACGGGTCGAAGTTAAGGGACTACATTCAAGGGATTGTCTGATCCTGGACTTCGACTTTTGTAAGGGACAGATAGAGTTTTGAGAGGATTAACACGTCTTTCTTTCAATTATATCTAATTAATATATAGAAAAGTAGGTAATACAGTAAAATACAACCGCCTTAATTATCAATATTTAATAGGACCTTCTTGATTGAGCAATTAATAAGCTTAGTTTAGCTACTTAGAGGAAGAAAAAAAAACATAAAAATATTGAGAAAATAATTCGTATGCCATTAATTTAATTTAGACCACTACTGGAAAAACTAGATTTTGCGATTGAAAATTGTCCGACACAAAATTCTGCAAATTGCGGATGACTTTACGACCAGCGAGGAATAGCATGATAACTAATATATGATCAATAAAATCGGTCGCAAAAATACAAAAAATTGGTTACAAATTAATTAAAAATAATGTTCAAATTTGTAACTGACTATATTCGTTGCAAATATGAAAGGAAAAAAAAGAAAAATATTTTTTTAAAAAAATCACTCTATTATGCGAATGAATTTCTGATCGCAAAGTATTTTAGAGTACTATTTTTTAAAAAAAAATTAATTTCGAAACATATGCAACTGAATTTTCGGTCAAAAAACATTTCAATAATTTGTTTTGCAACTGAAAATTTGATCACAAAAATATTGAACGTAATATTTTTGTTTTCTTTTTTTTTTTTTTTGCCAAAAACAATTGCGATAGACAAATTTATTGCAAAATGTTCACAAATTTGGACATTTGCGATCGATATTTCTCTTGCTAATGTTTTTTGTTGTTTAACAACTTTTGTGACTGAAAGATCAGTCACAAATATTTGGTGTGTGAAGTTATAATATTAATTTGTTAGCGATACTTTGGTCACAAAATACCTTAAGGAAATTATACATATTTGTGAGATACCTGGAGTACATATTTGTGACCAATATTTAGATTAGAAATATTGAATTATGAAGACTATTTGTGATCGAAAACTGCAGTCACAAATCTATTATTATATTAATATTTAATTTGCATGCCACTGAAGTTTGCATATACCTCATGGGCGTGCACATTGGGAAAAATTTACACATTTTTTGTGATCAATTTTTCAGTCACAATTAGTAGCAATTCATATTTTAGTTATAAATTGACAAATTGATGCAATTAATTGGATGGATCGAACAATTGCTCCAATTGTATTTGGGGAATTCACCTATTAGTTTAATTGAATTAAGACAATTGACCAATTGGTTCAATTAAATTCAAGGATTATATCAGTTGGTTCAATTACATTAGGGGCACTGACCAATTGGTTCAATTAGATTAGAATAATCGATCAATTAGTTAAATTAAATTGAAAAAAATTGACAAATTAATTTAACAAAATTGGAAAAAATTGCGACCAAAACTTTGGTCA
The DNA here is from genome assembly GCA_026212405.1 of Petrea volubilis. Lineage (NCBI taxonomy): Eukaryota > Viridiplantae > Streptophyta > Magnoliopsida > Lamiales > Verbenaceae > Petrea > Petrea volubilis. Next base: position 7,034,201 of record CM047884.1, read on the forward strand.
CTATTATATTTCAAAAAAAAAAATTGCAATAAAAACTATTCAGAATTTGTGACCGAAAGCTCAATCACAATTATTCTTTTTTTTTTTTTTGTGACTGAACTTCCGGTCGCATAATGGTTCAGAGACCAAAAATGCAGTCCCTTTATTGTGATCGAAATTTTGATCGCAAGATCGATCTCAGGATTTGTGCAGTTGTGGTTGCAAAAAAATTGTTAGTAGGGTTTCTGCGAGCGACATTCAGTTGCAATTTCAGTCATGACTCATTTTTTGCTATTGATTTAGGCACTTTTCAGTCACAAAAAATCTCTCTTTTTTGAATAGTGGAGCTAAAAGTAAAATAATTAAAAAGATTCAAGTGTAAAACAATAAAATAAATTATGTAATATGACAATGAGCTTTGTTTGGTCCATGAATTTTAGTAAAGAAAATGTGAATGAAAAAGTTTTTCTACATTTCAAATTATTGTTTTCTACGTTCTGTTATTCCATCAAACTTTTTCATTTTTGTTTTCTATTTACTCGCCAAAATATATGTTACAAATATAGCATGAGCAATCATAAGTATATCGGTTGGGTTGTAGACTTAGAAGAAAAAATAATAAACTAACAAAATCAAGAAATATAGATTATAACATACAATTTTGAAGGATCATATTAACATTATCTATGTTAGGGGAAAATATAAAAAATATTAAAGATCTCTTAGATTTTCTTATCTGAAAAGATATTCTTTAGGCCCATACAAATGGTTCCTTAGAGTCTATCTATAAAACAAAAAATTAAATTTTATGTGGAAGGAAAATAATAAAAAAGACATTCTAAAGAAATTTTACAAAAATATTGGAAGGATATAATAAGACTGTAATATAAGAAGCCTAGAATTCTCTACATATGCGTAGGACATGGTAGATAAAATGCAAAAATACCATAAAGCTTTTACTAACTGTTGGAACTAATGAATCTCTACCGTCCATGTAAGGAGGTGGCATATCTATAAATGCTTGATAAAGTAATTTGTAATCAACAAGTTTAAAGAATTAAATTTGACGAAAACTTCTATTCATATTGTTCTATCTCTTCTTACGAACTTATTTCTATTTAATAAGTTTTAATTTATATTATGACTGAAAAAATTCGTATTTAAAATGCTTCAAAAATACATATACAACACAAGTCTAATAGAACCAAAAAAATGATGATAAAATCGTTTTGAAAATGACGAACTAGGGGAGGCGAGAAAGAAATGGAAACCAGTTATCTGTTTTTCTTGAATGAAAAACTAACAAAACATTTACTGTGTTAGCCATCACGATCACTGTTTTGATGATGATTTGGTGACTTGATCCTGTGTGATTTGGGGAGATCTTCATTCCAAGTTGAGTGTATTACCTAAATAGGATGATTAACGAAATCACTATATCATCTTGAAGAATTTTACCTTACAAAAAATATATTATTGACTTACAATCTACTAACAGGATCACCTGCCTTATGCAAGAGCAAGATAAAGGCACTAGAAATAGGCGTTGAGGAACCTCAAGCAACATTACATCTCATTCACTTTGCTCGTCTTTGCTTGACTTTGAATGAGCGTTTTTGAATTGTGAGACTAATAAGTGGACAAGGTCAATGTACTAAGGACCATACACTTTTGTGTTGGTATCAAACTCCTACCAGTTGCACTTTAATTGTGAGAGTAGTTTGGGACACTCTGTATCGTTCCAACTTAATTGTTTCAGTTTGATATATCGTAATACTAATAAAATACTTTTTACAAGTTCAGAAGTGTAGGGTGAAATATACTTAAATAGTGGATTAAACTTCGGCCAATCACTATACATAACTGTCTCTTCTCCTTTAAATTATTGTTCATTGTTTATCATACTGTATGATCAGTATTTTGTAAGCACAACGTCTGTCGAGAGTTAATATCATGTCAATATGCATCGACATTTTTTTTTTATTCGATGTATCCATTCTTGTCTAAACTAAACAAGAACAATGTAAATTGATAAATTGATTACATGTAATGTTGAATGCTCAATAATTAAATACAATATCTATCAAAGTATTTTTAAAATATTATATGTGTGTGTGTATATATAAATATTGCATTGACATTGTAGCACGAAATTTTAGATATGTCAATTTCTGATAGAATTTAAAAACAAGATGGGAATATATCAAAAAAGAAATAAAAATCCAAGTTCGGCTTGATTTACGACAAAATGACTAATTTGTGACTCAAAAAGGATTATGCGGTTTGAACCAGTTTTCGGTTAACCTGCAAAATTCAAGTGTGTGTGTGTGTGTGTGTGTGTGTTGGGGGGGGGGGGGGGGGGGGCGCGTAACCTTTAAACAATCCAATTCGGCACAACCCCTATATGTCATATGCGTAAAAGAATGAGGGATCCAATATAAAATTACCTAAATATTGTTACATTTTGATCAAATAGTTAATGGGTGGGACTTCCCTCCAGTTGTAAACTTTACAGGACAAATTTCAGTGACTCCTATTTAAAATAGATTAATGGTTTACATTTCTTGGCCAGAATTTAATATAGAAACTAATCACATTTAATGGTACAATGTGAATTCCTTCCACTAAATTGATAATTCATTACGCTAATTTTTCACTAGCTCATAGTTGGATAACAACATTTCCACCAAATTAAAATATTGATAGTTGACCTACCGGCGGCGAAAGCATCACCGAGATTGGTTTCTCAATGCAAAAAGATTCAAAGGTATGCAATTTATAATATTTTTTACTTAATCATTTGTTTTAATGAATTAATCATCAGGACGTTTTTAACATTTTGCATTTAGTTGATCTATTTATTACATGTTTATTGCTTATAGTTAACTATATCAGATTTTTTAAAAGAATAACTAAATAATTTTAGAAATTATATTTTTTTTTTATCTTTTATAAATTAGGCATTGATTATATTTTGTTTGTGACATCGATGGATAATTTCTTAAATCTAATAGATGGAAATACTCATGAATCATTTACGAATGAATTTGAATTTGAAAGACAATTGCCACCAAACGTTGGGCAAGAATTTGACTCCGATGAGAGTGCATATAATTTCTACAATGAGTATGGCAGAATGATTGGATTTAGCATTCGAAAAAAGGTATGCAAATAAAGACCAAAAAAAATTAGAGGTGATAACTTTGAGAAGATTTGGGTGTTGCAAAGAAGGATTGAAATACAAAGATAAACAGGATATCTAAATAAAGAATCCTAGAAGGGAGACTAGAACTGATTGTCCAGCTCATATGATAATTTCTTTGCATCATAAAGTTGAAAAATATAAAGCGAAAGAGATTGTGGTTGAGAATAATCACATGTTACCCTTGTCTCAATGTGCACACATGACACCTTCGCAAAGAAGCATGCCTACCGCACAAGCCTTGCAAATTGATCTGGCCGATGATTTTGGGATTACGCCTAAGGCCGCTCAAGAATATATGGGAAAGTAAGTCGGTAGTAGGTCCAACCTTGGTTACACTCTTAAATATCAAAGGAATTGTCTATGCAGTAAGCGTTAAAGAGTTATACAGTACTTAGAAGTAGGAGCTTTAATGAGATACTTCCAACAATAGTTACTAGGGAATCCATCTTTCTTGGATGCGGTGCAACTTGATTGTGATGACCAAATTACAAACATATTTTGGGTAGATGCAAGAATGCTAATCGACTATGCACAGTTTGGAGAGGTAATTACCTTTGATACGACGTATAGTACCAATAAGGAATATCGTCCACTTGGAGTTTTTGCATGACTAAATCACCATAGGGAACTCGTAGTTTTTGGGGTTGCTTTGTTATACGAAGAAAACTCAAGACTTTTTTGATTAGTTGTTTCGAACTTTTCTAGAAGCCCTGAAGCCCATAAGCAAAAGGCACCTCAAACTATATCCACCGATGAAGATATAGCTATAGCAAAAACATTATTAATAGCAGTGATGCTGGACACAACTCTTGGATTACGCACATGGCATATTATGCAAAATTGCACGAGGCATTTGGGTTACTTATTCAAAGAAGGGTCTGAATTTCCTAAAGAATTCAAAGCATGCATGTACAAATAAGAGAAAGAAAATGAATTTCACAATGCATGAGACAACATGGTTATAAAGTAGGGTGTTTTTAAGAATTCTGGGATAATTGACATTTTCAAGTTGAGAGAAAAATGGGCTGCAACTTATATGCGGATGGCATACACTATATGAATGAGAAGTCTGATTTGAATTTGGTACAATTTTTCACTCATTTTGAGAGAGTTGCAAGAAAAGTAGTAAAAAGAATTGAAAGCCGAATATGGCTGTAGACGTAAGGTGCCGAAAATGGGGTGTAGAAATGTCCCAATGCTAACTCAAGCTATAGAAGTATATATTCATTCTATGTTTGCTCTGTTTCGAAAAGAATATGATGATTATCAAGGTGCAACTATAGAAGTTCTCAATCAAAACCAGCAAATGCAAGAATTTTTCGTTGGAATTATTGGTCAGCCTGGAGAATACAAAGTTGTTGGTAACTATTTGAAATATGAAGTTATGTGTAGGTCCAGAAAATTTGAGAGGTTTGGAATTCTATACTCCCATGCTTTAAAAGTTCTTGATGTCATGAATATTAAATTCATTCCTGAACACTACATCAAAAAGCAATGGACGAAAAGTGCAAAAGATGAGAACATTTTGGACATGAATGGAAAAGTGATACAAGAAGATCCTAAATTGCAAGTTACGGAAAGATATAGAATTCTGTGTCGAAAACTAGTAAAGATAGCATCTAGAACTACTGAAATTGAAGACGAATTTAAATTGGTTCAGAATATGCTAAATGAAGTGCATGAAAAAGTTGATGAAATTTGTAAGAAGTATGCAAACGCACATTGTTCTCAGAGTGAGTCCCTAAAGCCATCGTTAACTACATTTGAAGAAACTAGAAAATAGAACATGCGTTGCACGTTAATCTTCTTATTTATACTAAATTCGTTCCTCAAATTATTATGTTTGATTTTATTGAAGTAGATCTTCGGAAGGAGAAAAATCATACAAATAAAAGGAAATTTTCATTTGATAGCAAAAATAAATATTGTTAACAATTAAAGAAGATGCAAGAAAGTTATAAATAACAATTGAACTACATATGGTATTGTTTTAATTCATTGTAACTCTAGTCCTTCTCTTGTTTGATCTTTATGTTTCGGATGGTTTTCTTCTTTACTGCATTCACTGAGTTCTTTTTTGTTTTGTTAATGATACTTTGAAGCGTCTCTTTGTCGTCGCTTAGAATGCACAGTTCGATGTCCTCAGAGCTTTTGTTTTTGGTTCGCCTTTCTATGTCACCTCTATTTTGAAGTGTTATTAAATCATCTTTTTTGGTTGTGCTCTCCTTTTGAGCATCAATTTCATTCTTGAAAATGTAGACATCGTTGTTTTCTTCTTTCTTTATCTTTTTGAATCGTCTTTTCTTATTTGCTCTATCTTTTACAGGAAGTATAGCACGTTTATTCTCATCATCATTTGTAGATTGTATTCTTTCAATTGCCTCTGCTACGACATATAACTTTCCGTCGATTACTTCTGCTTTTTTGTTGATGGCTATGAGAAAGCGAAGATCAGTGGATGGTTGAAAGCTTAGCCTTCTATAGTATTTAGAGTTTTCTTCTCCCTAAATTTTAAATTAAAGAATGTTAATGATTGCAAAATTGAATCAAAAAATGAATAGAGATTAAAATAACTTTATTGATTTTGTAAAATCTAATAAAAGAAAAACAATAAGTGTTGAAATTACCTGCTCTATTGATGTTTGATATTCGCATACTATGCATTCGATATATATGGTTGCAGCTTCGTTAAACAATGTAATGCAAGCACTATCAACTTCATGTATGACATTTAATACTAATCTATGTCTGTTTATAAAGGAATAATTGTCAATGTTAAGAATGTACAATTATAAATTATTTTTGTTTTGTACATTTTGTATTTGTACCTTGCTATTGTTTGGGTATCTCCGTCCTTGCATTTTTTGCAGCTCACGCTCTCATTAGTCTTCAACATTGAAGTGCAACATTTTTTGCATTATTCATACCATAACGAAGACTTAGTTTCAACCCTTTCTACCGTTCCTTTGAAAGAATAGTATGTATTCTGTAGAAAAAGATGTAGTTAATATGTAGTTTTTATGCTAGGATAAATATAATAAGTTGCTTGTTGGTTGAAGTACCTCAAACAAAGAATGTCTATTGTGTATGATTTCACTAAGGGTGACTTCCTTTACTGCTTTTATTCTTTGCTTCATTAACAACTAATGTACTTGGAATGAGGTCGAACTTGTTTGGAACCTAAGTAAACAATAAATAAATAGATATGTTAGTTTTAACATTCAAAATAAAGATAATTTTTTTTTTATCATATTTACTTGTATACCATTCTCGCAGTTCAACAATTTCTTCATGAATGGGATTTTTTTGTATAACCGATGCATGTGTAGTTTGGAATTGCCATCCACCTAATTGAAATATAACGAAACAAAAAAGAAATAGCATTAAAAAATATCTATTGATATATATTTGAAACATGTGTCATGTAAATTGATACTACCTAAATATTGTTTGTTGTGACTTTTGTGATGGCTATGATAGGATTTTCATTGATCCTTTCTTGTAATATATGCCATTCATTCTTGGCCATATCATCCCAAAGAGATACTATTATAGGATTATATCTATATAACAAAAATGAATAAAATATAATATATTGAGAAATAGGATTTTTAAAAAATTAAACAAATTTTTGTTTTGGTTGTGTGCATTTACTATGCTGGATTAAATTGAAAAATACTTTCTTGTCCTCTCATTTTTTAAGAGTTTCCCAAATTCACCCTCATAATTTATAGCACTATTTCATTTATGAACTTACTTAACCATTGTTTCACTTGTAAAATTATCATCCACCTTTACATATAATTTATTTAATTAATTTCATTTAAGTTAGTAAATTTATTTTTATAAGTCATAACATTGTGACCATTTAATTTTTGATAATTAAAAAATATGTTTCAACTTTGTGTTATCTAAAGTTTGTATTTATTAAGACAAATATTTAAATATTAAATATCAATTCATATAGTGAATATGCATTTTTTTAAGAATTTTTATTAAAAATATTATTATTTTGTTCATTTGTTATATATTCCACAATGATTCAAAATTTGAATAACCTTCAATCATTCAAAATTCGAGTATTTATGTAAATGTCATTTGATAATATGGAATCAAAATATGAGAAATTATATTTTAAGGTACATATACAATTTTCCATGGCCATACGATACACAGAAGATTTAAAATCGCAGGTAATGGAATTCATATAACACAAAATATGGGTACACGCTTATTATTATATCATGATTTGATTCAAATTTTGTTGAGATACCATGAGATTATGTTTAATAAGATGTGTATATTAATATATTCATATATTAGTCTACAATAATGTTTTCCCAGTAAGTCTCTGTTCAATGGATATATTTTCCTTTATATTGTTTTCACACGAAGCCATGTTTCTCTAAATTATATGATGCGTGTATATTTCATCAATTTTGCTATGAACGCATCATTTCGTGGGTCAATTTAAAAGGACAACTACTAGATAGCTTCAACTCATGGAAGACTCCAAACTTTCACAATCAATTGGTAAAGGAAAAGTTATAATGGAGACAAGAACTCCCCATATCTGCATAGGCCCCTATTGAAATAACAAAGAAATAAACCTTTTATTAGGCACATGAAATGAAATTCAGGTTGACATTGTTGATATTCAACGGTCAAAACAATATGGAAAAGAAAAAAACGATGTAAAATAGCACTAGAAATTTTCATGATTCAGACATAGTAGGTACTACAACTGTGCTTATTCCGAAAAGAGTTGTAACTCGTCTTCATGAAAAGCAAAACAGCTTATTTATAGCAACGACGATTTGAAGGATGTAGACAACCCAAACTATCAGATATTACCATGCAATATCATTTGCACATATGTCGTTTTTGCATCATCAGGTAAGCTAAAAAATAATTCCAGATCTTCAACATTCTTCATTATCATTTTACTTGCACGAATCTTGTCATGCATTGTCAAGCCACTGATCATTCCAATTTGCGAGAACACTTCTTCTCGTTTGCGCGAGACTTCAAACTCATGCCCAATCCTTGATGCTATCTCTCCTAAGCGCGCATCAGTTTTTTCACAGAATTTCCCAAGCAATTGCACAACAGCATCTTGAGCCTCAATCAACTTCCTTTTTCTGCTTGTTTTTGTTTTTTTGGTATCATTTGACATTATCTCACAAGCCGAGTTGGTCTCTATTTCAATGCCTAAATTTTCAAAATCTCCATTAAGGTCAAACATTGATTGAGTCTTGGTTTGTTTCTGTTTTTCACCATTTGAAAGCTCATTCACAACTTGCACGAAGTCCTCCACGTCCTCACCAGTTGCCCTATCTTTCCCGAAAATCTCACACCAATCATTATACATAGGCCACGATTTGAAGCACATAAGTCGAGCATTGTTATCATTCTGCAGAAAATTGAGTGAATATTTTAGAAAAAATTTGTTCGAATTAAAGTTGTGTAAAGTCGAGCATTGTTATCATTTCCCCAAGAATATTTTCCATGGGATCGAAGGGCATATTTGTACGAATAAAGTTGTGTAATAAACAACAGGCCATGATAATCCGATTTTGAATCTTAATGGGATAAAATGCGGGACTTCGAAGAATAGCCCAACATCCTTTCAATAATGCAAATGAACGCTCGATCACGTTCCTCGCCTTTGAATGCTTCATGTTAAAGTACTCTTTAAAATTCTGAGGTGTGGCAGAGGCAACTCCCCACTCATCTAGATGATACCTTACCCCTCTATAGGGGGTTAAAAAGCCTTCACTATTGGTGTAACCATTGTCACACAAATAATAATAACCTGCAATAAAAACAAACTTATGTCAACTTAGGCATGTATGTGGTCAACGAAGCAAAGCATATGCGAGTAGGTGAATACAACTTACCATTTGGAACTTTCAACCCGTTGGACCGGGTAATTGCATCTCTCAAAACTCTACCATCAGCAGCTGAACCTTCCCAACCGGACAATACGAATACAAAATTCATATTCCTATCGCAGACGCACAAAACATTAACTGCGAATACTCCTTTCCTATTTCTATATCTCGGCTTGTCAATTTGTGCTACTCTCACAGAGATATAAGTCCCATCAAGTGCTCCAAGACATCCCTATACCCAATGATGAAATCATAAGAATATTGAATAAATAAACAGAAATAAATGTTTATGAATAAATGTTAGTACCTTGAAGGGCTTCCACCTTGCATTTGTGCAATTTTCCGGTACAGGTTCAGGGTCAACGAGTAGTAATTGATGAAGTTTCAATATGGAGGCAAGTGCAGCATGGAAATGCTTGCTAATTGTTTGGCCGGATCTTATGAAGTCACTCTTAACTATTCTATTTTTTTTGTGATGAGACAAGACTGACAAGAAAATTGCTAATTTTTCATGAACACGAACATGTTGAGAATCAACTAGGCCACCTACATATTCGAGAAGGAAACATAACCTAGCAAAAGCATTTCGACTCATTCGGAAATTGTCAATACAATCTGTGTCAGAATATCCTAATAATCGCCTCATATGATCTATTTGAGCAGGGATTCTTTGGGACATTATATATCTCCTAACTCGTTCCCTTCTCCTACGACCAATTCTGTTTTGAGTCTGTAAATACATGACTAACAAATTAATTGTAAATATACTCTGCGTCATCATCTCTTCGACTAACAGGAAGATCTCTAGCTTTTGTCTTGAAATTTCCCCCATTTAGTTCTGAACTTAAATCAAACTACATAAAAATAGTTAATGATATCAGTGTACAATTGATCAAAGGATATGAATGAACAACATTTATTATCAAGGGAACATCCTTCCACCTTGTTTCGGGTAACACAATAAAAAATAAAACAAATATTCTAATTAATACAATCAAACCCAAACTTGTCTCCTCAAATAGGTATTTCAATGACCCAATTATTGATGTTTTGTTAAACCTCAAGCAGAATACGCAAGCAAAATTAATGAAATAAAATGTGCAAATATAGGGTTAGAATTTTTGCAAGAAATATAAAACCTAATTCAATCTCATCACAATTCACTCGGTGCAATACAAATAATTGAAGAATAAAGCCATAAGACAAGAGTGAGAATGGAATAGAGAAACGAACCTGTGGTCGGAGATTTCTTGTGCTTTAGATTCGATAGGAAAGAAGAAGACGGCAGATTGGGTTTTTCTTTCAACCGTTGGTATTAAACTTTTTGACCATTAATAAAAGAGTCCTTTATTTATTTAAAAAGGGTAAGATTGTCTTTCCATATTTGTTAAAGGAAAAAAATAAAAGATTGGAAAACGTATCACACCCTTTTAGGTGTGATTTGTAATCAATTAAATTTGTCAAATATATCTCGGGCTCTTTTATAATCATGGGCCTAAAATTTTGCAAGCAAATAAGAAATTAAATAGGTAAACGTATCTATCATGGCCAATCCAGAGTAGCAAACATGTCCTTAAGTATTTCGGAGTTTGAATATCATTTTCATTTATTGTTTTTAAGCCTTTTGGAACTTGAATTATAACTTTTGCCAATATCTATTTTATTTTCAATTGATATTTGATAATGACTATCATATAAGAAAATATGTAAATTTTCAGGTGCATCATGTAAAAATAAATAATTAAATAAGGTTCATCAATTTGGTCTCGCTGGTACACGGGTCAATATGCATTAAATTAAATCAAATCAATCATTGGATCGACAAAATATTTGTTAAGTTGAGATGTATTGAACTTTAATCGGGTTGGGTTAGATTTGAATTCCATAAATTACTCAATCCAATTCAAAATTTCCAGTTCATCCAACACATCCGAATTGCTATCCCTATGTATTCGAACACACCAAATTTTACAGAGAATGGTCGAACATGAAAACAAATTTAAACTAGTGGTTATAATACTATTTAGGTGACACCCAATACATCCATACTATTATATAAAGATGAAGCATCACTTGATACTTACTTTTGGTATCTCAATCTTTTTAATCTATCATTTTTCTTTTTTTTTAAAAAAAATTTTCTCTCTCCTCCTCTATCATCTTTCACATTACTTTACTCTTTCTATCACTCTTTCACTCACTCTCTTCTCATCATCTTTTATTCCATCCTTCAAAATATTTTATTACTTATTTATAATTTTTTTAATTTTATTTTATTTTTCTCTTATGATTAATTTAATTAATAAATATATTATAAATAGTTATAAATAATATTTACATAAAAATAATAATAAATATTTATAATTTTATACTAATCAAACTTAAGAATATAATTAAATTATATATATTTTTTTTTTTATTTTACACACACATCGAGCATTTAAAAACTGCTAGTATATATAGGTGGAGAGGTTGGCGGGTTGTCACGCCCCGACAATTCGAGTACGCACGAGTGCATCCAGGAGCGGGACAAGGGCATGGAGGTTCCAGAAGATTATCCCAAGTTCTAGAGAGTTGTAGAATTGTATAGAATATGAGAGAACATTCTAGAAAGGATGATTCTAGAATACCCCATTAATGCTCCTTGTAAATATCTTGTAAGAATACTCTAGAAGAGTATTTGTGGCCGTAGGATTCATTCGATCTCCACCGTACATTGAGGAGGAGACTAGTATAAATAGGTGTACGATTTCATTTGTAAAGGGCATCCAAGTCTTGAGTGATTAGTGAATACAAAGGAGTATTGGGGAAATCCTATTGTGTTCTTGTTCTCTTGTGCCATCTTTCTAAGTCTTTCACACACAAGCACGTTCGGGAGAGGCTGACTTAGCTAGTTCGCCAGGGGCAACGAGGAGCTAAGTGCCGCACGGGAGCTTGGAAGGTCTAGGTCCGTGACAGGGTGCTCTCACCCTCTTTAACAGTTCGAATCTTTTATTATATAATCATGGTACATCTTCTATTACACTCATCAATACACACTACGTGTATTGGTAAGCGGTCGAGATAAGGAAAAGAAAAAAACTTATGATATAGAAAAAATATAAAAATTCTCTTTCCTTATATCTACTGCACACCAATACACATGGCGTATATTAATGAGTGTAATAAAAGATGTAACATGATTATATAACAGAATATCCGAACTGCCTCAAAAATCTAGATTATATTAATTTAAATTTTACATGTTTTTTTGAAAATTTTATATTTAATCCCCTAAAAATAAAATTAATTTTAATATTTTATAAAAATATGATCTCCCCAAGGACAAAAATTTCTAGTTTCCACACATTTGCACACACACACACTCATATATATATATATATATATATATATATATAATTATCAAACGTTCCGTTTAAACATTTGCTGGAAGTCGATTAAGAAAAATGAACAAATGAAATAAAAATCCATAAAATGAAAACGAATAGCACGGGGATTACCTCGGCAGCGCAGATATTGAGAGGAGCTGTTTGCGTGGTCGGCGGCAACGAGGGTTGACCACTGTGAGACAGGGCGATCGAAGAACTTCTAGTCGGGCAAAACGACGCCGCCGATGGTCAGCATTCCGAACAGCTACGTTCCCGCCATTTTCTTCACGGATTGCGATCGAATAACGTTATTGCTGCCAAGCAGACGAGGGAGGTCTGGAAAACGGCATCGTTGGCCATAGATTGGGATTTGGGTCGATGAGATTGAAGGATAGTGGTGCTGGTGAAGAGATGGGGATTGGCTTTATATGCAGTGGAATGTTGAAGCGAAGTTCGACGAATTAAGGTGTGATGGACCCGATTCAGTTTGGAGGTGATAAATGATGTGATGGATCGCCCGTGCAAATAAGTACGTTTATGTGTTGTGTGTCATTTTTTATTATACTCATTAATATAACAAGATCTCGACAAAAGTAATCAAGTAAGGTGTGAAACTTTGGATAATTCGGCACCTTGAGAAAATATTTTATTGATTTTGAATTTAGATACCACCGCAAAATTCTGTGAAGTTTAAAAGGCAAATCAGGAGAAGTAGAAATGTATACAACAATGTGTAAACAGTCACATAGTCTAATTGGCGCTTCTTTTTCAAAAGAAAAGTGACGAAGGCGTTTTGTTTTACAAAATAAATAAATAGATAATTAACCCAATTTTTTTTTTTTTGGGGAGGCAAAACCAAATTCATATTTTATTATACAAAATTTAAATAACAAAACGTCATAGATATGTTATGACTTTGAAATGAAAGTTATAATGGATTCTTTAAAATAAATTAGTTAAAAAGATTAGCAATATACCATTACAGAAACCTTCCAAACAGTTGATCAAGTTTTAGATCTTAGAAGACCAACGAACCCAATACGTTGTACAAATTTACAAGGCTGGTCATTGTAATTATAAAAGATTGGTAATTTAAATATTTTGAAGAGGGTGTCAATGTAATTAATCTTTTCTATATTATACTATTATAGAACGAGATGAGGAGGTCAATTTCATACTACTGAAATGAGTACAACTTAAATTGCATTTGGAGCTATTGAACGAGAGTAAGATTACGTAATCAAAGAAATGTTGACATAATTATCTACATAATGCAATTAGATGAGCGATTGATTTTACCCCTTATATATTATGTGTGGAATTTTAGTTTTATAAACTTTCTTGTTATGGGATAATGCGTTGAAAATAACAAGTGAGTGCTTATGTGGTCCAAGTTGGGCCAACTAAGCACAGTTCCTTCCCACCACTTGACCAGAATTTATCTCCACATACGGAATGTGGAAATTCTATCTCCGACCAAGTGAGATCTTTGAGATTGATAGCGCGCACGCACACCACCCACACACGAATACTATAATAATTCGAATCTCTAGCGATATTCCCCAACCTCTAAAAGAGAGGTATATGTCCATTAAACCAAAATAAGATGCTGAAGATAGGAGTACTAGAACATTAAATATATTGATCATACACTGAATTTAAGACAGGAGAAGACATGAATGTAAGCAAACAGAATAGTCAACATAGGCACGGGGACAGTCAAGATTTCACTTCATATTCACATACACTAATTATTGTGAACAAAATTAGAGAAGAGCCCTACAGTGGAGATGGTTCAGGTTACATACAATTAAAGGATGTAATATCTGTTCTTTTCAAGACTTCAGATTGTCATCAGCTAGAACGGACACCACCCATGAAGGTCCTGGGGTCAGGGCAACCTCCAGAGAACTGAGCTTGTGAGAAGTCAAAGCCCGGGTTCTGCAACAAAAACATGTGCATTTCAAAAGCAAAAATGTATGGTCAATCATGAGAAGTTATTGGTAACACCAAAGTTCACAGCCTACTAACGGCCAAAAACCTCACAGTTTCCGGCATGCAGAACAAGCTAATATACAGAAGAGGGTTGGGTAACTTCAAGTTCACTTGTGTTGTTTGTCAATCTGTGTTTTGAGAAATTTAACCTGCCACTAAATGCAGTGACTCATCATCTTCTTGATTAGCTATGTACATTTAATATCAGATGTATATACTTTCTATTTGCAACTTGTATGTTTTAGTCTCCACTAAAATTATGAAATAAAGAGTTTTCTTTCTCTTGTTTGGTATCATTTTTGCCTCTTAGAAGGCAAAATAAATATTAACAACAAAAGACACCTGCATACTTTGATTGCAACAGTGGAAGGAAAGATACATTAAAATATAATTGAATGCTTGCAGAAAAGCAAATGAACAAATAGAATAACTATCAAAGAAAGTAAGACAGTCATGACACTGTATTTCTTAAGGTTGCTTATGGATATATGGATGCACAAACTTAATATCAGGAGAACAAATTATTTGCATCAATAAACTGCTACGTACTCAAGAAAAACTTCACGAGTGCACATTGACTTCACTAAGTTCTAGTTCCATCTACCACATCACATGCATCAATGTGTTGAAATGATAGAACCTGTAGTTAGACAATGACTGAGGCATTTTTATCTCTTGAGGATGTGCTAATACCAGAAAAGTTTATAGTATTTGTACTTCATTCCATCATATTCCCTTAATATTGCCAGCTACAAGGCAAAGTAAATGTTAGGTAATAAAATGGTTCCATTTACAACTATATCATATACGATTTGTTAAATGACCACCTCATCTCAAAGTTTAAGCTATTAGAGAGGAGAGACATCAAATATTTGTTTAATATCTTCAACATGCCTTTGCACGTGCACGCGGACTTTTTTTTTTGTTTTGTTTTTCTATGTTAAGCCTTGCACGTGAAACTCCCTTCATTTTTTTGCCCCATAAATGGGTGGCAATTAGGACACTGGACCTCTAATTTGGCCTGGTTCTAATACCACATTAAATGACCACCTCATCTAAATGTTTAAACTATCAAAGAGAAGAGACATCAAAAATTTATTTAATATCACCAGAATGGAACTCAAAAGCAATAAAAACGAGAACCAGTAGAAATTGAAATCGCAATTTGGTTTGTAGAAGCCACTAGAAATAGCAGGCTACCAGCCTATCAGCTAAACAAACATGTTGAGATAGAAAATAAAGGCATTCACAGCACTTGCCAAAAGCTTCTTGAGTTATAAAGTAAGAAAAGAAATTAAGACCAAAGGTGACACATCAATTTAAGCAGCATATATAAGCATGAATCGTGTTATTATGACAAACCTCTTCTTGAAACCGTTCAAGCATGAGGCGCTTCTGCTCAAGATCTGTGGTGTAGGGATCCAACTGGCCTTGACCCACTATAGGCGAAGACCACGTCTGGCCTTTGTCCCTCTTCTGCAAGGTTATGTGCATTATATCATCTTCTGCAACAATAAACATCACAAGTTAGCATAATGTAGAAGTCATTCACTAGGAAGCACGAGTTCACCATAAGCATTTAACTGTATTCAATTAACTCCAAGTATTTATACATTGATCAGCTAACTAAGAGTCATTCATATTTTAGTGCCTATATAAGGAAATGACTGGTTAGTTTCCAAAGTAGACAAAATCCCAGAAACAGTTGAATTGTGTAGCCCAAAATTCATAAATATTTTATCCACTTCAGCTGGAAAAAAGTCGAGCACAAGAAAATACCAAGAGTCCAAAATGAAGAATCAGTCTTCACGGGGCAGGTCAGGTCATGCTGTAATTGATCAAAAAAAAGAAAGTTAATAACTGCTGAAAAGCATTTGGAAAATTCCATATACAATTAGGAAAAAGGAAAACGAAAACCGACATTAAGGTAGGGAGAGTTGCCTTTGATCCCAACTTCAACATGTTTGGAATCAATCTTGCAATAGAACAGCTTCTTCGGAACATTGGGTGGAAGGGTCATGTACATGTTCACCTCTTCCAGAGTTTGGTCCCATTCAAACACTTTCTGACCTGAATAGGAACAATTTTGACATGAGTATCTCATTTATGCCACAAAAATTATTACTCTCAAGAGCCAATACCATTATGTATGAAGCTATGTCTCTGCTCAGGAGCCAACTTCTCCGCCATTGTTGTTCTCTTGCTTTTCGCAATTTCGACTGTGTTTTCTCTTTGTTTTTTGTGATTAATCCCAAAAGCCGGATGATTCCAGGAAATAAAAGTAAGATGCAATATATGCTGATATAAATGAACCAAAACAATGGCATTTAAAGGACAATCCAACATAAAAAAAAAAAAAAAAAAAAAAAAATTGGCTACTAAATTCATCCAATAAAAAGTGTATAACATCATGTTTTTCATTTTTAATTTTCTTCCCAACAAGAATTTTGCCCTGTTTTTTTCTACTCGATTGCTTCATTTCTGAAAACCACCCAAAATCGCAAAATTCAGAACAAATCACGCAGAAACATCAGAGAACACCATACAGAAAACAACTGGTTTCGACATTTAAGTCATTCGATCAAACCCATTCATCGTACTTATCACAAATAAAAAAAAAATTTTGAAATCCATCTCAACGAGGAATTGGGCGAAATCATCACAATCACCGGCAAAATAGATAATTTATAAACGAAATACCTCAGGTGAAATCGGCGACGGAGCGGTGGCGGAGGATTTGGTTGATTTCCCCCGCGACGGAGAAAGAGGTGGAGCAGAATTTAGGGTGAATTACGTTGTGACCCACGGAGGTTAGTCCCAAATACAGGAGCACCCTCTAATCACTGGATTATTTCATTATTCCCAAACTAGTGGTGCGTTGATTCTTGATACACTGTGTGTGTGTGTGTGTGCGTGTGTGTGTGTGTGATCATTTAAAGCAAGTATTGACTTTACTTTTTGGTGTTTCTCTAATATAGGTATATAAACTTCTATTGTTTATATTAAAATATAAAAAGATATCTAAGACTAGTAAATATAAATAAACTATTTGATAAGAGGAAAGGACACAAAAATATATTATATATCGATTAATTATATTAGTATGTGAATTATATTTATCGTATAATTGATTATTTAAAAAAATATATAATTGTTTGGGTGCTACCAACGTGATTTTGGACAAAAAAAACTTAAAAATTCATACAAGTTACACTAAAAGGTCCTCAATTAAAGAGTAAATGCTATAGTGCACGATTAATATTTCATATGTTATATTTATTTTGAATATTATATTTCATTATTTGTTTAAGTTTTTATTGGGTAAAATATATTTTGCACCCTTAAACTATTATACAATGTATCATTTACCCCCTTGATCTATAATATTGTATCATTTACACTCCTCTAAATATATATATATACAATTATGTCCTCAAACATTCATTCTTTTTTCATTTTTTTCCTGCTTCTTCGATTATCCCATTTCTTTTCTACCTAGCCACTTAGTAAACTTTAAAGATTGAATTGTTGGACACTTCTCTTGAAAAAAAAAAAAGAACCATTGCACATTAAGTGAAACAATTTAAAAATTAGTGATAACTTATCTATATAAGAGAGCTTTTTCTTATGAAATAATATATGTTGAAATTAAAATATTATTTAAGATTTCTTATTTATATATATATATATTTGATGTGACCAAGTTTCCCTCCATTAGGCTACGTTACCTTTCCACCGGAGAGATAATGCCAAGTATGAAGCCGAAGGCCCTTGAATAAGTGTGTTGTCCTCGAATGAGGTCCTAAGCCACCCAAAGTGGGCTTCCAAGTGTGCCTTCGAATTGGTGTGCTGTCCTCGAATGAGGTTCTAAGCCACCAAAGAAGAGCTTTCAAGTTTGCCCTCGAATGAGTGTGCTGTCCTCGAAAGAGGTTCTAAGCCACTAAAAAGGGGCTTGCAAATGTTCTCTCGAATTGGTGTGCTATCCTCGAATAAGGTTCTACCAAATTTGCCCTCGAATAGGTGTGCTATCCTCGAAAGAGGTTCTAGGCTACCAAAGAGAGGCTTCCAAGTATGCCCTCGAATGAGTGTGTTGTCCTCGAAAGAGGTTCTACGCCACCAAAGAGGGGCTTCTAAGTTTGCCCTCGAATTGGTGTGTTGTCCTCAAATGAGGTCCTAAGTTCCCAAATGGGGGCTTTCAAGTTTGCCCTCGAATGGGTGTGTTGTCCTCGAGAGAAGATGTCCCATTCGAGGGCATGTCCGCTAGATCCTTAATGAGTATTTGGCTAATATAACAGCTAAGGGGGGCCCAACTACTCTGTCAGATGTAGACAACTCCAACCACTAAAATATGCCCTGACAAGATAGGTGGACCCTTTCAGTTGCAAGTGTCTTAAATGCTCCCTTATAAGTGCAATCTCAAGCATTAAAAGCCCAAGATATGCATTCAATGCAAAAGTCAAGCCCCATTAATGAGAGTAGGGCCCCAGCCGTCATTTTGGACTTCAAGATGTAACAAAAAGTATGTCCACTTGTACTCCCTAGGTCAAATCAGATGGTCAATCTCCATCAACCTCATCAAATCAAAAACCCACTCTCATTATAAATAGGCAAAAAGGCTCTCCTACATGAGGTATCTTACGTATCTTGTAGATTATTCATCATCTTTTTCAAATACCTTATAACTGACTTGAGTGCCGGAGAACCTACGCCGGGGCAAAATCGGCTAGTCTCACATGCGTTACTCCCTCTTTGACAGGTGGGCCACCAGCAATACTGTTCAGAGCTCTTAGAATCCCGATACGTGGTCAAACCAAAAACCGACCACATCAATATTAATGGTAAGTTATATTTTCACATTCCATCGGTGCAATGAAAGTCATTATCAAATTTAATTTATTAATAATTGTAATCTAAAAATTTGAACTAATTGTATCTTATCAAAATTAATGAGGTCACCAACAAATAAAGTATAGTTGATCATAGATAGTTAAAATATATTTACTTTAACGTATGCATTCACATTTCTATTCCACTTTTAATACGTTTGTGTACTATTGATTAGTATATATAATCAATTTATAAATATAGTTATTAGTGATTCAGTCAATTTATTGAGAAATTTTATAATAAATTAAATATTATAATTAAAAGTTTGGTGGTTGAAGTATACAATTGCGTTTTTTTAGTAATACTAATAATATCTTAATAACAATATTTTTGAATTAAAAAAAAGTTTGTTAGTTCTTTTCTAGAATGGGTAATTTCTTTATAAGTCGAAAGTATGTGATGATAATGGTGCATATTATTGTTATTTTTATTTTCATAGAATCTATTTGTATAGGTGATTGAAGAGGAAGAAAATATTAATCAAAGTTAGAATTGTTGAAAAAAAAGAAAAATCAAAAGAGATAAAAGTAAGTAAAATAGAAATGAATTAATTGAAGGGTATTTATGTCCAATCATACTTTTATTAAGGGTGAAATGATATATTTTCATTGTTGCTGGGGGGGGGGGGGGGGCGGGCAAATGTTGCCTTATATAGTTGAGGGGGGTAAATGGTACATTAATGATAATTCGGGAGAACAAAGTATATTTAACATTTCTTATTTATATTACAATAGATGCACACTTGACAAAGTGTGTATTTAAAGGATATTTTTATATAGTGTGGCTTGTATGTTTAGTAATATGAAATAAGAAATAGTATAACTAATTGGTGATAACACTTTATTCTCTCACACTGAAAGGAGTTTTCCTATCTTATAATCAACATTCTCTCTCCCATTTTGTGAGGCGTCTTCTCAAAACAAAACTTCGTACCACGTGATCGAGCCTTTATGTTTAGCTACAAATTCTAGGATCATCAATAGTAAAATAATAAATTTGCATATTGCTAGACTCACTCAACCAAGTCAATAACTATAATATTTTTAAAAAATGATCAATTGCATAAAGTCAATTGCAATAATGCTTATTACTTAGCTTATTGGATTCGATCAAATCAAATTTGAACAATAATGTTCCCTATTTTATATGGCTCAAATATGAGACATATACCAATGAAGTCATTCATAATTCCATCATACTTTTCATTTATCAGAAAAGTTCAACCACAAAAATCACAACCATTCAAATTTTTCATGAAAACCCTTGGGAGTCATTTACGTTTATAATTAAAATTTAAATGATCTAATTTATAATTAAAATTTAAATGATCTAATTATTGATAGTTTAATTGAGCATTTAAAAATAAAATTTACAACCAAATTATCAATAATTAAATCATTCCAATTTAAATTATAAAGGTAACTATCACTCGGTTAGAAGCTTTACCCGACTTTAGAACTGTAGAACCTAAGTCGGTGCTTTTTATTTTTATACCTTTCACTTAAATTCGCCATCCAAAATTAAAAATTCTGATTTGCTAATGGAAGTGTAAAGCACTTAGCACTATTCTGTCATTCAAATTGGATTACAGCTATCCGACAGTTAAGATAAGCATGATGTCTATTCCTTTGCAAATGGAACTTATTTGGAGTAATTATTCATGAACGTGACTAAACTTTAAACTTATGTAGTCCAATTATATTTCATGTCAATCTATTTCAGCTATTTGGGGGGCGGGTGGGAGCAAAAGAGAATCGATATCCGATCAAATATGGTATCTACGATACAAAAGGGTAAAAATTAAAGTATGCCACACTTACTTTCCTTAAAAATATCATTTGTCCTTTCAAGCTAACTAGTCAAATAATATTTTTGACTTTGACAAAAATACTTTTTATCAGATATGGAGGCAAGAATTTTTATTTGGGGTAGGGTGAGATTAAATTTTTATAAAATATTAAAAGTATTTTTATGATTTAGAAGGGGCAAAATTTTAAATTTTTCAAAAAATTACATAAAAATTTTAGTTCGATATAAATTTGAGGAAGGTTTTGATTCTGTCCCTGCTCTTTATTTTTTTTCCCCCTCACCGTCCCTGCTCTTTATTAAAAGACAGGTAAAATTTGTTTTGATCCTTGAGGTTTGATTTTAATTTTAAAAAAATTCTTGTGTTTTTAATTGACTTCAATATTGTCCCTCCATTCATCATCCTACTAGTAGTTATGACGATAAAATATAAATTGACCACAACAACCTTAAAACTACCTAATTCACATAAAAGAAAGATCAAATTCATCCATAATGTTTCAAAATAAAAACAAAATAGTCCCTCAAATCTGATGAAAAATATTTTAATGCTAACAATAGTCCTTAGGACTTAAGTGACTCAAAATGCAATTGGACCAAAATTGTGCAGCTTCATTACGTTAAACGTTCTCCAACGCCTACTTAATCGCATTTTGTAGTAATCTTATTACTCCAGTATTTTGCAATCAAAATCTTATTTGATAATACCATAAGAATACACAATATTATTAAGTGAATTTTGATGATCATTAATGAATATACAATTATCAATTGAACACCCAATAACAAATCTATAGAAAGAAACACAATTTTGCATTTGTGCATTAAATTCAATGACAACTCAAGTTCCATCAATGAGCATAATATCACAAAACGGCCTTATCACGTCCATCATTTTCACCCCCCCCCCCCCCCACCCCCTAAAATTTACGCTTCTATAAACTAAATCAAGCTGCGCTAACACCTTAACTTCCACAACTATTTATGAATTTTATTAGAAAAAGAGAAGGTGGGAAAAAATAGACCTTTTCTGATGAGACTCTACAGTGTAACTTAATTTTTTTCTTTGCACGTTGAAGTTTCGTATTTCTTTGGCATTCAAAATGCTATGTTGGTTTTATGTTTTGTTTGAAGTTAAAAAAAAAAAAAAAAGGAAAAAGAAGCACAATGGAGAAGGGTTTTGAATGCTAAATCTATTGATGAATAATGTGTAAGTTATTTTCCAAATCAATATCTGTTATAGTGGATATGATTAAGATTTCTTAAATACATGGATTGTTAAGATCTGGTAATTTTATTTAATTATTATGAAGTATTAAATTACTAATAGGCCTTATAATTTGGAGGGAAAAGCTGCTGGATAATGAATGAAAGAATGAGATTGAAGTCAATAAAACATAAGGACTATTTTGAGACTCAAAATCAAACCTCAGAAATCAAAATAAATTTTATCCATGAAAAGATGTATATATTTGATTGGAAAAAATTGCACTTTAGTCCCAAGTGATAGGTTTATTCACAATCTTAGTCCAAAACTTGTAAAAAAATTGTCAAAATTAGTTCCATAAGTTAATTATTGTTTCAATTTTAATCCTTCCTTTAAACTTTTAACGGAAAGACTAAAATTGCAACAATAAATTTTGAAAAAACAGTTGACACTCTTGAGATTTAATGTAATAAAAAAATAGGACTAATTTTGTATAAAATAGTTTGATACTAAAATAATAAGATAAAACATATACATACTAGATTGTAGGGTACTTTGTCAAACTCAATCAATATTATTTTGAGTAGTCAATTTGAGGGCATAAATGATGTTTTTTTCGAAATAGAGAAGTATAAATAAAAACGGTCTATTACAATCAATCTATTACATCAATACTACCAAACGAATAATGAAGAACAAATTATCACAAATTAGTATACAACTAGAACAATACCTGCATTCACAGAAATTCGAATCCAGGTCTTAATGGTTGTGGGGCCTCCACCTTACTAGCAAGGCAAGGCATCATGGGCATTTTTATTTTTTATTTTGGTGTGGGAGGCACACACGACATATATGCGAATGTTATATTAATATCATTACTTTTCCATTCTTCGTTCCATTTCAAAATTCATTTTATCCACCAAAATAAGTGTTATATGTGTTAGCATAGAGGAGGCAAGCTATACCTTAGCCTTAATATAAAGATCACTTATTTAAATAGCCAAAATTTTTCTATTTGACGCAGCAAACCACGAAAATCCACTTAAACTTAAGGGCTAAATCAATATATTGGAGGCCGAAAAGTTTGATTTCATTGATGACTAATGACAGCTATATATACAAGAGAAGATACATACAAGAAAGGAAATAAAATATTACAATTATGAAGATTACACAAGAGTAAATAATAAGAAATAAAATAAAATAAAATAAAGGAAACAAGATATTACAAATGATATGTAAGACAAGGGATAATCTTTCCCCATGGGCTCATGGCAAGAAATACATATTTCATCTTTCTGACTCTATTACTTCTATTTTTAGAGTCGTTATGAACAAAGGATTTCATTTTTTTCACAATATATATATATATATATGATTAAATTAAAAAGTATATTCTCATCAATAATAATCATTTGATACATCAACTTTCAATCATTACTCTTGAATAACTATATAAAGTAGGAGTAACTATAATTTGCATTCTAAAGTAACTATATCCTACATTTGGTATAATATATTTGATAGTTGGATGGATAATATGTGTATAAAAATTATGTTATAATTTTAATTTAGTGAACAAAAAAAAGAAAACACGACAGAAATATTGGTTTGACGTTAGAAAATTTATTCTGGAATTATCACCGGCCTACAAAAATTAAGCTTCTATTAAAGAAAGCAAGCTAAAATGGAAATAGGGAACCCGATAAGTTTTTTTTATCTTGTATTTTTTTAAGAAGAAAAAGAAATAAATATAAAAAAATGAAGAAAATGAAAGGAGCACGTTGAGAAAGAGGAAAAAGAAGACAAAAAAAATTCTAGTCAACTCATTTAGAGTAGGGCACTGCATGCCAAACTTCAATAATTCAATGAAATAGGTAGGGTAACAACTTCTGATAGGACAAAAAAAAATCAATGCAAAATAGAGGGTCATAATTGAATACATATATATATATATATATATATATATGAGATGGATCGAACACTAAAACAATTCAAAAATAGCGAACTGGATTAGGTTGATTTGTACATTGCTTAGACAGTTTGAAATATATTTTGGATCATCTGTTAATCTGATTCAATTCAATTGTGTATAACGGAAGAAGTTTGTAAATTATAAAACTTCAAAACATAAGTAATTAACCAAGGATAGAATGAAATACCTTAAGAATTTAGCTCGTGTTAGGAGCTACTTGACATGTAAACAAGCCCCTGCAATAGTTAAATTTGTTGGGCTCATTTACTTTATAATTACGTTTGATAAGGGTTTATGAGGTGATGGAATGAATATCGTTCCTATAAACAAGTTTGATGCCCACTTTTTAATTTTAGATAAAGCCAAGGTCTGATAGTTGGTACCCAATCAAGCAATTTTCGTGATTTTCCATTTCAACCCTTAGGTGGAATGGTCTATCCTATACTTTTTGAACTAAGGAATGGAAGTCAAAATTACTCATCTATCCTTATTGCCGTACCATTTATCCAACCCCGAATCGAAGACGCGAGACGGTGAGAGTTCCTCATCCACAATTGATTTCTCACAACGGTACAAGATGATATCTCTCTCATCAAATCTAAGAAAAGCCTTGGTATGAATATCGCCTTAATATTTATTATTGCAAGTTCAAACCCGGTTTATTAAACCAACAAAAAGAAAAGGAAAAAAAAAAGAAATAAATTACAAATTTACAAATAACAGTAAAACAAGCAAAAAATTAGAAAGTCAAAAAAAAAAAAAAAGAAAATAATTTCAAATGATTTTTTCGCTTCGTTTGGTATGGAAAATGGGAGACAGGGAAAGGAAAATGTATATTTTCCCTTGTTTGGTTGTGGGAGGAAAGGAAAGGAAAGGAAAGGAAAAGAAAGGAAAAAAATTAAGGATGGAAAAATAAGTATAGGGCCATTGCTTTTTTCCACCCAAAATCGGACGGAAAAGAAGAGGAAAATAATGCAAATATATCTATATAATAAGATTTTCAAAATTGTCTATATATATAAAACTAGATATTTAAGTAATATTACATTTTCTACTAGAGTGGATCCTTGTATTTTTTAAATAGCAACTATATCGTTTTCATTTGTATAATACGTTAAAAATATATTTCACATATTTATTTATTTTATTTTTATTAAATTCTCTATGACATAATTATATTTATAACTTAATTATATTTATAATTATATAAGATTGTAGTTGTCATTTGACACAAGGTGAATAAATATTTCATTATATTAATTTATATATTTTATTTACATTATATTTATTTGTTTTAATACATGAATTCATAACATAATTATGATTTATAATGATATAAGGGTATAATTGTTATTTAATATAGAAATCATTTTATTTCCTTCCACTTTTTCATTCAAACAAACAAGAGAAAATAAGTAAATTTAACATGCAATCCTTCATATGACCCGATCTTTACCAAATTTATTTTTTAATCAATAGGTCGGATACGGTAAAAAAATTATCATGATACCAAACTTACAATACTAATGGACTATGTGATATCTAGAGTCTAGACCACTTATCCAATGTATTTGGCATCACGCCCAATCCACCCTAGCTACCAAACGCAGCCTATTGGTTTAAGTGCACGTTTACTATTTTTAATATGACTGAATGTGATTCATTAAATATAAATTATTAATAAAGAAATTATATCAAATTCTTAGTTATTTATTATTTGTTAACTTATTTGTTCATTCAAAATATCACATTTTTTTATTAGTTTATTATTTGGTTGTGTGGATTTACTATGTTGGATTAAATGTAAAAATACTTTATTATCCTCCCATTTTTTAAGTGTTTTTCATATTCACCGTCAAAATTTATAGCACCATTTTAATTATGAGCATACTTACACATTGTCTTACTTTTAAAACTATCATCCACATTTTGATATGATTTATTTAATTAATTTTATTTAAACTAGTAAAATTGGTTTTATAAGTCATAATATTGTGAACATTCAATTTTTGATAATTAAAAATATTTTCAATTTTGTGTTATCTAAAGTTTGTATTTATTAAGATAAATGTTTAAATATTGAATATCAATTAATAGAGTGAATATATATTTTTGTTTGATGAACTTATAGTAAAAGCATTATTATTTAGATCATAAGAATTCATTTTTTCCCCCAAGGGTCACTATAGGAGCCTATACAATAAGATGGATTTCAGCCAAACTGAACCTCAGAGAAACATAACTTTTTCATAAGAGTTGCTCAACACATTACGGATTGCACCACATTTTTGTAAATATATTAAAAGAATACATCCTCTTTAGTAATAGATTAATATATTACAAATTTAATTTTTTTTGACAAATTTCATCTATAATAATTTTATTGGTAAATGTCTAGTTATTGATTGTTTCTATAGAGCCCGTTTGGATGAATTTTTGTTTCGAAGTAAAGAACTTATTTTTCAAAAATAAAACACTTTAATTAAAAAAATGTGTTTGGATGAGCTTTTCAAACAAACAAACAAAAAAAAAAAGAAGCAAAAGTCAGAAAAAAAAAAAAAGAAGCTAAAATATAGCTTTGTTTAGAAGCTACTTAGGATAGCTTTAAAATAAACTCCACCAAAAAAAGCTCGGCTTGAGAAGCATTTTTTCTTAAGCTCATCCAAACGAGCCATTAGTTCTGTTTTCATTGAGTTTTGCCATTAATCTATTACAAATACCTTAAATTTATGACAAAATCTTTGAAAAAATTCATTTTACTCCCCGACTTTTAACCTTAAAAGTAAATAAGTTCCTGATTTTTTTTTATTATTATTTTCTTCATCATTCCAAACACTTCTATGTTGCAATTTTTCTCTCAAAAAATACAATTTGTCGAAAGTACCCCTAAAAAAACTTTTACCTGTATTCAAAACTTCAAAATCTTCCTCCACCTTTTTGTACCTTTTTGATTTAGGGCCCTCACTAAAATTATAAGGTTCTTAAGTTTCTATTTTATCATTTCAAGCCTATTTGGCCCCACAAATTCTAACTCTCTCATAAACTAACATTGGACTATTCAATTATTGTACAATCGACTATTTGCCCTTTTTCAATCGAGTCCTCCAACTTTTAACTTGAACCTAAAATTTAAGTTTTAATAGTACAACACAAATATTTATTTTAAAACAATCACCATTAAATAAATTTTGAACTTGAATTTTTGGGACGTCATAGAAAGAAATTAGCCTTTGAATGAATGTCAGAATAAACATGTTCAATATGTGTCTATTTTTATATTCAATGGGCATACTTCCATTATTTCATATCAATGGCAAGCCCTTATTTTTCATCACCAAATTGTACATATGAGCTTTTGTCTATCACAATTTAGATTTTAGATAGTAACTATATATGACATTGAGTCAATAGAAATAACTAAGAAAATATCTTTAGGATGACCTAGTGTTATAAGAAATAACATAATTAATCAGTGTTAATGTCAATATTTATTTTAATTAAAAACTCTGATTTTGATTTAAGAAATGAAACAATGGATAACTGCATAAAATCCATCTTAGTTTTGTGAAATTTGACACTCCTATCTTGTGATTTAAAAATATGAAAAACTCCCTTGCATTTTTCAAAATCATGCGTGTTATTACTTTCCCGTTAATAGATACTGGAGCTTGTTACACACACACACATCTCTTGCATTTTGTGGTAGTTTTTTGCATCCTTTTGACATTTAACAAGGTACATTAAATGTCTAAAATGCTCCTTTTTACTCCTTGTTACTTCAATATATGTTGGGTATTGGTTATTACACAACTCCCTTACTACACCACACTATTCTTACTCTAATTTGAATTTCTGGCAATTGGTCTTCCCATTGTTGAGGTGGGTTGGTCTCTCTCTCTCTCTCTCTCTATATATATATATATATATATATATATTTCTGTTTGTCTTCTCATTATTTCTCTTTTTTTTATTTATTATTATTTTTTTCAAATGTTAGAATATGTCTCATTCTTCGAGCTCCACCAAGGAAGAATTTTCAAAAGTGGATTTGAGATTTTCAAACCCTAACTACTATTGCAAAAAATATGTTGCAATTAGGGTCGTTGGTTCAAAGAAAGAAACTATGGGGAGATTATTTTGTGACTATCGAGCCGACAAGTGCCAGTGGATTTTCTTGGATTTGAGCCTCACACTATGACTATGAAGCTTTCACAATCAAGCTTAACAAGAATGCCAGATTTAGAGGAAGTGCAATCGAAGAAAGATGATGTGGAAGATCGATATGTTGATGCAAGAGATGATAAAGAAATTACAAAAATTGGAGAGCACTCAAGCTCTACTAAAAACCTTGATTGTACTTGTGATAATTTTAATCGTTGTTGTAATTTTGAATTAATTTAATGAAGTTGGTGGAAGTAAATGAATTAGTCATTGGAGGCTACAAGTAATGTTTTGAAAGTACAGAATGCATATCAATTATTGTGTCGACAACACTACAAATCCAATAACCTAATAATGTTGTTGTGTACAACCCAACAATGAGTCAACCACGTTACATGTTGCGAAATAGATAGGGCACGCAAGCATGATTTTGAAAATCATGGAATTTTTTTCTTCATATTTTTAAACCACCAAATAAGTAGAGTCAAATTTCGCAAACCACATGTGGATTTATGCAATTAGCCCCCATCCCCTCCAAAAAAAAAAAAAAAAAAGGAGAATTGGTTGTATATATAATTATTATATTTAGCATTTTCTAAGAAAATGAATTAATAAAGGGGGCACCGTTTTCCCTCAAAGGCGTAAGACAATATTACTTCAAAATTAAAAAAATCGTGATTTCTTGTTTTGTGAAACAAAAAGAATACACAAATAGCATTTAATTGGTGAAAGTATTAGAAATAAATGAGGAAGAAAAATTGACGATAGTTGAAAAATATGTGAATGTACCTATCTATGAATTAAAAGCTGAAGGACTAAAACTAATTTTACTCTTTTGATTTTTTTTTCACCGTTTCATTATTTAGTCATTATAGAGGTAGAATTACTAAGATACCTTAAATTAAAGGGGAAAAGCCATCAAATTATAGACAAAGTGACGAAATTGAAGAAAATTAAAAAGTTAAAGACTAATTTGTTTTTAAAGGTGAAAAGTAATGAACTTGACCCAAAAATTTTAATTACAAATTTTTCAATCGTAAAGAATTATTTTTCCTCAAATGATAGTTAATGAAAGAGATATTTAACAGCACATAATTAGAGATGTCAAATGGGTCGGGTCGGCCCACTAACCTGGTGTCCCAACCCTATTTGGTCAGGCTCAGGGATAGTAACTGGCGGGCTGGGCCAGTTCAAGGGTTGTATTATGGACCCCTATTAGGTTTGATAGAGATACCCCAGCTCAGCTCGGGCCAGGCCTATAAAAGCCCGGACCTAAGCCCAAGCCCGAGCCCATGACCTGACCCAATCGAGGCCCAGCTTAAACCCGGCCTGGGCCCAACCCAAGCCCATTATATGAATTTAGAATATATTTGATATATATACTAATATATGTATATTATATATATTGATATATATATATAAATAAATGATTAGATATATTATATATATATAAGATTAGATATACTTATATATATGTATATACATATAATTAAATGTATATATATCGGATATATGCCCATGTATAACATATGTTAGATATATAATATACTGATGTATATTTATTTCATATAGATGATTGATATATAATATATATGATTAGATATTTAGATATATACGTACAATACATATATAACATATATTAGATATGAAATATATTGATATATAGTTATATCATATAGATTATAGAGGATTAGATATATAATATATTAAAATTATATGAGATATATACGTACATATATATAGTATATTATATACATGTTTAGATATATATATATAATATAATATAATAGATACGTATTGACATACATATATTGATATATGATATATATATACTTGGACATATATATAATAGATACATATTGATATACATATATTGATATATATATGTATATGATGTATATACTTGACATATATATATCTAACACCATATATATGAAGACATTAGCATATGGTTTTGGATTAAAATATATTTTTTAAAGTGAAACCCAAAAAAAAAAAAGAAAAAGAAAAATATAGGCCCACCGAGCCTAGCCCATTAGGTCTGTCATGCCCAACCCCAAAAGGCTCGGCCCGACCCACCTGACTTGGGTTCATGGGCCAAGTTGGGCCTAGCCTCACCATTCCAAACCCAGTCCAAGCCCGACCCACCTCATAACAGGCTCGGCTCGGCCCGACCTACTATAGTAGTCGGGCTTGGGTGGGGCTGGGGTCCGACCCATTTGACAACTCTACCCATAATATAGTAAAATATTGACTTAACTCCTCATAAGTGCTCAAGGACAAGTATGTATCCAATACCTCCACTACTATCAACTTGATATAACAATATCTAGAAAATATTTTTAAAAAAATTACATACTATGTAGTTAGGTTGTAAACTTAGAAAAGGACCGGCGAGACAAAGAAATACATATCCCATATATTTGATTCTTTTAACAAAGGGCGCAGACAAAAATTATTGAAAAAGGACATGGTGTTATTTCATTTTTAAGGTGTCCCATGGCTTGAAAGAGGAGGAGCTCCCAAATCACTGTCAACGAAGCAATAATTCAAGGAAAAAAAAGGGAAAATTGAAGACTTTTTGCCTGTACAGTGATCTGAATTTTAGTATTTTACCATACCTTTTCTTCTTTTTTCCACCCCGTCATTTGTGTGAAAGGATAGAGAAGGCACTAGAGAAGGGATTTCTTTTGTTGCATAGTATATAGGATAAGAAAGGAAGATATAGAAAAATAAAAATCTTGAGAAAAATAATAATAAATTGTGGCTGCAAATTGCCCATCAGTTTTCTTGCAACCCCACTACCACAGCCAATCGCATTCTCTCCCCTGTTTCTCTCTCTCTCTCAAAAGTGTTTTTTTTGGTTGGGGCTGATAGTTATTAACTTCAGGCAAATCGAGAGTCACTCAAACACTCAGAGAATTAAATTCTTTTCCCAAACCCGTGCAGGTATTTATCAAAAATTAGATACCAAGAAAAGCTAAAGAACAGAGTTCTCTGCTTTCCGTAATCCCTTCCCTCCCAAGAGTTCCAGCTTGTTAGCGTTTGTGTGGTCTATCGTTTTCAAGTCTCAATCTTTGTAACCAATAGCAAGAACCCAGAAGGGAAAACACACCATTCACACAGCCCACTTCGATAAGACACAGAATTATGGTGTCTCACTAGCAGAGAAGCGTGTGTGTGTGTTTTGTCTAGATATCAGAGAAGTCTGATTTAGTTAGTTAGTCTCAGTGTGAGTGTGAGTGTGTGTGTGTGTGTGTGTTTTCTTGGGAATGTCAGGGGGTGGATGCAGTATAGTATGGTTTAGGAGAGATCTGAGGGTGGAGGATAATCCAGCACTAGCAGCTGGGGTGAGGGCAGGGGCAGTTGTGGCAGTGTTTGTGTGGGCACCTGAGGAGGAGGGCCACTTTTATCCTGGGAGGGTTTCGAGATGGTGGCTAAAGCAGAGCTTAGCACACCTTGATGCCTCTTTGAAGACACTTGGCACTTCTCTTGTCACTAAGAGATCCACTGATAGTGTCTCTTCTCTTCTTGAAGTCATCAAATCAACTGGAGCTACTCAGCTCTTCTTCAACAATTTATATGGTTAGTGATTCATATGATAATATCATTACATGAATTCATCTTAAATTGAGTTGACCCTTGTGTTCTGTTGTGATTCTTGGGATTGTCAAAATCAGATATTTCAGTTTCATGTACTTGTGTTGCTCAACGTTTGCCATTTGTTTACATTATCAATCATTGTAGCGGCTGCCCATGTTGTTATTTATTTTTGTTAGTGATATTGTTGTAACCCCTTGTTTATTTTTTCGTCCTTAGTGCATTAAGATGATTATGCATTATTTATAAAGATGTTATGGTATGGTTGAGTGGCTGCTTAGGGAAGGAAAAAAATGGACATTTTTTAGTGCATTTTGTTGATATGACCAAAATTGTAACACTTTTATTTTATTTTATTTTATTTTATTTTTGTTTTACCTTAGATCCTATATCACTGGTTCGGGATCACCAGGCCAAGGAAGTTTTGACGGCTAAGGGTGTATCTGTGCGCTCCTTTAATGCTGACTTGCTTTATGAACCTTGGGAAGTTCATGATGATGAAGGTCAACCGTTCACAACTTTTTCTGCATTCTGGGAAAGATGCCTCAGCATGCCGTTCGATCCTGAAGCTCCACTCCTCCCTCCTAAAAGAATTATTTCTGGTAATTGTGATTTATTACGTTTTTCGGTATTACTAATGTATCGGATATCTGTAAATTAATACATTTTCACTGTTAATATTGCATAATTTTAATGATTCTTGAACTGAATCCTACACATCCCATTTCATTATTTGTTTGGATTTACACAAAAAGACTGCCATTGAAGTGGTGAAAAAATAATCTTGACCCAAGTTAATCTTGCTTGCTCTTGGCCATTTTACTGCATATCTAAGTTGTTGTGAGCAAAGTAGCGCTTGCTTTGATCTAGGTGACGTGTCAAGATGCGCTTCAGACACTTTAGTGTTCGAAGACGAGTCAGAGAAAGGAAGCAATGCACTTCTCGCTCGGGCATGGACGCCTGGCTGGAGCTATGCTGATAAGGCTCTAACGACCTTTTTAAACGGCCCCTTGATAGAGTACTCAAAGAACCGTAGAAAGGCTGATAGTGAAACAACTTCATTCCTTTCTCCCCACTTACATTTTGGGGAAGTCAGCGTTCGAAAGGTCTTCCATCTTGTGCGCATCAAGCAAGTTCTCTGGGCCAATGAAGGCAATGTAGCAGGTGAAGAGAGTGTAAATTTGTTCCTCAAGAGTATTGGCCTTAGGGAATATTCAAGATACATGAGTTTCAATCATCCTTACAGCCACGAAAGGCCGTTGCTTGGCCATTTGAAGTATTTCCCTTGGGTCGTGGATGAGGGCTACTTTAAGGCATGGAGACAAGGTAGAACGGGTTATCCTCTGGTGGATGCAGGTATGAGGGAGCTCTGGGCCACGGGTTGGCTACATGATCGGATACGTGTGGTGGTGTCTAGTTTCTTTGTTAAGGTTCTGCAGCTGCCTTGGAGATGGGGAATGAAATACTTCTGGGACACTTTATTGGATGCTGATCTTGAGAGTGATGCACTTGGTTGGCAATATATCTCTGGTACTCTTCCGGATGGTCGTGAGTTTGATCGTATTGATAATCCACAGGTATGGATCGACTTATTTTGACATTAAGGAAGGGAAAATTGAAGGAATTCAAAATCCTAAATTTGTTTGGTTGTTGAGGAGTATGGTAAGAAAATTTAATGTTTTAAGAGAAACTGTACATTATTGATTGTTATAGAAACGCAGTTTTGGTGAAATGAGAGTGTGTGTGACAGAAGCATGAGTATTGAACATGAGAGAGTGACTAGATAAGTTTTTCTTGATTTTCTCTCATTTCCCTCACCGGCAATTCTCATTCCGCACTTGTTTGCGAGGAAAATGAATTTTCTTCTTTACATTACATTTTCTCTTGTAGTTTTTTTCTTTCTCTGCTATTTTCCTTAATAACCAAACACCAAAAATAGTTTTCTTTGCCATTTTCATTGTTTCCCTTCCTAAAATCCTTGTGCAACACGTAGTGTTTAATCTTCTTTGGTGTTACTTTTACCAGACCTTCATGAGTTGTCCACACACCACTCTTTCTGTCTCAGTTTTCCACTGTATAAATAGGATGATGTGATCATTGGAATCTTTGAGATTAATTTGCTTTGCTTTTCTGCAGGCATCTACTCTATTATATACTCCTATGTTCTTACTTAATTAATATTAGAACTGGGCTTAGAATATCTCTTGAGAATTTTTTTCGTTAAAAACAATTCTGAGGAAGCTAAGGACGTGTCGACATTTTTGTCCTTTTTGACAGTTTGAGGGTTACAAGTTTGATCCCAATGGAGAGTATGTTCGAAGATGGCTTCCTGAACTTGCAAGATTGCCAACTGAATGGATACACCACCCATGGAATGCACCAGAATCAGTGCTCCAAGCTGCTGGAATTGAGCTCGGTTCCAATTACCCTCTTCCAATAGTTGAAATCATTGCTGCAAAAGCACGTTTGCAAGAAGCACTTTCACAGATGTGGCAGCATGAAGCAGCGTCAAGAGCTGCCATTGAGAACGGGATGGAAGAGGGACTTGGAGACTCTTCTGAATCCACCCCTATTGTTACATTCCCTCCTGACACGCCCATGGATATGGACAATAATAACGAACCCGTCAGACACAACCCCACAAATACCAACACCCGACGCTACGGGGATCAGATGGTGCCGAGCATAACTTCTTCCTTTCTTCGGGTCGACTATGAAGAGACATCCATTGATCTTAGAAATTCGGCTGATGAGAGCAGAGCTGAGGTGCCCTCAAATGTAAATGTTGTAACAGAGGATCCGAGACGCGATCCACTTGGAAATGGTGTTATTCAGACCGATAGAATCACTGATGTGTTCCCACAAAATTCTAATTTTTTGAGGGGTCGTAGAAATTCTGAAGATTCTACAGCAGAGTCGTCGAGTGGCACTAGAAGAGAGAGAGACGGTGGTGTTGTCCCAGTTTGGTCTCCCTCGAGTTCTACTTACTCTGATCAGTTCCCTGGTGAGGACAATGGCATCGGATCCAGTACGTCTTACTTGCAAAGGCACCCACAGTCTCACCAGATATTGAACTGGAGACGCCTTTCTCAGACCGGGTAAGCTGCAAGTTTTTCGTGTGATGTACTGAACATGTAGTTGTACGCTTCCAAACTGTGCATCTGACCTCCTCTAATTGAAGAAAATCAAAATACCCATTACTCCTTCTCCATCTTCTTCTTCTTCTTTGTCTTGCCCTTCTTGTTTTGAAGTTTGAAGCCCATTTAAGGTCTAAGAGGGTGTTTGCTAAGCTTATTTTGAGAGCTTATGGCTCAGATCTTATAAGATGTTTTTGGTGTTTGCAAGCGCCTAGATCTTATTTTAAAAGTAACTTGTCGTATTGTGTGGATAAGATAATATCAAACAATTGAATTTACTGTTTTGTTAGGTAAGAATGAGAGCTTTTAAGCTCTTTTCAGCATAATGACAATAAATGATATGCTTCAATGATTTTGTGCTAATAAAGCCCCTTTTGAGAAGGTAGGGATGTTATTTTCTTAAAGAATAATTAAGTATATTTGTGCCGTTTTATTGTTTATGATTACATAACTTTATAAGTTGTTTTAAAAATAAGTTGGGGGAGCTTGTGAACTCCAAGTATCTTAGAGAGCTTATAAGATATAAGATGTTTGGAACTTAAAAGCTTACCACAAACACCCTTTGAGTGAGTGAATCTTCTTTTCTGCAGAAATCATGTAAAAAGCAACAAGGCTTTCCTAATGAATCTGGATATCACTTACTTCCTAATATCTTTGTCTTCTTCTTTCCCCTTTTTTTTTTTTTATTTAATTGTTTTGTTGTGTGTGTGTTGACCGGTGATCGTTTCTTGATTCCTTCTGCACTTGCTACCAGATGATTTCTGCACGCTGGGGGCGATTGGTGCCCGTGTTATGGAGCCAGCATTTATCGTTACGGAATCAACAATCCATTGCTGTCTAAAAACTTTTTTCCCAATTGGATCAGGCGGTTCATCTGTATCCTTGGCCTGTTTACTGTTGCACAATATCTCTAGTTCTGCTGTATAGTATTTGTGTATTGTTCTCGCAAGCTCGGACAAATATCAACATAGGGATTGTGCGGTATCCAATAAATGCAGGTTTGTGCCTTGTATATTCTGTTGACTAGGGAGATAATTGCAATAATGTTTTATGCATAAAATACTGCTATTTTTCACTATAAACATATTCTGACTGCAAATTTTTGGTTAGGTTCTTGTGGAGTAACTTGTGAATTGTTTGCATGCTCTACCTTTATGGATTAATATTATAAAGTGACATAAGATATATTGTTATGGACTGTGTTCCATTATGGAAAAGGGAAGTCGAACGAGCGACTTATAAGTGGGATTGACATGGAAATCTAATGCCTTATGATTTTGGGTCAAATGTGGCGTCTTGAAATTTTCATCAATTTTCGCCTTAGTTTTGCTTTTCGAGTACCACACTTTGAATGTTCTGTTTTTGTATTACATCCATATATTCCAATAAATTAGATGCACAATACATACTCATCGTGATTGTCATTTTGTACGCTTGTTACACATTTACGTAGTGAAATACAGAAAATGAAATATAAGATTTAGTATGTGTATACTTGTAATGATTCTAGTTGGTTTTTACTAAGGCTTCATTTGGTTGGGGTTTATGTGTGAAATGAAAAGGGTATCTAGCCCATTTACAAGTTTGTTAGCTTTTTGTGAGGCCATGATTAACATCAGGTCTGACATTTAATCCTGCAAGGTATTGGATATCCCATTCAACTTATATGATGGGATACTATATTAAGGGTTTTTTTTATGTGGATAGATTGTGCATAAAATTACAGTATTAACCCTAAGGTATTCATATGGATTTTTTTTTTTTTTTACTTGGGCTTTTAGTAATTTATCATGTTATTCATTGCTTTAACAAAATATTATTAAACTGTCATCTAAAGTGTCTTCCGGATATCTCACTAAAATATAATACTACCAAACATGAAAAGTGAAGAAGTGATTGGGTATATTTTTCCAAGATATCCCATGAATCGGGATCACAAACGATATCAAAGTACTACCAAACGAAGCCTAAAAGTACGGGATCTTTGTGAGATTTTATCCAACATCGAATGTATGAATATTAGATGTGGGGTTTATATAGCTTTTGGGTTCTCCGGTTGACATGGCCTTTGGGTTTTACAATTTTACAAGTTAATTTTTGGGGTGTAATTTTCTCATGGGTCATATCAGTACCGTTATGATGATCTCGCTGAAAGGCTTAGAACTATGTGAATTGTGTACGATAACAAATGAATGTGCTGCCCGAAATTGCCTCGTAGATGGGCTGGCTTTGAAGGGATCAAAACGGTTTTTTTTTTCGACCCGATGGTACAATTACGCATCGAGTGTCTGTTCATTTAAACCTAGCTTGTAAAACTTACGAATGAATTTATCAATATACTCAACAAATCCCTATAAAACAGAAATAAATAAATAAGTCCAAAAATCAACAGAAACTAAGACTATGGAAACTAAACATCCCTCAAATTAATTTTTATATCTAAAACCCCGTGAAAATAGTTTTCGCTCCAAAAAATTCATTCCACAAATTTTACATTCCAAAAAGCACAATCATTACTTTTGATTCTATTCATGGACAAAACCATCCTTCAGCGTTTTATATTATTAGAGTTTGGGTGATGATAATTTCAAGGACAAAAGCCACAATTATCAAAAACCCTAAATCCTAAATCGTTTGTCCAGCAAATCGAAGAATTTGATCTCGCAAGGACGCGCATTATAAGGCTGTGTTGTTAATCAAGTAAGTCTTTAAGTTTATGTTGTTATTTTTTATGTTTTGCGTCGATGATAGGCTTGTAGTGAAGTTAGATGAAAGGAGTTGCACATGTGGCATGTTTCAACTCAATGGATACCCGTGTGTCCATGCTTGTGCTGCTATATAGGAAAGAAGACTTAAGGTTGAAGAATATGTGCATTCTTGGTACAGTAAGGAGATGTACATGAGAGTCTATCAACATATGATTCATGCCGTGCCTGGAAAAAAGTTCTACATTCAGTCCGGTTATTCGCCTTTGGCACCACCAGTTTATGTGGAAAAAAATTGGACGGCCTAAGAAGGCTAGAAAAAAGTCTGCCGATGAAATCAGTAAAACAAGTACAAGAAAAGGCTTAACTACTACTTGTAGTAAATGTCATGGCAAAGGACACAATTCCAGATCTTGCAAAAAGGAGGCACACCCTCAATCAAAATTTAAGGTCATTGTATTAATTTTTTCAAGCTATCTAATAAATTATGCTTTACACATCTTTAACTAACTACATATTTTTACAGGAAGGTGCAGCAAATCCACAATCTGATAGTGCACAACCATCTGTTTCTGTATCTAGATCTAGATCTACGCATGAGGTATTGTTATGTTCAACTTCTATCTTTTTTACAACCCTAAATATGGTCACAAGATCTAGAGATTTACCTTAGCAAATTCTTGATGACAGTCAAGTAGTTCTTTCCCAAGCACAACACAACAAACCCCTTCGCAAGCGCCACCAAACCCAGTAACAAGGAAGACAAGGATAAGAAAGCCACCACTATCCCAAGTCGTACAGAACATAAGAGATAAGGCAAAACAACGGAGGATGTGGCGGCCATGAATATGAAGACTGCGTTTCCAAGCTGCAGATTAGTGTTTTGATATATTTAGATACCTATTTTGTTTTGGGGGTTGATATGTTTTGCAGTCTATGTTGTTTTTGGGGTTGGTGTCTTGCTTTTATGTGTATTGACTAAAGACCATTATTGATGGTCCATATTTTTTGTTTTGTCAAGTGGAGTAGTGAATGCTTTTTAAACTTGTATGGACAATATGTACTGTAATATTCTCTTTTTGAATTCTAGGTAATGTGTGCTTTAAGTTAAAATTACTGATGGTCCTTGCTGCCTTCGTTTTCCATTGTTCAGGTTTAATGTGTGCTTTAAGTTAAAATTACACCACCTTTACTTGAATAAAAAACTTTTAAAATACAACATTCATATTATCACACTTTAATTTAGCATTAAATATTACAACATCAACGTTTAACTCAAAATACAACATTAATAATACAATTGACTTAACATCATTAATAATACAATTGACTTAACATCATTAATAACACAACTCCTACTAATAAATTGGAAAAAAAAGGCTCAAATTTTCAATAGCAACACAACCACTAAGATGAACAAACCTGCACAAATAACCCAAGAAATTTCTAAATTTTTTCGATTTTCCACAACATTTTGGGATTGAGCATCAAGATTCGAAATACGAGAGGAGACTTCATCTAACTCTGGAATGGGACGGACATCTTCCACATCGTCCATTTCAATTACTTCGCCGGATGGTTGCCAACAAGCACACATGGGTTTCAACCACTCAAAAAAATTGCATTTGTGGTGTACTCCATTACAAGAATAATACAACAAACCTCTCGTCGGTTTCGTCACCGTTTCGACCACTCGTATAGTAGCCTTCATGCGACAATAGCAAGTAGGAGTGGACTTGTAACGGACTTCAAGCTCTTGGTACGAACGTCTTCTTCTTGACTCACTTGGAGATGCCATATTAGCTTTGTAAAGAAAGCAATCGTGAATAGGGCATTCAATTTGGGGAAGAAGACTGCAAATGGGTCTTTAAAATACCAGGGTCTTCAATTTGAGGGTAAAAAAGTCATCTTGCAAAATAAAATCGTATTAAAAGTCGCACTACAGGCGCGTGTGGTACACTTCACGCCTACAAGGTCTAGCGAACTCGATTTCTAAAACCTCAGGGTTAAATTTGACAATTAGAAAACCACAGGGTTTAGCGTGATAGTTTCGATAACCACAGGGGAGTACTGTGCATTTTTCCCTAATTTCAAATTTTTATATCGGCACTCCATTTTAATTTTTAGTTTTAAATATTTGATCAAAATACATTTTTATCTTTTAAACATCGTTTAATTTGGTTTGTTGGACAAATTTCCTCTAAATCATCATCCATTCACTTTATTTTTAATTTAGCGGGACAATAGCTACAACTTAGAATAGAAAATCCAATTATCTTGTTGACTTCTTGGTAGCTATAAACAAGAGCAAAATAAATCAAAAATCCAAAAAAAAAAAGAGAAAAATTGATATACTTTTTATTTTGTTGAAGAAAGATTGCTTACTCTTGTTATTATTCGTATTTTTTTTTTTGGTGCAAGATTAGACATATGAACCAAATAGATTGGTCGAAACTCTATTGTGACACATGAGTGGTTAGAATGATTTAAATTTAACTTTTATCTATTCAATGAAAATATACTATCTTTGGGATACTATATATATATATATATTGCACTCAATGATTCTTATATTTAAGTTATTGAGTTTTATTTCAAGAGTTTTTTTTTTTGTTAGAATGTTTTTATATATTTCATCATCAATAGATGTACAAAAATGAAAGAAAGATGTATATTAAAAAGTTGCCCAAAATGCCCATTCATTTTCAAATAGGATTAAATAAACTTTACCCCCTTAATTATAGATTATATATTATTTATCTCTATAAACTAATAAATGTAACACCCAAACCCCACCCCCCTCCTATCCCTTCAATAATATATTTGGACATAAGTATCCTTAAATCTATACAAATATATATCTATATGTATAGCTCTTAAAGTATTTATTCCGACTCATAACCTAAATTTAATGTTTAACATGTTTTAACTAAAAATAAAGTTATTTAGTCTTCAATCAAAAGTACTCTTTCAAGTATATGAATAATTATATTTTCATTAATTACTTCAATTTGTGCATTTGTTTTGTAAAAAGAAAAAGTAACTGTACATTCTCAATTTTTTTAAGAATTAACATTTAATTAAATATATTATAGTTTAATTTAATATACATATTTAATTTTTTCTCCCTATTAATTTTTATATTTAATTATGGTTCAATTTATCTACGTAGTCACTTTCTTTTTTATTAAAATTAATTTATGAGAACTTTAGGTTTTTTTATTTAGTTCAATCAATTTTAAAAAATAAAATAAACTAATTATAACTTATATATCTTAAATTTCAAAGAAAATAATTTTCATAATTTATATTAATGCAACGCTAAACAATCATTTCATCAGGCCAAAATACCGTGAGATAGTCTAAGAGCAAAGCCCAAACAAAACGTCTCAAAAACGGGCTTAAGCCTACAACTCAGGCCTAGGATTCACACATGCTAAAGCCCAATATGAAAAGCCCGCAGTGGAAGCCTAATTACCCTATCTACAAGGTGGACTATGTCCAACCTTAGCCACCAAAGTCCACATGGATAAGGTCTATAGATTCTATCTTTATAACTATTCTAAAACATAGGCCCATGTTTTCTAAGGGTCCAACAAACCTAAAAACAATGGAGCAGCTCATGCCTATCTTCCTAAAAAATTGCCTTCTTTC
The DNA here is from genome assembly GCA_026212405.1 of Petrea volubilis. Lineage (NCBI taxonomy): Eukaryota > Viridiplantae > Streptophyta > Magnoliopsida > Lamiales > Verbenaceae > Petrea > Petrea volubilis. Next base: position 7,075,777 of record CM047884.1, read on the forward strand.
TTGATCCTAGGAATGGCAATGGGTCCGGGTGACCCATTAGGGGCGGTTTTAGACCCGGTAAAACGGGTATTGAGGTGGGTTACAGGTCCAAAATTTTGGACTCGTCCGGGTTTGGGTCGGTCTCAGGTCCACTTAGACCCGACCCGAACCGGACTTGTATATATATATATATATATATATTTATTTATTTAATATATTTATAATATATAAATAAATAAAAATTAAAAAATTAGAATATTTTTTATGTTTGTGAGTGCATTAGGATAAAATTAAATATTTATATATTTAATATCTTTATAATATATAAATATATTTAATAGTGCTTTTTTTTTATGTTTGAGAGCGTATCATGCTTTTTTCTTCTAATAATCTTAGAATTCAAATTGCAATTTACCCAATAGTGTAATTTAAATATTATTTCTTTCCATTTATCTCTATATAATTCTTCATGAATTTGGTTTTGTTTGATCGATTTGTTCTTTTTCTTATTTTCCTTCATGAATCATTATGTTTGTTTCATGTATTTGAATTGTCTCTTTCAACCAAATAGAATTTTTTATCAAAATAATATAATTTTATATAATTTTTATCATTCTATCCTAAAATGAAAAAATATAATTATTTTTTTTGTACAATTTCAAATTATTGTTTCAAAGAAATTTGTTAAAAAACATAAATTTGAATTATTGGGGTGGATTCGCGGGTATGCGGGGCAGGTTTGGCGGGTTAGGATGGATTTAGGAACCTGCCGGGTTCAACGGGTCCAACCCTCTAGGTTCGGGTCTAACACAGGTTCAGGACCCGTCGGGTCTGGGACGGGTCCCGAGTCCAAAAAATTGTTGCGGGCCGAGTCTCAGGTTTGGCCAAATCGGTACTAGACCTGACCCATTGCCATCCCTAATTTGGAGTAACAACCCTGAGTATTCTTTGGGCAGGTGGTGCAAAGCCACCCTTATAAATAAGCCTCTATCTCTCATTTGATAAACATGTTATTACTTACGCTATCTAAGCACTTTAATACACTCTATAACTTGCATATTTTACATCAAGCTCTCAAATCAAGCATACTTTGAGCAAAAAAATACTCACTTACTTGCATGATTCCACTGCTATTTTTTTTTGCCTTATTTTACATTATATTGTAATTTACTTTTTATTTTATTCTTTTTAAGGTATATGCTTTCTTAATTTAGTGGAGTTCTAATGCTTTTTCGCAGGTTAGATCCCCCTTATTGACAAATCCTTTGTGGCGAAGCATGATTCCAAATTTCCCATACGCTCAACGTTCCATTCTACAAATTATGTCGTCGTCCCAAAATTTGGTACCCATCTTATATATTTTAAAATTTTAAATAACACTTTTTGTAGAAAATTCATTTATTAAAATCAACTACTAAACATAAAACAAAGTTATTTTGACATACTCACCCATCAAAAGTCCCTCAAACAATTTAAAACTAAAGAGCCGTCAATAATCCATCCTAGGGATGGCAACGGGGCGGATATGGACCAAGGGAGCCCGCCTCGCTTTCGTTGGGTTCGGGTTGGACCCAGTATACCCGGATTAATATTTTAAAATAATTTTAAAAATATTTTTTTTAAAGAAAATAGATATTATTAGAACTTTATAAACATGAAAAAAATAGTAGTATTACCAAAATACTAATTATTTACAAACTTTTATGAATATATTTTAATTTTTAAAAAATTAAATATCATTATCACATATTTATTTGCACATAATTTGAAATCATAACTTAATTATTAATGTTATATAATTATTTTAATATACAAGAGTATCATATTTAATTTTTTAAGTAACTATTTATATAATATATATTTTTATATATGAAATATAGATGTATATTATATAAATTTACATAAAATAATAAATAAAAAAATATATAAAAATTACTAACGGGTCGGGTTCGGGTTTTAAAATGAAGACCCAAGACCCTCCCTGAACTAGGTTAGGAGTCTTAAAACTTATGCCAGTAGAGACAAGTTCGGATTCGGGTCTAATCTGAACCCATTGCCGTCCATGTCCGTCAATAAGCTCAGGATAAAGTTAAGCACCATCAATAATCTGTAAGTTCCGTCAGCAAGTCTGAAAAGTAATAAAATTTAATTCGAAGGCCTTAATTAAATTGTATATGATTCTGAATTTTGTCAATGATCTGTCAATAAATGTAAAAGAAATATATTTAATTCTTTAACTAAATAATAACAACACAAAATAAAATTCAAATCTTATTTGACAAAATCATCTATCGCAGATACGTCAATAATATTTTGACAAGATTTTGATGGGTTATTCCATCCAATAATCGTCAATAAACAACAAAAAAATAATTTATTCCGTAAAAATGTTCTGACAGAATAGTTTCATCCAAAAATTGTCAAAACTTTAATTAAAAAAAATAAAAATATTTTTAATGAATAGAATCTGTTAAAAACCCGTCAATATAAAAAAAAAAAAAAAAGGAGGAAGAAAACGAAAAACTACTCAAAAAAGAAATTAAAAAAAAAAAATTGCATTGGGCTCAATAAAGAAAAAAGAAGCGAAAACAAAAATACATTGGGCTCGCCGCAGGAAAACCCTAGAGCACAGCGAGCAGCTATAAATATATGATGGTGAGCACTTTCTCCTCAATCGCCATCGTTCTCAGATCTTCTGATTTTCTAGAAAATTCCTATGGAGAAGCAGATAAATTTCATTTATGGGTATGATATATTCAATTTTTGAATTGCCTCTTCTTTCGGCTGCAAGTCTGTGTAAATTATCATGCGATGATTTATTTACTTGATGGCCTTGTTCTGGGGGCATATATTCACAATTTTGTTCCACAGCTTTAAGATAACCCGGATCTTCTCTCTCACTTTCTGGGTTCGCTCGCTCTGGTACATTTACCAATTTTCTTTTTTTTTTTTAAATTTTTTGTTTTGTATTTTCAGTATTGTGTATCTGTTTGGTGTTGTTTTTTTCTTTTCATGATCTTTTTAAAGGATGGGGTTTTTTTTTTTTAAATTTTATTTGAGTTAAGACATTGTTTTGGTGTTCTGAAGCAATTTTTTTTTCTTCAATTTGTATTTACAATAGACATTCTGGAATTTTGTTACGCTTTAGGAAGGAATCAAATTTGTTAATTTTTTTTATTTATAAAAATAGATGTAAAAATGTAAGCTTGTTTCTGCATTTAAATACCTTTGTAATTATGAAAATAATTTTTTTCAGAGAGAAATATGTGGTCAACTGTATGAGTGAAGAGATTTATCTATTATAAATTACCCAAAATCTTGAGATTTATCGATTAAATTATAATTATTGTTCTTAATTTTGTTCTCGAGGGTTTTTTTTGATCCTCTTGATTCTTGTTAAATTTGAAGGATTTTATTTAAGTTGTGATATTTTATAATATACTAGTAATACTGTACTGTTTTATATGTGTGTAAAATATAAAAAATATATATTTTAATTTAAAATTTAAATTTTTTAGAATGAAAATATAATTATATCATTAATTTTTTTTATAAGAATATTTTTTTAAAAATTATTTAAAAATTTTTAAAGAATTATAATAATCTTAAAAAAAATAAATGTATGTAACAAAACTACATGATAAAGAACAAATATAAAAAAAAATAAAAAATTAAGTAATTGTAATTAGAAAAAGTGATTTGTGGATTGATAATATGAATTTTTTAAATTGAATGTAATATTATAATATTAATTTATTTATTTATTACTATGTATTTATTAATTAAATGATAAAATTGATACATCAAAATTTAGTATTTTAATTGAATTAATTTTATGTAAATTTTTTATTTTAGTTATAATTCACATATTTCTATTTATTCAATGTAAAATTGAATGGCAATTTTTATCAAATCACGTAAATAACAGCAATTTATGAGATAAAAATAATATTTTTTTATAATTGTATAAATATTTAGAGATCAAACACGTTTGAATTTATTCCCAAAATATGTTAGAAATATTTTTTGCTATAAGGCTCTGAATTTTAATGTTTGTAATAATAATTTTACAATATACACGACTAAGTAAAATTTTAATGATATTATGGGTAACATGAAAGTTTCCCAATTCATCCTCTAGAATCTAAATTTTACGTTACAACGCAGAGCTCTTAATCAGATGTTTTTTAAGAAGAAATAAAAATACAAGTGGACATTATTAACATGTTCTTCACCACCAAATGGCTATGTTATATTTCGTTATTTTTATTAATCCATAACCTTTTGCCATTTTTATCATAATTTTTTTTTAAAAAAAAGAAAAAGTAAAAAAAGAAAGAAATTCGCCATTGTTATCAAGACTTTAAAAGAAAGAAAGAAAGAAATGTAGGGTGAAAAAGAGAGAGAATAAAAAAGTGCTATTGGACTGTATTATTGGCTTCCTTTTGGACCATAATCAGTTAAATGGATCATTATCTTCGTGTTCTTGTCACTTAGAAGAAAAGGATGCAATCTTAAGAGGGAAAGAAACAACACCCTAGCAAATTATTATAGATGCTTCGGTATGCCACGATCAGTAAGAATCGAAAATTTTGAAAAAGAAAATTTGCGTATATTGGACCAAAAGAAATTTGTTCAATCTAACTAGAGAATATGCGTATAGTGTACAAATATATATATATATATATATATATATTAAAGTGTTAGTATATACATATTATTTTATATTATCACTAAAATGATATAAAAATATTCATATAAACAGTGTTGTTATAAAATTTTCAAAAGTTTTGCATTGTATTTGTGTCGTATTGTGTTGTGTCTGTGTAGCATAAGTTGTTCATTATGTTTTGAAAATTGGATCAGACATAAAACTGATCACCTTATTGATTATTGGTTCGACTTGTTCGATCGGTGTGATGTCAGAATAAATTATAAGTATATTTAATTATATCCAATAAATAATATTTGGGAAAAATAGCTTATATGTATACTAAAGTTTTAATGTGCTTTTAATAATATTTCATATTTTAAAAATTAATTTATGTTTTTTGATATAATTTTGTAAAATTCATTTGTTATTAATAGTTTTTAAAAATTATATTTTAATAACCATATGCTTTATATTTCATTTATTATAAGATATATAGAAATACAAAAATAAATATTTCATATTATGTGAATGATAAATAAAAAATTGTTGAGTCAAATAAAATACATTGATTTTTTTTAATGGATATCTTATTTTTATAGCTTACAAAGATATAAAAAGAACAAATAAAGAAATATATATATATATATATATATATATATATATATGTATGAACTTTAGGTGTTATTAATAAAAAAATATGATACCTATGTATAATTTTTTTTTTTGTAAATAAGTAGATAATAGATAAAAAAAAATATGTAACTAAATTGTATACACAAATTTCAATATTTAATTAGGTACAATTAAATAATATACTTGACTATTCATAATCAGATTCAGATATTCAAATATTTATAATTGAATTTAAATTTTAAAAATTACAATCGAATATGGATATATCCGATATCCGGCGATTACAATACGGATATTGATTTTAGATATATGATAAAATTAAATGAATACGGATATAAAAATGGCATATCCGATCCATTAAACATCCGTTTACACCCCTATTGAGCAGATATGAACTGTGCTTGTGAGGAAATATCCATTAATAATGAGTGATCTAACCTTCGAAAAAGCATTACATGTGCCTTAGAAGGAATAAAATAAAAGGAAATCGCAGTATAATGTAAAATAAGGCAGGAAGACAAGAGAGAAGTCGTGCATGTAAATAAACGTTAGTGCTGAAAGGAGATAATTCCTTTTTTGGTCCTATAGGAAAGCTCGTCTGCCACATTTAGTCCCAGAGGAAATGAATTTTGCCATATTTAGCCCCACCGGCTGATTTCATAACCTGGAGTTAAAAAAATTACTGATGTGTTTGATCAATTTTATGACTTGGCGTTGGTTGGTAGGTGATGAGATGTCCTTAAATATGCTGAGATGGACATTTTTTAAAAAGTTTGGAGATAGCAAGACACGTGTATCAAAATTGGAGGGAAAGGTGAATAGTAAATGGAGGGAAAATTGGAGAGAATGAAACCTTTACTTTTTTCCCCATTCCATCATTTCATTTTCTTTGCTGCAAAAAAAAAAAAAAAAAAGAAAGAAAGAAAGGTAGAGAACACAATGAAACGACGGAGAGGAGGACGAAATCTCTGTGACTATAGGAAACCCCTTGTGTGAAGAGTGCCGTTGACTGATGAAAATCGTGGAAGGATGTTCCTCTCTACTAGGGATGTAAACGAGCCGAGTCGAGCCGAGCTTTTGTCTTTTTTCAAGGCTCGAGCTCGAGCTCGAACCAATTAACTTGAGCTCGAGCTCGAGCTCGACGAGCTGCCTAATTTGAGGCTCGAGCTCGACTCGGCTCGGCTCGACTGGCTCGATTCGAGCTCGACGGTATATGTTCGGGTTCGGCTCGGGCTCGAGCTCGAGCCCGAGAACTTGAAAATTTTTTGCCTCTCTTACAGTTAAAACTAATCAATTAAACCTGTAAATTTGCCCATTTTAGTGCCAAAGCTAATCAAATAAACCTGTAATTTTGCCCTTTCAAAGCCAAAACTAATCAAATTGAGACTATAAATTACCCAAATACAAATTAACCATATGTCAATAGAAATTATAAATTACAAATTGTGCAAATTACAACAAAATAAGCCATCTGGATTTTAGTGCTACCAATAGAGACTACAAATTTCACAAATACTAATATAATAATGTCAAAGTTTGTTAACAACATATTCATTCCAACAACAAATTCACTCCAAAGCAAATTAATAGCATATTCCACCAGCAGATGAGTTCCAACAACATTATGACAACAAAATATTCTCTTCAGCAACCAAAGTAATAGATTCTCTTCAATAATCTTCTCGGCCTTCACTATCATTTTAGTTGGGAACAAATCCTCCTATAATAAACACGAACAACAAAGTAATAAACAATAACAGTTAGGAATAATAAGAATTACCTCAAACATCAGGCAATTCAATCACTAATGCCTCTTCATCAACCTGCATATAAACCATTTAATAAATTAAATAATAATTAACATAAAATGCATGTACTTTTATTATTTAATTCAATACAAACTTACTTTAGACTTTTTCTTCACTCCGTAGCGTTTACGACATCAATCTCCCGTACACAACAACATTTCCATGATTTTTGGAGCTAATCTAGCACGATACTTGTCAATCACTCGACTTCCGGCACTAAAGGTAGCCTCTGATGCTACAGTTGTAATTGGAACTGAAAGAATGTCTCTAGCCATTAATGATAGTGTCGGAAACTTGTACGTGTTCAATTTCCACCATGACAAGATATCAAACTCAGTAGCTGCATCTTGTGGATTATACTCCTGGGTTGTTTCTTCAAGATAAACATCCAACTCATTTTTTTTTGGTGCTGTTGTTTTGGTAGATTGGACAAAAGTGGTCAAGCGATTCCAACCACGAAGTTGAACACTTCCGCTAGAATCTCCACTTGAATGACTTGATTGGAACTTTCTTTTAAATCCCGAATACTTTGTAGGCTTATCACTAATCACGTATTCATTGTAAAACTCATACAAAAGTTTCTTCACATCATCAATTCTTGCATCAACCTCTATTTCGGGATAAAACTGAGGCAAATAAAATTCAATTGTTTTCAACTTGACTCTCGGATCTAAGATTGCACCAATAGCCATCAACATGTTGGTTTCTCCCCAATACTTGTCAAATTTCAGCTTCATTTTTTCTACCATGTCCCGGACAAACGCATCTTCATCTAATGCCATCTCTTCAAGCATCAATTTCACCTCAAATACCTCGCTGAAAAATAAATTAGACGTCGGATAGCCACTCCCAGAAATGATTTTTGTTGCATCATAGAAAACCCTCAAGATGGAAATCACTTTTTCTAACTTTTTCCAATCATCTTCAGTTAGGCAATGACTATAAGCTGGTTCTCGTACCTTGAACCTTGGGAAAACCTCTTTAAAAGTCATTGCTGTATTCAACATCTCATATGTTGAATTCCATCTGGTTTTGCAATCATCAATCAATTTTCGATCAGGTAACTTCAGTTGCTTTGCAACCTCAGCAAACACTATCATTCTACCATCCGTTCGTCTAATAAAATCAACACTCTCCCGAATGCAAGAAATAATATCCTTGATTTGACTAAGCCCATCCTGTGCAATGAGATTCATGATATGTGCCGTACATCTAACATGAAATAATTTTCCATCACAAAGTCTGCTGGTTCTAGTTAAAGAGTCTCTTATAATGCCGATTGCAACATCATTAGCACTAGCATTATCGACAGAGACTGAAAAAATTTTATTCTCAATTTCTCACTCACTAATACATCTCAATACTGCATCTGCAATGGCAATCCCGCCACGAGGGGGTGGAAGCTTGACAAAATTGAGAACATGTTTGTTTAAATTCCAGCATGAGTCAATCCAATGCCCAGTTATCACCATGTACTCAATCTTTTGATTTTTAGACTTCCACAAATCTGTTGTTATGCAGATCTTCTCGATAGAATTCAGTGTGTTCCTCATTTTGCTTTTCTCCATTTCATATACTATGAAACAATTTTTTCTTGCAGTGTTTCGAGATATAGATTTCCATTCCGGCATCCCCCGTTTACAAAACATGTTGAACCCTTCCTCCTCGACAATTGTAAAGGGATGGTCATGCATGACTATCCATATGACAGCTGCTTCTTTCATTTTTTCCATGTCAAATTTTTCGTCTTGAAGAGGAGGGAGTGAATTAGGATTCATACTTGTAGGACCAAACCCCAATTGCATCTGTTTGGCATTTTCTTCATTTTTCTTTCTTTGAATCTCCAAGTACTTGGCACATTTAGTCAAGTGCCGTTTCATGTGAGTTGTTGTAGCCGTCTTTGTCTTTGAGAAAAAAGCATTGCAATGCTTGCATTGATACTTCGTTGTGTTTCCTTGCTCATCCAATACTTTTTCCATTGCCGACCAAACATCAGATGTTAATTGCCTTTTCGACTGGTTGAATGGATTATCATCACCGATTCCCGTTTGTTGGTCCCGAGTCTCTACAGTAGGCTCATTTGTTTGATCCTCATTAATCATTTCATCATCGGATGCTAATTGATATTCGAATTCAAAACCTTCCGACATTGCAGCGGGACTTGTAGAATCCACTTTTGAATACGACGTTGACATCATATGAGAAATTACAACTCCCTGTTACAATAAAATAATCATTATCAATTTTGAATATACAGTTTAAGTGTTCATACATTTTTAACTTTTGCTTACACAACTACACATAATGAGTCTTACAATAACTTTTGCTCCTTGCTTGTTCCAGTAATATAAAATATATCTTTCTGTTAGTTGCATCCTCAATATATAACAAATATTGGTTTCCATATAAACAGGCTGGTGTCAGTGAGATATGGTGGAGATTATTCATCATGTGAATTTGACTTTCCATGAATTCACAAGCTTGAACAACAAGAATATCAATGTTAAGGAAAAAACATCGTCATAAAGAGAATCATCCCAGATAGCACAACCAAGGTTTATATGGAAAATGCAAGCAAGGAAAAACTAGACCACAATGTAACAGCATGCAAATATTATCAAGTTTGATAACTAAATTTCTCCATGTGTGTCAAGACATTGCAACAGAGCTCCATCCCTGTCTATTTTGTGAATATATAACTATATCAAATACTCATCTTATTTGGACCAACAGTGTGAAATAATGGCCTCAATGTCAACTGTAATGACCCTCAACACTAAATTAGACGCAGAATTGAGAAAAATAAATAGTCTACCTCAAAGATTAGTAGCCCTTGACTTTTTCATTGCATTCAAACACAAACTATAGAACAAGCATCCAATATATATATATTACATGGCACTTGTGAGGATAGCTGCTTACAGGTGATGTGCTACAGCAACATCAACCAGGCAATTCAATTTCCACCCAAATACATTTTCAGTCTCTAGAATTCTTGATAACTTAAAAAACTATTAAAGGATGTAAGGAAAGAAAGAAATAAACGATGAAACAATTGCACAAACTCACCTCATCAGATGTAATGATAGCCTTGATATGCTGTATGCACAAACAAAAGAAACAGGTTAGTAACATACATTAACATCCTTCATCAACACAATTGTTGACCAATATCAAACAACTCTCATGCAAGAAAGGTACACATGTAATGACATAATAAAATGCTTCCATTCAAACTCTAGAAAAAGAATATATATTAAAATAAAAATTCACCAAAGCAATAGGCATGAGGAACACCCTTAAAAAGTACAAATCTTTACGCTGGAAAAAAGAAAGGGGAAAATGGCCAGTAATATAAAATATATAACTTTTTAAAATACGCTTACGTCTCAAATCGAAGAAGTTTTGCCAGGCAGGTTTCTGTTAGTTGCATCCTCAATAATACCGAGCTTAATTGACTTGCCAAATTCATTCCAGAATTTCACATATTGGCCTTTCTTCTCATTGTTGTCGCTGGATTCTTCAATATCTGCAACAGTATTAAATTTCAGAGTCAAATAAATAAAAAAAAAGAAAGGCACTTGGTTGGAATGTTAGATTTGAAGTACAACACATACAAACAAAGTTAATATTTTCTCTTCCACTCATGCATAATGATAGAAAAGAATACATTGCTGAAATAAGAAATCATTTTCAAGTTGTAAGCTGGAATTTTCAAGTTGGAATCTGGACACAATCTTGTAAGCTGGAATTTTCAAGTTTTCACCTCAAATTCCACTATAGCTCCCCTGCTCGAGCCCCTAATTGACAATATATCCAATCACGAATTCATTTCTTTACAGATATATGCATAAAAACAATCTCACCGTCAATAATTTGAATAAAATTGAGAACATTACCTTGAAAGAGTCGAGAAATTTGAATTTGAGTTCTCTACTCTGTTTCGCAATTAAAGATACAATAGGATAGAGTTTCTTGTAATGGCAGCAAGCGCTAGAGAAAAATGTTCAGAACTGCTTGTCCTCACGGTGACCTGACTCGTCGGCTGAGATGCGGCTACAGAAACGACCTTGGCGGAGATGTGACGGGCCTGACGGCTTAGGCGACGCGATGGAGACGAGGCGGGATAGATAAGAGAAATAGATGACAGCCGTGGCCCAATGACAAACGACGGGGACAAGAGAGACTAGAGAGAGAGAGAGCGCCAAAGAGATGACGGGAGAGACGAGGGAGATAGAGATCGAAGAGAGAGACAGAGCACAGAGGATATTGACGGTGGAGTGGAGAGAGAGAAGACAAAGTGAGGGATGTGTAGGGATTTTGACTAAAACCAAATTTGACTCAAAGTTTTTTTTTATTTTTTTATAATTATATTATATATATAATTAAATAAATATTAAAATACTACCAGCTTGCGAGTCGGCTCGCAAACTTACGAACAAGAAACACTAGGCTCGAGCTCGGCTCGATAACTATACAAATCAGGCTCGAGCTCGAATTCATCGAATTCGAGCTCGAACATGGGTTGAGCCAGCTCAGTCAGGCTCGCGAGCCGGCTCGACTCGTTTACATCCTTACTCTCTACTGTTGATTCGAATGTCGAAGATGGATGTAATTTCTTCGAGTAGGACTATCTTCCTATGCGTGAGCATTCGAGGAACATAATTCTTGGGCTACTCCGTCATATTAATTGCATGAGGGATGAGATTGTTGAGCTTGAAGATAGAGTTGTGGGGTTGAGGAGTTTGGAAGCTGAAAACATGGTTGTTCGATGGAAGAAGAACTGGTTGCTAGCCTTGTTGATTGTATATTGGTTGATGGTGGTGTTGAAGTTGATGGGTTGAATGTTAGGATATGAAAATTGAGGATTGTAGTTCTCTATAGGCATTGTTATGTATTTTGTTGTTTGTGTTATGTTGTTATGAGGGGGTGCATTTATAATTTTGGAAACTTGTGCTAGTTGTTGGCACTTGACCAATATATTGCTATCCCTTCATATATTAATAAAGCTTATATTTTGTTTCCGAATGATTATTTTGTTAGCAATTCACTCAAAAATACTAAGACACAATTATATTGATGTTGTAAGAATGAACACTAATGTACAAAAATATACATTGTATTGATGTAGATAGCAATCACAATTGTTCAAGTTATAATGGGCAGTACAACTTGACCAAAAAAGAGACAATTGTTCCAAAACCTTAGCAACTAGACATAATACCTCAATTGTTCAAAATATCACATAATGTCCAACCACAACAACTAATTGACAAAAAAATACGCCAATTTTGTAACACCACTACTAGTCCTAATTGCCTTGCATTTGTTTGACTCTTCTTTTTTTTTTTTTTTTGGTTTTCTTCCCCTTGTTCATCAATACACCAATGAGGTTATTCACATTCACAAATTTCTTTCCATCCTTGATAATCATTGGAACGGTGCTTTTTGCTCGAATTGGATTTATTGTTTGGGGATTTGAGACAAACTGGTGGTGAGCCATTGGGGAAGGTGCCCATATCTGCACTTGTTGGGGGTGGTTGCATCATTTGCATTTGTGGAGGTGTTGGCAATGGATAGCAAGATGGAGGCATTTCTGTTATGAACATGCTTTGTCTTGTGGCCTTGAAAGACAAATTTGAACCTCCTATCCTCTTCATTGCCTAAACATATAACATGAAAGTTTAGTCAAAATTATAATGCAAGTGTACACATGGGCAAATAGAACACGTACAGTTAGTTTGAGCACTACTTGTGAGCTTGAACCTCCCTCACTAGTGACTAATTTGCCCATTCTTGTCCTTTTGGTTACCTATTTAATGTAACATAACAAATAACAAGTAAAACACATAATTATACAAGATAATATGAACAACAAAGCACACTAATAATTTCTACCCTTTCAGTTGGTCTTGGAGCTTGATTTGCATTTCTGTTGTTTCTTCTTGTCCTACATTTGTGGTTACCGGTGTATCACAAAGTAATATGAACAATAAATCACAAAATAACAATGTATTGTAAGAAAAAACAAAGTGTTCACTTACATTGTCATTAACAAAACTGGTACATCAAGAGTTGCATTCAAATTTACATCCTGTGTTGGGTTGGACCATCTCCTTGGAGTTGATTGATTACATCATGTTGCCTGTCGCATGTAACTGGCATATCATGAGAAGTTCCAACTTCCCAACCAAACTCCTCATCCATTGGAAACTCTTCAGCAAACTTCCTGTTATGCCCCTCTTCACCACAAAACTTACACACAATCTTGTAATTCTATCTAGGCATCGTCATAGTGACAACTTTCTCCTTTTTTCTTCTTATCTTTACTCCTCACCTTATTTGGCTCATGTCTTCTAGCCCTTGTTGGTCTTTTTCTCCTCTTCCCAAAGTTTGGTGGAAGTGGGGGGATATATCCAGTTTTGTCCCAAAGTTGAGGCCCATCCATTGGTAATATGACATTACCATAAACTCTGTTATATGTCTCCACAAAACAAAATGAGTGCACAAAGTCCTTTGGATCCAATATTTGTGCACAAATGGCACTGATCCCATGTTTATAAGGGATACCAATTAAATCCCATTTCCTACATGAGCATGTGTGCAGTCCCAAATCAATAGTATATTTAACCCCTCTAGGTGTATAGATCTCATAGTTTCATTCATCACTTTTTGTAGGAATACATTCACCAACCTTTTTCATGTTTTTCTCAAGTATCTTATGTATTAATGGGCATATTTTCTTGCCTTCCCATTCCCTTTCTACCTTGTCTCTCATGTCGGTTAATCTTGTTATTAGATACTCTTTGATCCACTTTAGCATTGTTAAAATTGGTCTTTCCCGTGCTTTTAAAATGGCAGCATTAAATGACTCACAGAAATTGTTCAGTAGAATGTCACTTTTAGGATATGGGCCAAAATGGGACTTACTCCATTAGGAGGGGGCCTTGTCTGATAACAACTCTAGATACCTTATATCAAGTTCACCAAGTTCGTTCATTGCTTTATCAAACTCTGGCACTGTATATGCTTTATTGGGATATAATAGATGATAGGTCGTACAAACAGTTACATCAAAACTTGTACGATACAGGTAGTATGATCATTTTATACATATCCACATACTTCTTCTATTATATCTATTCTGAAATCTCTATATATTTTCATTTTAGCATATTTTTTAAACCCAACCCTTCAATAGTCTGGCACTTATGTGTACATTGATGAAGTAAGACAAGGTTTGAAGGTTGTAATAAGAAGACTTGAACCAAATTTAGATACATAAGCGGAAGCACTCAAAGAGGTAAAGACAATTCTATAATAGTAAATTGTTTGTCTATAGTATTTGTTAAAAAATTGTACATGCTCCATCTTTTAGGTTAATCTATTTGTTGACAAGATAGGTGAGTTTGGCTCCGTACTAGTAGTACAAGTAGTTAAAACAACAACCCCAGGTAAATTTTTACTTTTGTAGTGCATATAATTATGCCTTATAAATCATATTTAATTAAGCTTACATTATTTATCCCAACTGATTGGTGGTTCAATTATGGTGAAGAAGCTCCTCATCTCAAAAAGATTGAAATTGAATTTCTAAGTCAAACTTGTTCTTCATCTAGTTGTGAGAGAAATTAGAGTACGTGGTCATTGATACATATGAAGATTCGCAACCGTTTGGCCATAGCAAAATTACATAAGTTAGTGTTTGTTCATTATAATATGCAACCGAAGGTCAAGAGCTTGATGTACTAAAGGGAGAAAGATGATTATTATAGTCCAATTGACCTCAATCATGTATTCCATGATGATGATATCTTAGACGAATGGACTCAAGAAAATGAATCACCAATCCTGAGAGATAATAACTTGCAATGGCTAGATGAAGGCATCAACATAGTTGGATCAAAAAATGATGGAAATACAACTACTAGTATTCAAAGTAATGCTACTAGTGGCAAGCAAAACAAACACTCACAAAAGGAAAAAGGTAAAAGCATCGTCACAACCAGCCGTTATGATATTAGTAGTGACAGTGATGATAGGAACGACCAAGAAACGAGGGGAAGACACCAAGGATCACATAGTGGTAGTGGTAATCAAGGAGATCATGACATAAGTGGTCGCGGTGAGAATACACAACATCAAAGTGGTGTCATGAGCACAAGAAGATGAAAACTATTATGCCACTTAAGACACTGATCATGGATATCGTCCAGGAATAAAAGAACAACATCGTTTTTTGGATGGACTAGCTAGTTTTCCTAGTTTTGATGATTATTCCAATCCTAGTGGAACTTCTAGACAATACACAAATATTTATGAGCATGTGCAGAACCTTGGTTTAGCAAATAATAATCCAAGTCAATTTGGATATGATTATGGATCAAACACAAGTGACATTGTGTATCGTGGCCCTTTGTCTTCCATCTCAAGTGGTATGGGGTATCATGGTTATGAATATGAGTCTTCTGGCAGCACAAATCGAAGGTACAATCAAACTGAGAGTTACTTTTATCCTACACCGAATACACACCATGAACCATTACCTTACAACACAAGTGGTTTTGGCAATCAAGGATGCGACTATAGGGTCATCCATAAGCAGCAGTGGAAGACATAGTCAATATGGGAGTTATGCTGATCATCCTCAAAATAGACATATTGATCAATCATCTTCAGGCTCTAGTGATATGAGATTTGGTGCACACGATCACAGTTCTCATGGTAGTACAGACAACAGTGTTGGATATCGAGGATTTGGGTTCTATCGTCGTGGCCAAGTCCCATTTGGACACTCAGATTCATTCTATTCTATTAATTAACAATCCTCCTACCCTTTAAATCAACCTTCGGATGGACAACTTGGATCATTTTTGTTTTCAAATCCATGTCAAATATTTTTTCCAGCCGACTCACAAGGGGAAAATATTGAAGACTTTGAACAAGGTCGTTACTCCACATGATATTGATCATTTATGTCACGTTTGTAATGTAATTGTTTTTTCTTAAATAAAATCAAACTGCTGGAGTACTTTGAACATTAGTAATTTGTAGTCTAATGTATTTTTTTAGTTATTATGTTATGTAATATAGGAAATTATGTAATATTTAAAATTGTAAAAGTAATTATATGTTTCTCATAATTTTGTGTATTTTTAAAAAATTTATTTAAAAAATTCCTTTCTGACCGTGATTGATTTGCGACGTGACATCGAAACTGGAACGGACTAGCCCGTTTCATTCCCCGCGATCGTTCCGATGAACTATGTTTCCTATGATAGAGCAAGATGCTGGTTTTTTCCTGTCACTAGAGCCATTTTGACTCAAATACTTTTTTCTAGCTTATAAAAAGTATTTTAACATTCAACTGATCGAGAGTATGGACATTTTCCATTGGAGTTTGAAAAGTATACGAGAAGTTGGAGTATCTATCCTTTAAACTTCCAGGGCATTTAATAAATATTGCAAATAATTTTCTTAAAGTTTGAACCTCCAATAGAAAACTTCAGCAAATTTTAAATTAGAAATTTATTCGACAATCATAATAGTGAAATAGTTATGATAGGCGTATTATCAAATTCAACCCAAAAGTATGAACGTTCTCTACGGAAATTTCATAATAATAGTGAAATAATTATAATATGTGTGCTATAAAATTCAACTTAAAAGTAATGATTGCTTCCAACTAAAGTGTGAAAAGTATATCAAAAAATAGAAGTATTGAGTTTTTATTAAACTTGTAATGCCATTCAATAAAATACTGCAAATAAATTTTGCAATTCAGATGGCAAAGAATATTTCACATGAATCTTATTCCACAATAGTATTAGTGAAATAAGTACAATATTTACCTAAGTGAGCTCAAAAGTATGAATATCTCCTATTAAAGCTCGAAAAGTGGGAAAATTCGTACCGGAAATCTGATTTGGCCGAACCCAACAAAATCATATGGTAAGTGTATTGTACTTGCCAAGTGATTGGTCACTCTCCCTAAATTATCGACCATTCTCAGAGCAAGTGTAAAGCACTTGTTCCGTAATTAACACTGATTCAACTGAGTCGATCTGGGTTAGAATTTCCCCGAAAAATAGAAGTATTTTTTAATTTATTTTGGGCTTATATGGCCTCAATAAACAGTGCAAATAATTTACTGAAAGTTTGAACTTGAAATAGAAAGTTTAGAACTTCAAATTAAAGCGGTGGAATAAGTATCTCACCTGAATTACAAAATTGAACTCAGGAGTGTGAATATTTTCAATTAAAGTTCTTCATTTAAACCAAAACTAAGCGCTCTTTGTTAAAAGTAATTCTAAGCTTTTCCAAATTAAAACGTTTATTTATAACTAAGATCTTATACTTCTTTTTTGGGTGGAAGATGTTATGCTACTTAATAATTCAACTGACGAATCTAAGACCCCCAAATTATAAGGTCTTGAATTTGATTTTTTACCAAATCGTGTGGGTCATTGTTGTATTTTCATAGTAGTTTTAGTTTTGACATTTGATAATATACTTGATTATAATTAGTATTCATCTAATGATCTTGTAGTTGATTCACTCCAATGTATATGTATATGTATATATATATATATATATATATTGAAAAACATGACAAAAATTAGAATTTAAAACTTTTACAAGACGAAAATTATTATCGCAAAATCCATTAAAAATAGCAAAAGAACACCATTAAACGTAAAACAAAAATTTAATTGTGGATGATGGAGAGAGAATAAAATTGATTCACATTACTATTTCCATATTTTTGTTTAACAACCTTTCACCGGACTTCTCCAGCCACATCTTCCCACCATATTTTTCGGTAAAGATAAGACAATATATTTAATAATTTTGACTTAAAAATTAAAAGCCATATTATCTGCAAATCCCTTAATTATCTTCCTTCCTATTATAATTTACTAGTCAACTTTTTAGCCAATTATTCTATTGATTTAGGGGTCATAATATTAAAAAAAAAAACATTCAGGTTCTAGTAATTTATTATTTCTTTTTTTCTCGGAAATTAACTAATTTATTTAATATGCTATTAGGGGGAAAAAAAAGGTATGCTAGATTAACTAGGAAGAACCGTTGAAGTAGTTTTATTCATTAAAGAATTGAGTTCCTTTGGAAAATGTAAAACAAAGAGAAGAAAGGAATGTTCTAGCAAAATCAGGAGGGGACACGTGGAACAATATATGATTATAAAGTTTGTCCAATTAATCACATATTTTACTTTTACATTTAAATAAATAATCGTCGCACTAGAAACTAACTATATTTATTGGAATAAGAATTTTAGTTAAAAAAAATAGTGTAGAAAAATGAAATGAATGCAAAATTAAAATAAAAGTATTATAATTTAAAATTTAAAAAAAATCCTTCCGACAATTTCATGTGCGTATACGTTGCGAGCGTTTATTATAATAATATATATATATATATATATATATTTAGAGAGAGAGAGAGAGAGAGAGAGGGAGTAATTTCTAATGTGGAAATTGCAACTGCAATGGTTGTTTGCTTCTGGATGGGTGTCTGCCCATTCCTGTGGCTCTTAAATTCGCCCATTAATTTTTCCATCTGCCTGGTTCATTTAGCGTCTGCCTACCCCTCACTCCCAAGCAAAAAATAAACTCAGCTCTGTCGATCACTTTTATTTCTCACACACACACCCGAACGTGTGTGTGAGTGTTACCCCGTCGAGTCGACGCCATTAACAATGCCCAAGTCCAAGTGCTTCAGTTTCGCAGCCTCAAGAAACTGGTGCCTCAGGATCCACTTTCACCAATTCGGGCCTCCGGCGCTTCTCTGCCGACCTCGGAGATGGCACCGTAATGCACTGCTGGGTCCCCAAGTCCCGAAACCCTGCCCGAACCGACGTCGTCCTCATCCACGGCTTCGGAGCCAACGCTCTGTGGCAGTTCTGCGACACGGTCCCGTCCCTGGCGCCCTACTTCAACGTCTACGTGCCGGACCTTGTGTTTTTTGGGGACTCGGTCACGACTCGGCCGGAACGGACCGAGTCGTTCCAGGCTCAGTGCGTGAAGCTGGTCATGGAGGCCCAATCGGTGACGAGGATGGTGGTGGTGGGGCTGAGCTACGGCGGGTTCGTGGCGTACAGCATGGCGGCGCAGTTCGGGGAGTGTATCGAGAGGGTGGTGCTCTGCTGCGCCGGGGTGTGCTTGGAGGAGAGGGATTTGAAGGAGGGTCTGTTCCCGGTGGCGGATGTGGAGGACGCCGCCGCCATCCTGCTGCCGCAGACGGCGGAGAAGATGAGGGAGCTGCTGGGCTACAGCTTCGTGAAGCCGCCCAAGGGGATGCCCTCTTGTTTGCTCGAAGACTTCATCGATGTCCGTCTCTGTTTTCTTGTTAATTTATTGCTCTTTAGCCATTTTTATGATGAATCTCTGGTCAAGATTTGCATATTTCGATTCGAAAACGTATTTTTGAGTGAGTGAAATTGATGCATTTGTGGCATTAGCAGGAAATGTGTACTGAACATGTCGAAGAGAAGAAAGAGTTGCTTCGTGCCATTGCAAGAGACAGAAAGCTTTCAGACATCCCCAAGATCTCTCAGGTTTCACACACACACACACACATGAATGTTTTTTTTACTATGGATGTGAGTGAATAATTGTCTGTATGTGTGATTGCAGCCGACTTTAATAGTGTGGGGAGATCAAGATCGAATATTTCCCCTCGAACTTGCTGACAGATTGAAAAGGTTTGAGTTTTCATTTATGGTTTTTAGTTGGACAAGTATCGTGTTACTAATATTCCTTTAAATTTCAACTTCGAATCACTTTAATTCTTAATCTTTAAAGACATTTTGAGTCTGAATTCTTAAAATTTAAATGCAATTCAACCCCTCAGATGCATTTTGCTGGAAGGATTTCGCCAACAAATTAAGCATGTGAGTCGGGCATTCCACAAATATTAAGTGCAATTATCAATTATGTATTGATGTTTGTACCTCTAATAATTCGTGCATGTTTGACTTATTTGATTTGTTTCCCGGTGAGATCTTGTCGGAAAACGCATCAAAAGCCTGAATTACAACCTAAATTTAGAACTAGGGACTAAAAACTTGTGTTTCGAATAGTAAAGACCTACGATGATTATAAACTGAAATTTAAGGGAGGACTGTTGAAGAGTTATTTGCCTTGTTCTACTCCAAGACCTTTGTTTAAAGCTGAATTCAAGGAATTATTTTGAATGAACGTGAAAATGTTGTCTTTTTTTGCAGGCATTTAGGAGAGAATGCACAAGTAGTAGTGATCAAGAACACAGGGCATGGCTTTATTCATGAGAAACCTAGAGAGTTCCTCAGGCACTTGAAAACCTTCCTCTTCAACTCTAAAACCACACCAAACAATAATCATCAAAATCACAGATGACTCCACCAACCCTTTTTCATGACCATCATCACCCCATGCCATTTATTCTTTGACCCAAAAACAACACCATCCCTATTTAATTTTCTTTTTTGGTCATGTTGAACATTTGTGCACCACAGACAAGCAAGGGTGCTAAGTTGATTGTGTTTGTTGCTATGCATGATGCTGCTTATTTAATTCCATAACGGGGCGTGGTCCATTAATTATATTATTTTAGTCCTTTCACTCATTGATACATGCCATGCATTGATGAGTAGCAAAATTTTAGGCAAATATATTCTGTTCAACCCAGTGGAAATGAGGTAGCCATGGTTGCTATATCCATATGCATCATCTAGCATTATATACAATCCTTTCAGTTTAAATTGCCGGAAAATTGCAATCCAAACCTAATTTGGCCAAACTTGACAAATTATATAATAAGTTTATTGTATTTGTCAAGTAATTGACCATTCTCTCTAAATTATCGTTCAATCATACGACAAATATAAAATACTCGTCACATGATTAATATTATTTCAACCAAACCAAGATTGGATTGGTATTTTGCTAAATAACCATCTCCTTCAATTGGTTCTCAACAAGGTATACGACCTATGATGCACAGACACGAACGCAAGAGTACGGATACAACACGACACGGATATGGTAACACGAAAAATCTCAAAATTTTAAGACAAGATACGGTCTTGACATGATTATTGAAAAATATATTATATTATATTATATATTTATAATTTATTAAATTAAAATATGTGATAGAAAAATAATAATATTCATCATTACAACAAACATCTTTTAAAATCAAATACATAATTAAAATAGAAGGAATTCATAATCATTCAACCATTTAAATACAAGCAAGTAAAAGAATTAACACATTATAAAATAAAATTATTTTCAATTTTTCAACTTTTTTTTTAATTTTAAAAAATACTTCATTTATAATATATCAAACAAGCCCCAACCGTGTCCGACATTGCATCAGATTTTTTCTTTTTTCTTTAATTTTCAGACACATTTTTGCCTTATTGGAACAATGTCTGTGTTCGACACTGCACGAGATTTTTTTTTGCCATGTCCGTGCATTATAGCATATGACAAAGACCATGCTTGCTGGATTCTATAAACCCAAACACAACATAATTGGACAAGAAGGCCGGGAAAGTAAGGGACTGTTCGCAATCGTAACAGAATTTTTTTGCTTCTACTTCTCAAAAAATAAAAGTGCTAAGCAAACACCCCCTAAAGAAAATCGAATTAGACAAACCAACTTCCAATCGTGCCAGGAACCCTGGATTCTAGTAAAAACTGAAGGGTAAGGAAATAGACCCATCACAAGTTGGACTTCGGACATCTAAACCCAAACTAGGCTTGGCCGAGCTAGCACTACTCATGTGAGAATGTCTTACACTTGCCCATATTGGTGTACATTCTAAGGTGAACAAGTAATCACATGGCAAGTACAACATATCCTAACAAGACTTTTTGGAAGGACTTTGTTGGTGCAAGAGAACAGAAAGGTGCAGTATACAAAGCTTTAGAGGTTCTGGTAGTGGAATATATTCACCTCCCCACCAACATACGGCGCACCTTTGCTCTATTCCACAGGGAATAGGCACAAAGATCCATTTATCCCGCTGGTTTGTTACATGATGGAATTATACTAATCAAGCAGGGTGTAACTTGCAGCAAAGTTCACAACTCCACATGCCAACAACATAAGAGTCTTATATTATTGAAAACCAAAGAAAATGTTGTCATGATACTCTGTATGATGAATAAAATACAAGCCAATGACGATACAATCCCAGTAAACAACATCCAAGTTTCACATTCAAGCTGGCTGCTACCAAGTCTAATGATCGTTTTCTGCACCAATTCTCAGCTAGCTCTGTTGACTCCAGCAAGAGTAATGTGTCAACAAAACAGAATGTAATTTTTTAGAGTAATAATAACCAACTATCAGCATCAAAATTGTAATAATGACAGAGCTCTCCATTATTACTACATACAACTGCACAAATGTTCCCTCTTAGTTTCAAAATTACACATACCTCCATTGTAATCATTGTGGTTAACTCTTTCTATCCATTTTCAAGCATAGTTAAATCACATTATAAATTTTGAGCTTGCTACCGCATGCATAGATGATGTTATCCATATTTCATAACAAACAGTTTCCAATTAAATTTTGATGATTAGAAGTTTGTGCAATTACACATAGTTACAAGAGAAGTCAGTATTATTGACCTCAACAAACTTGAAGTCATCATCAACTTCTTACCTCTCCCTGGGTGTCGTCGCCCTTGGATTGCTCACCTGCCACAAAAGGTGGTGTTTGAATTAAGAAAGATTCTCAATACACACAACACAGGTTGACTTTCAGTTAACTTGTAAGGGTATAAATGAGGCATGATGATTAAAATTGCAGGAATGGGAGAGTATATTGGCTAAACCTTTTCTTAATTCTTAATGAACCAGAAATTTGACGAGACAAAAATAAATAACTAAATAAAAATTAAAAAAAAAAATGAGGAAAGGAAGAAGAGTGCCTCAAACAATTCAACCTTTTTTGTACACTTCGCATTGCCTGGGTAATTTCACACTTCTAGAAAAATTTTGGACGAAAACTCTTGTGTCAGGAAAACATACCTCCCTCCTCTGGAAGGTCTGAGGTCCATAAAGTAAGATTATCTCTAAGAAGCTGCATAATGAGAGTGCTGTCTTTGTACGATTCTTCATTCAGGCTATCAAGTTCTGCAATAGCTTCATCAAAGGCTTGTTTCGCAAGATGGCATGCCCTGCCACAGGATGATAATATAGTGAAAAACAATAATACGGTGCACAACATTTCAAGCGCACAAAAATTACAATGTTGAAAACATCAGTCATGTATACCACAAAATATTGAGATAACACGACAGTCTTAAAATTGAATCTAAAGAATCATGATCAAGAAATTCAGCCCTTTCTAGCAATTACGCTATTTGGTTAACAATGTAAACATTTGATTTCAATGAATCATGTCTCATCCCCCCCCCCCACCCCCCCAACCCAAACCAAGACAAAAAAAAACACACGCGCACGCACACACACACACAGAGTGGAGCATCAAACCTCTCAGGAGAATTCAAGATCTCATAGTAGAAAACGGAAAAGTTGAGGGCCAAACCAAGCCTGATAGGATGTGTGGGAGCAAGGTCAGTGGAAGCAGCACTAGTGGCAGCCTGCAATGTAAAGTTTAGTTGCTTAAACCACGCATTTACTCCAACTTAGCCAAGGAAAGGAGAGAAAAACCATAGGTTCTGAATTGTGTATATTACCCAGTAAAGTGAAGTGGTAAAGACTCCCACAATCCATCATGCATATAGAAAACTGAACGGCAGAGCAAGTCAACAGACACAATAGAAAGAGTAGGCTAAGCTAACCTCATAGGCCTTGAGTGACTGGTCTGCTGCCTCTTTGCGGTCATCTCCTGTTTTGAACTCGGCTAAGTATCTATAATAATCTCCCTTCCTAAGGATAAATAAAATTTGATAGCATAATAAGCTAGTAAGAACATGTAAGGGAATAATATCCAGAAGAACATTCCACTCTAGCAAGCAGCATAGTAAAGGTAGAAGCAAACTACTAATACAACAATTAACTAGGGTTTTCTAATTCAATTTAAATATTTATGGACAGGCTAAAGCAACTTCTCGATAATGAACATTGAACAATAAGATAATCATCAGCAATATCAAAATAAAACGTATAAAGTTGCACATGTGACAAGCCAACTTTGATCAAAAATATCACACATTAAACATACACGCGCGCGCGCACACACAGAGAGGGACTGAGGAGGACTGGTGATCCTTGTTCTCCCGATTCGAATTACAGGAACTCACATTTTGTAATAGAAAACAGATGACTCTCCGGTTGAGGAGGATGGAAGGAGATGCTCGTCAATGACTGCTAATATGTCCATGCATATCTTAGTGAGCTCATCTTCAACCCTCTGCCTGTAACTCTTTATTCCCTTCACGTTCTGTTCATGCCCCTTGCCCTCCTCTTTTTGCTCAATGGATGACAAGATCCGCCACGACGCCCTTCTAGCACCAATTACATTCTTGTAACCAACAGACACCAAGTTTCTCTCCTCAACAGTCAGTTCAACATCCAACCTTGCGACTTTTTTCATTGCTTCTACCATTTCTGAAATAAACAAAATTCCATAAAAAAATATGCGATTATCATGATTGTCTGCAGAAGCAACAAATCTACAAGGCAATACGGTCTCCAATACAAATGCATCCATCATCTATTTATAACATAAATGTATGTATTCCTATATTGTCATACCAGGAAATCAAAACCTCTTACTGTTGAAACTGGGATTGATCCTCGCTATAAGCAACTCAGAGTTTCATTTTTAAATCCATTGATCTACTTGGTACAAAAATGGTTGTTATAATCATACATATAAAATAAAAGAGACTAATCCAATGAATTCCATAAGCCCAAATTGATTCTTACATGATGAACGACAAAGGGAACCCAGTTTTCTACAGAAAACCTGAATTGAATGCTAAACCCCAAATTGCCCAAATTGTAGCATAAAAAAGCAGCAACACCAGATTAAATCAAGAATCAATTCAACCGAGCACGCCATACTTAAACAACCCAAAACCTAAGAAAACTTTAACAGATACCTTCTGCTACAACTGAAAAACAAAAATATCATCATCCTTACCATTGCAAAACCCACAAATACGTATATCTATAACTCAATTCACTGTACTCGCACATCAAAGGCCAAAAGAACTAGGAAACAGTACAAAATCGACCAAAACCACAACTATTTTCAACTCCATGACAAACCCAGAACTATAACTCATCAATAATCCAGGAAAAACAGATACCCTTTATCATTGCTCTAAAAATTGAAAAAAATCAAGACCATCTAAATCAAGAAACTACAGAAAAAAAGACCAAAACAAAAAAGGAGAAATAATACCATCATATCTCTCAGCCTGCTCCGCAAGCCTAGCGAGGTAAACCTGCTGCTCTCTCTCTTTCTCCATCTCCCCGCCTCTGTCTCACTTGCTCTTTGGTTTGAGAGTAATGTGTCTTATGACTTTAATATGATTATTCGATTATTCTCTCTCTCTTCTTTTCTCTTTCTCTCTCTGGAAATAGAAAGTTGGTTTTTGCGGGCCTGCGGCTATCCGGTGAAATGAATTTTTGCCAGTGGGGTGTACAGTGAAAGTGTTAAAAATTGGGCCTTGGATTGCGCGACGAAAACTCGGCGGAACGTGGACCGTTGATATTGCGTCTTGATGAGTGCAATGGCGCTGGATTTGGACTGTCGGTAACATGTATGATGTAATTGGTTAGGATTGTACAACTTCTGACCATTGTCACATTGCTCCCTCAGGTTCCCGACATGCGGTTCCTGCAATATATTTCTTTTGATTTCACCAAAAAAAAAATTTTAAAAAAAATTGAATGGAAAAAAATAAAATAATAAAGTTTAATTGTAAGTTAAAGGTGTTTCCTCACGATTTATAGTAGTTTTTTCTGAAAAAAGAAACTAGTATTTTAAGGACGTGTCTTTAATTGTGAAATGTATAAATAATAAATTTAACAGATTTCGAGTTGATACGAAAAGGGGATTATATATTGCCAAATATATATATATTCTTTTTAGGTTGCTTTAATTGTTTTAAATCCTTCATAGAAACGTAGATAATCTTTTGACTTGATAGCCGGATTACCTTGCTGATTTCATTCCCACGAATGTGGATTTTGAACATTAATGTAGATTGTTCAAAGTATTTTCTACGGCTCTCTTTAAGAAGATAGAATAAATTATTTCATCATGATTTATAGTAGTTTTCTCTTTAAAAAAAAACAAGTATTTAATACAGTTTCTTGAGTAGTGAGATGTAAAAATTGTTAGAAATTTGGTTTTATAAGTTGGTGAGTGACCAACTTTTGCCAAAAATTTGATGAAGCTCCATTTGGTAATTTGAAAAAAGAAGTTGAATATTCATAATCTATGTCGCGAATAGATACAAAAAGTGTATTTAATTGCTTAAAACCAGTTTTGGGTGAATGAGAAACTAAACGCACAAGAGAGCATGATAAGAAACTAAATGGAGTATGAAATGTAGTTGTCCCACATTGGAAAAATAATAACAAATAGGGGTTGGGTCCTTGGAGATTCACAAGTGTGTAACGGAGAGAGGATCTACAGGTTAGTGGGCTCGAACTAAGTCACATGTAGGTGCACACTGACATCCATCTAGCCAGCTCGGCACAGCATGGCGTGGCGTGTGGGTTGGTTGGGTTGGGCCGGGCTTAGGCTTGGTTCTAGGTTTGTTCTCAATCAAAATATATTCTTTTTTAATATAGTTCGAATTGAAATTGGATTCGAAAATGAGTCGAAATTAGCTCAAATGGAATGGCTGCGAATTCGAGCCAAGTAGGTTCAATCAAGACCGAAACCAATGCCAGCCCCAAGTGGTGTGGCCTTTTGCCCCAATAGCTACAACTTTTCATTCATTTTAAATATCCTCCCACATTTGTCATTTGTATTCCATTCATTCGAAATTACTTTATATATTCTACATTTCACTCCCAAAAATATCCAAAGCATTCTTAAAACATTCAGTGAGTTCAAAACACTTTCTAAATTCATTGTTTTCTCGAAAGTTGAAGTGCGAGAAGTAGGTCGTTGTATCTTGGGAGACGATTGTCATAAAACAGTGAACACCAGTGCAGGATAATTTCGTCTTAAAGGCAAAGAATCCAACTCTTGCCCCGACCAAATTCCATTACATAATCACACCCTACAAAGCACTAATTTCCAACAAAATAATAAATTTAATAATTTTGGAGCCAATTCGAAGACGAAAAAACTTTTATTTTGCCATGTTTTAGCATCAAAATTTTCAAAATACCCTTGAACGTGATTCAAAAATGCGTTTAATATATTTTCTAATAAAAATCTTGACATTGTTGAGAAATGTTGGTCGCAAATTGCAACTATGACCGACATTTAAATTTTTTTACATGTTGGCCAGAGTTGCAATTTCCGGCTAACAACTAACTCTTTTTTTTTCAATGACACGATTTTAATTGGAACAAAGAATTTGTTGTTGAAATGGGGAATTATTCAAGTAAAAATAACAAGCATATTTAATATCATACATTATAATAGGATTAAAATTGAAATTTAATATCACACTTCATAATAGGTTGAAAAATACATGCATTTAAAACTTAAAATCACACATCATAATAGGATTTATTACTTGCCTAAAATTTAAAATACATGCTTAATGAGTGAATCATAGTTGTTGAGTATTGGCTTGTTGCTATTGTTGGGCACGTAGCCTTACTCTATCTCTTCCTTGTGGCTGGTCCATTTCGTTATGAATACGAGTGGTAACGTTATGACAGCATCATTGCTCCTTTAACTGCTCAGGATTGTGGACCAATTTGAAATCAGTTTCTAGCCAATATACTTCATCCTAAATAGGCTCGAATCTACCCACATAAGTTTGCTAGTAAGAGTCTATGTTGTAGCACCAAGCAAATAATTAATTGATGTCCATTGAAAATTGTGTTACCACTACTAGGGCATGTGAGCATGGTATGCCAAATTGTTGCCAAATCCCACAAGAGCAAGTACCTTTCGATAGTTTTACGACAAAGCGATGACAAACGCCATGACATGTGTCTCTTGTAAGAATACATACAATACGTTCATGGTACATGAAGTTCTCGATGATATGCGAACAATTGGCATCTTTGTAAGTGGTGTAATACACATATGCGTAATGATCCATGGGTGGTTATTTGCTCGTATGGCATTTGCCATTACTGAACATTGATGAAATCGATTTATTTCGCATTTTGCATGCTTGATCAACATCTGAAAAAGTGATGACAGTCCCTGCAGGTTATAGCCTATTAGGTAGAAAAAAGTATGGCTGCAACTAGCAGTCGCGACCATGTCATTTTTGACTTTGCACATTGCAGAGTGGACTAGCTTGGCCGCATATACCAATTGCGGCCAGTGGCATTTTGAAAAACCCTTTTGAAACTAGGACAATTTGAATTTGTCCGGTTCAAAAAAGGGTAACATATATTTTTTTTTCTTTGAAGAGGGGATTAAATACTGCCAACTATTTTTTCCTTTCTTTTTTTTTTTTTGGCATTTTAGGTCGCTCCTATTGCTTTTAATTCTTAGAGACGTGTTGATGCTCTTTTGACCTAACAATGAGATTACGTTACTGATTTCATTGCCACGAATGTGAATGTTGAAACATTAGTGTAATTGTTTGAAATATTTTCTACTACTCCCTTTAAGAAGATAGAATAAATTGTTTCATCAAGACCTACAGTAGCTTTCCCTAAAAAATTAAACAAGTATTTAGTGGAGTGTCTTTAATTGTTAAATGTAAAAATAATAAATTTAATAATTTCAGAGCTAATATGAAGAGTAGATTATACATTGCCAACTATTTTTTTTGTTCTTTTTTTTAGCATTTTAGGTCACTCATATTGTTTTAAATTCTTTAGACAAACATTGATGCTCTTTTGACCTGACAACGCACTTACATTGTTGATTTCATTGCAACAAATGTGGATTTTGAAACATTAATGTAAATTTTTTGAAATGTTTTCTACTACTCTCTTTAATAAGACATAATATTTGGGAATGCATATTAATGCTTGATGAAGAAATGGACAAGGAATTGACCAAAAAGATGGAGGGATCCATCCAAATAATAATATCTAGTTTTTTAACCCGTGCGTTGCACGGGAAAATAATTGCAAATTAAAAAAATTAGTATATTTAATTTAAGATATAACATAAATAATAAGACTGTTTTACTAATATTATAGTTGCAGAATGATTAACCAAGAAACTATTGAATACAATTTAATTATTGAAATAATAAAAACATAATATTTGAATTCATTAAAAATACAATTTAATTAACTCCTGGTTTACATGGACAAAATTTTTTCAATTATAAGAATAAAGTGTCATATAAGTGGATACCGACTTCATTCATTATAAGAAATATGAAGTGACAAAAATATATATGAAACAAAATTGTAAAGAAATTTTAATTGAAAAGGTGTATTTATGGACATTAAAATAAATATGAAAGATTATAAACTATGAAAATAAATAATAAATAATAGGCCACAACTTCATTTTTAACAAAGTGTTCTGAAAGTAATTTATCACATTACATACTGTTGCAGTTTTAATTTAGTAATCAAAAATAA
The DNA here is from genome assembly GCA_026212405.1 of Petrea volubilis. Taxonomy (NCBI): domain Eukaryota; kingdom Viridiplantae; phylum Streptophyta; class Magnoliopsida; order Lamiales; family Verbenaceae; genus Petrea; species Petrea volubilis. The sequence goes on from CM047884.1 coordinate 7,105,548, forward strand.
TTCGTAGGTTCAATAAATTGAAATAAAACTAAGTTATTTAAATTTATTATAATAATACTTGAAATTAATTGTGGATGAAACAAACAATTATTCTAACTTTTATAATTTAATGAATTTATTAAGTATAAAATCTAAGTAAACTTTGACTACTTAAAAAAATGGATAAGTATTTTAATTATGATTCAAATATGCATTTTTTTTATTTAACTAATATTATGATATATTTAAATAAATATAAATTGTTTAGGCACAGTTGATGTGCCCAGCACCACCTTAGCCCGATACGTTAGCAAAGTTAACCTGTTCGGATCCCCAAGTATGGGGTAATAAAGCGCGCGACCAAGCAAGCTATCCTCGATAAAGGTTTTAAGCAAGACTATCCTCGATATAGGTTTTAAGCCAGAAAACTCATTTAAGTGTAGGACCAATGCCCTCGAAAAGACTCACTGTCCTCGAGAGTGTGTTTGCGTGAAAGATAGGAAGCCTCGGAATGCAAGACACGAGAGGGAAAATAGCCCCCAAGCTTACCCCAATAAAGTCTGTGGCTCCAAAGCCACGAGGGGCATATTTGAGTCCTCAAGACCTCTAATACGGGACAAGCGGAGCGAGGAAACAAGTGACTTTAAAGCATTGAGTGCCCTCGAACATAATTGTTTCTAGGGCGCGCCAAGTTTAGTGGTCAATGGGCAAATCCCAGCTGGCATGACTGACAAGCTCTATACCTACCGCCACCTAACACGCACCTGTTACACATGGGTCCATCCCGTCGGTCTCCAACGCTTTAAATGCCACCTCATAAATATAATCATTAGCCTTAAATACTCAATATATGCATTAAATGCAAAGGTCAAGCCCCATTAATGAGAGGTGGGGTCAGTTGTCATTTGAAAGACCAAAAAGTGACAAAAGGTATGTCCACTTGTGCCCATGTGTCAGATCGGCTGACCAACTCCCATCAACCACGTCATATCAAGGGACCTTTCTTATATAAATAATAAAGAGGCTCTCCCCCAAGATGTATCATCATTCATTCTTCACACATTACATATAAGAGGAACACGTTACTATTCATCATATTCTCCAAAAAATACTATAAACTAACTTGAGGGTAGGAGAGCCTATGCCGGGGCAAAACTGGCTCGTCTCACGTGCGTTCCTCTTTCTTAGACAGGTTGGCCACCAATATTAAATGCAAATGTCAAGCCCCATTAATGAGAGGCAGGGTCAGTTGCCATTTGAGAGACCAAAAAGTGACAAAAATATGTCCACTTGTGCTCATGTGTCAGATCGGCTGACCAACCCCCATCAACTACATCACATCAAGGGACCTTTCTCATATAAATAGTAAAGAGGCTCTCCCCCAAGAGGTATCATCATTCACTCTTCACACATTACATGTAAGAGGAACACGTTACTATTCATCATATTATCCAAAAAATACCATAAACTAACTTGAACATCGGAGAACCTACGCCGGGGCAAAATCAGCTAGTCTCACGTGCGTTCCTCTTTTTTAGATAGGTAGGCCACCAGCATTTAATCGGAGAGTATCAAACTCCGCCATGTGGTCGATCAAAATCCGACCGCATCAGTAGTTTTGTTGAAAATTTTAATTGAGGAGGGTGTAAGTGATAGTTTTATTTGTTCAAAGAGAAAAATAGTGCATAGTATATACTTTTGGGGGCGAAGTGTTTTTAATCATATTTTAAAGTTGATGGACATTTTAGTTAATTTTTTAATATAAAAGTGAAAGTGTAGTCCTTATACAAATTTTGGGAGTGGTAATATCAACTCCCTTTTCGTTATTATGCATATCTAGTTCTCATCATGCAAAAGTTAAAAAAATAGAATCATTTTCTTTTTTCTTTCCTTTTTTTGGGGACGGAGTCGATTATTTTTCTTTCTTTTATATTCCTTTATTCATAACCAAAAATAATGTTACAGACATATAGTCATAATAATAATAATAATAATAATAATAATAATAATAATAATAATAATAATAATAATAATAATAATAATAATATTTTGGATTGATTCTGACGGATAATTGTAATTTATATTTTTTATCCTTTACCAAAATTAGTATGTGGTCTTTTCAGAATCCAAACTTAGATATATAGTAAAGAGTAACCGTTGTTGACTTTGATCAAATATAACTAATGTGGATTAAAGCCTTACATATATTATGAGGAATCTATTCAGTCATTTATATCTAATTTTACCCTTAATCAGTTGAGTATTTGGCTTGTAGCCATCATACTTTTTGACAATAACAATATTCAAGTAGCACATTGTATGTGTAAAATATTCTGATTCGGGCCAAATGGTATTCATTTTATAACGTCAAAATATCTAGTTCTTGTTATCCAGATATGAGTGTTGTGAGGTAAAGTGAAAATTAGTTGTTTTAATTTAGGAAGATGAGGTTTAGTTTGTTCCATTTCAGACTAATTTTACATAATGCTAAAGTTTTAAAATTGATCCTTTTTTATGTTAAATTGGTATATCAATGTATTGTTTTTTACTTCTATGTTTTTTTCACAAAGAAATTATGAGATAATAGATCATCTTATAGGTATATTAGCAATAATTTTTTTTAAAATAAAATCATATGGATGGATGTAACTTATTTTGTGTTGTAACAAATTTCTGGTAGAGGTTCATGTATCATCAAACTAAATAAAAAATATAAACAGGTATACCCAAAAAATTATATTTGTAAAAGCGAGAACATTAGTCAAATGAACTTACCACAAAATCAAGAGTTACAATCGTTTCTTCCAATCCAAATTTCAAGCTTTATTGATATTTAATCTTGTTTTAAGTCATAGAAAGTAAAAAAATAATTAGAAGTAAATATAAACATTGCAAGTCTGTAATACATTTTTGAGAAAATTAAATCATTACTTACCAAGAGATGACAATATAAAGATGGAGAAAAGGGTATACAAACTTTATTCTATGGATACTTATGTCTTTGTCTTTAATTTCTTATTTAATGTAAAAACTAATTTCATGGAATGTGAGTTTAACTTAATAAGTAAAATAAATTATAATATATTTTGAAAAATAAATTTTACCAAAAATGAATCACTAAAATTATCTACCATACAATCCATATGCAATATGTATGGATTTAATGGGCTTCTAACATGTCTCAATTACATGTGCATTGTTTGATTTTGTTTATTTATGACATGTACATAAATTAATAATAATAATAATAATAATAATAATAATAATAATAATAATAATAATAATAATAATAATAATAATAAAAGTACATATATGCATGTCTTTTGAAATGAGATCAACATCATATATATGTAATTACTAACATGAATTTGGGCCAAAATCAAGGAAGTGAAGATCGGTTTAAATTGATTTATTTGATACTGGGGTTGAATCCACTAGGGCAGAGCCTCAACGTCCGACACGTGTTAAATGGAATTAGTACTTTTTTTTTCCTCTTTGTTTCCTCCTTTAAATGTGAATTGCTCACACAAACTAAACCATTGTTCCATTAAAATTGTGTGCTAAAGTGGTTCTCCCACTCATTTCCAAAAATTTTAGATTACGAAATTTTTTTAAATTTAAAAATTGAATCTTGTGTGGTCCTTAAATAAATATTAATAGCATTGTATGGACACATTTCATTCTAGAAAATGAAGAATAAGTGAGAATAAAATAGAAAAATTTGATAATTTTACACTCCTCATTTCTTCAATACATTTTGACAACAAAAATATCAATTGGGGGAGAGAAATAATACTCTTATAAGAAAAAAAAACCCCAAAAAAAGGAAAGAAAGAAAAAAGAAGAAGAATAAAGGAAAACATCAACCAATGTTGAGAAAATGAGGAGAATATCAGCTACATTTCAATCGACTGCTCAAAGATGCACCAAAGTCATGATCTCCGATGAGAGGGAGGAACTCTTCGGCGAGGACAGGGAGAACAACTCTCTGTGGCACCAAAGTGGAGATTGGAGAGTCAAAGGAAAAGAGAGAGAAAAGTAGCTTTTGCATTTAAATTAAACCTTAACAACTAACCATGGTTTGCTACAAGTTAAAACAAAAAAAAAATTGAAAAATATAAATAAAATTGGACACGTGTCAATGAAGGAGACCTCTACCTCAATGGGTACCTCCCTAGCATCAAATAAACTGGTTAAATTAGGCATTAAGATAATGGCTTTAATCATATATATATATATATATATATATATATAATGAGTAATATGAAATTCGGTTAAAGTCAATTAAGTAAAAGAGTCCAAAATAATTAAGATAATGACTTTAATGCCGTAAAACTAAAAATAAAATATTTCTATAATATAACTAAAGCTATTAAGTATATTTGGCAAGATGAAGCAAAAATATCTTGTCCACCTAATTACGCGGGTAAGAAAGAGATGTACATATAAGGTGGACATGATTTTAAATATATGATATTAGTAAAATTAATTTCATGGAATGTGAGTTTGACCTAACGAATGAAATTAATTATAATATATTTTTAAAAATCAATTTTACCAAAAATGAGCCAATAAAACTATCAAACTTACAATCCATATGCAAGATGTATGGATTTAATGGGCTTGTCGTATGTCTCAAATAAATGTGTATTATTTGATTGTATTTATTTATGACATGTACATAACTTATTATTATTATTATTATTATTATTATTATATGAGTACATAAAGGTAAAAGTTTATGTATGCATGTGGTCTGAAATTAGGCCAAGTTCATATGTAATGAGTATCATTAATTTGGGCCAAAATAAAGGAAGTGAATAGTTTAAAATAGTTATTAAGATAATGGTTTTCATTGGGCAAAGTCCATATATAATATCTAATTTGAAATTGACTAAAATTAAGGAATTAAAAGAGATTAAAAGATAATTAATATAATGACTTATAACTTAAATTAAAATATTTATGTAATGAAAATAAAGCAAAGAAGTTCATTTGGCAAATTGAAGCCAAAATATCTTGTCCACCTAATTATGCACATAAGAAAGAAATGGCTACATAAGGAAAACATAATTTTAAATATATGATAGTAAAAATTAATTTCATGGAATGTGAGTTTAATATAATAAATCAAATTAATTTTAATATAGTTTGAAAATTAAATTTTACGAATAATGAAACACTCAAATTATCAACCATACAATCCACATGCAAGATGTATGGATTTACTGGGCTTGTAATATGTCTCAATTACATGTGCATAATTTAAATATATTTATTTATGGCACGGTTATAAATAATTATATATATAACTATATAAGATAAAAGTTTATATATGCTTGTGCTCTGAAATGAGGCCAAATTCATATGTAATGCTTACAAGAGTTTGGGCCAAAATCAAGGAGGTGAAGAGTGTAATAGATTACTGATGTAATTTTAAAAAAAAATGTACATATTGATATAAGTTGATATATACATGTGCTTTGAAATTGCCCATATATAATGAGTAATATGAGGTTGGGGTAAAATGAAGGAATTAAAAGAATTTTAAAAAAAATAATTAAGATAATTACTTAAAACTTAAATTAAAATATTTATGACTTATAAATAAAGCTAATAAGTTTATTTGGCAAGATGAAGCAAAAATGTTTCCCCCACCTAATTATGCATGTAAGAAAGAGATTGGCACATAAGAGAGACTTAATTTTAAATATATGATGTATGATTTAATATAGTTATAATTTTATGCTTAGCTAATTTGATATTGATAAAGTTTAAGTAAACACTCTAAATGTAATATAAATCATTTCAGAAACTATCCAAGACTTTATTAAATTACGTATAATTGTTCAATTGTACAAACATAGAAAAAATTCATAAGGATTTATAATATGTGTAGCTTATTTGGCATCCGACTGAATGTTCTTGAAGTTGCACCATTCTCAGTAAATCTCCATATATTTCCTAAGTGAAAAATATATTTAGTTAAAAAATATCCAGAATAGGGAAAAAAGCATTCAATATTCATAATTCTAATATACATTATTTAAATTTAATAAAAGTTTACTGTGTATCCATTGTATTCATTAATGAAGACACCCAAATTCCATGCATTATAACATGTCTACACCCCAAACATAATTGGTAAGTGTTAATTACTTGATAATGTCAATAAATTTATTCATAAAGATATAGTTACCTCAACATCTCTTTCGTAGCCATGAAGTGTTTTTTGAACAACGTATTTGTAAAACTGCATATACATCAAATGTTAAAAATACATATAATTTTAGTTATATATCAATTATTATGTTAACGTGAGTATATTACGTGTATTGAATTGATTATACCTTTCCAATCTTTCTTTTACGACGTATATCATTTTATGTCCTAAAAAGTTTTACAATTGAGTATTTGGTAAAAATAATTATATATTATTCAAAATATTGAATTACTTCATAGAATTTCTGTCACATACCTCAAGTGATGAACTGATTTTTGTAATTTTTCATACCAATTGTATTCAAATTTTGATATTCTCCATCCAAATACTTTTGTATATACTTCCTATAAATGAAAATCACTAAAAATACTAAAAATGAGAAGTTCAAGGCACATTAATCATAGAATTTTGTATATACCTTTCACCCTGTTTTTTTCGCCATTCTTTTAAAATTAATTTATTCAGTGTTATGGAGTCCATACAAATCAAAATGCGCCACCCTTCAGCTATCACACGAAGTTGTCGACTTTGCTGACGATCAGGTATACTAAATATTTCATTCAGGTTATTGGTATCAAATAAACTAAAGTTATAACAAACTTTGAAAAATTAAATCTTTAGAAAAAATGAGAGGAATGGTATCAATAAGATTTAGATCAAAGAAATCAAATAGAATAGATGAAAATTACAACAGATTTGATAGACATGGATTTTCAAACTATGCTATGTGCATTATATACTTATTTAAATTTTTTACTTAATTGTATTAATATAAAACAATTAAATTGCATAAATTATAATTTTTTATATTAACTTTTTTTTTGTGGAAAAAGTGTATTATATCTTTTTCGTATTATTCAATAACTAAAATAACATTTAAAATTATTTGATTTTAAGTCATCGTTGACTGAAAACTAATATCTAAGTTAAGGAAATAAATTATCCTATGTAAGAAATTTTAAGCATAATTCATATTATGTAACATATCTTCTTAAAAATCCCTATATGTTTGGTGGGATATTATAGATTTTATAGTGAACGGATAATTTCAGAATGATTGTATGTAATGGAAACATCCTGTTGTATTACAACATTAATAATTGTAATAATGAAATCACATTGGTTATATAGCTTATATATGGTTCTTTCCATATAAGAGATATGGAATCTATAATCAATCCTAGTTACAACTAAATTATTCTACTTTTGTATATATAAAATGAAACTATTGGTTTCTAATGAAAATAATATTTTTAAAATTATAAATTTTAAAATACAATATATTGGGGCATTGTATTATTATGTTACAAAATGAGTATATTGGTCTGAGAAATCAAACCGCACTATCAAAATTATAAGGTTTTGGTCATATTAATTAAGATAAAGTATAAATTAATGCAGAGACACATACCTTTTCAAAAAGATCAACACCTCATATATTTTCAAGTTAATATAGAGCCTTGTCCCAAAAGTTGATTTCATATTGTGAGCTCCTATATCATTAAAAACATAAAAATTAATCTTAGATCTCTACATATAAGAATATGCAATGCCCAAATATGACGTAATATTACCTTTAAATTCTCCAACTTTAGTAGACGTAACCACCAATAAAAAAGGACTTGTATTCTTCGAGACATAATTATCATCAATCATATAAGCCGCATTACCCCACAATGCCATGGTCATACTCTTGCCACTGAAACAATCAAGAGAAAGTAAGATATCTAACATGAATAACATTATGAAATTAAAAAGAATTGAATGATAAACAAATAAGCAAGAGTCATACCTCTGGTCTGTTAACTCAATATTGCGTACCTTACCAAACCTTGTATCTTCAATTGGACCATTTTTACTTGGCTTTCCAATAACATTTATCAAATAATATGTATCATATTAAACATATGATGTATTGCTAAGTTACAAAAATGTGAGAGGAAATTTTAAAATAAACTACCTGTCAAATAAGTATCGGACCTTGATGCGGGTAGGGATATCATTAAAACTCACGAATTCGAATTTGTGTGACCTAATTTTCTCATCATCATTTTGCAAGTACCTCACTCGAGTTGACAATGTAAAACAAATATAGATGTCTTTTCGGACTAGCCTATGTCCTCCTTTACACTTATACACTTTGAATTTCTCAAATACATAAATATATCCCTCTGAAAGTTGCGATTTAAATCTATTAATCAGGTTCTTTGGCACACTTGCTTGTATGTGTTCATCCTATTACACACATATAAATAATATGAAAGTAATTGAAAACACTATAAATTAATAAATGAAGTATTAAAAACTATTATGATAAAATGATTTTTTATATAGTCATTATTATAATAATAGAAGGAATTAATATAAGCTTTAATAGGTATAATTCTTAATAAAGTTAAAAAAATGTTCATTTAATATGCTGGCACTTAAAGTTTTATAGTTAATGTAAGATTGTTTTTTTGATAAATATTTACCTTGATATTTGACTTGAAGAAATACCTTTTGAATCATGGGATTAGTAATTAGAAAACCATTGACAATTTATAAGAAAAAGAACCAAAAAAATCAAAACATAATATTGTAATATTATTAATTAAGATTAAAATTAAATAAATTTGATTTACCAAATCCAAAGATAATAACTGTAAAGAATTCATATGAACTTAAAACAATTAGATATTTTGTCAATAATCTTACTTGTTCATCCAACAAAATCATATCCAATGATAATATGTCACCACTGATGTAATGAATGTCATCCCATATTCTAGTGATGCGTACTTTTATTATCCTATTTAACTCTAGAGGAGAGAGTTGCTTCAAAAATTAATAGCGTGTATTCATACTCGCAAAAATGCACCTGCCCAATAAATTAAATGAATTATAATCTAGATTGACAAAACAATTATAAAAAAGAAATGAACCACCAAAAATATCAATCGTACAATCCATATTCTAGATTTAGGTATTCAATGGCTATTCAATTACATGCACATAATTTGATTGAATTATCAACCACCAAAATAACTTATCCACATTATCTACATAAGAAATAGATCAACCTCACTATCATCGAAATAAATAAACAAATAGTAATAGATACAAAAAAAAAATGAAAAAACCGAGAACATAAGTGAAATAACCTTACCATAAAATCAAGCGTTACAATTGTTCCTTTTAATGAAAATTTTAGATTTTCTTGCAAATTTAACCTTTCTAAGTAATAAAAATAATAATAATTATAAGTAAATACAAAATAATGTAATAGATTTGAAGAAAATAAATTATCACTTTGGAAGAGATGATTGTATGGGATGGTACGAAATTGATTTGGCTTACATGTATTTAAATGTAAGTTTGAAATATTTTTCGTATAAACTAATTTAATGGACTTTGTATTTAATTTAATAAACTAAATTAATTATAATGTAGATGGATAAATAAAGATTACAAAAAATGAACCACTAAAATTATCAACTACACAATACATGAGCGTGATTTACATATTTAATCTGCTTCTAATATGACTCAATTATATGCGCATAAGTTGATTGATTATATTTATGGTGAATGATTAGACAATACAAAGAGGGTTATGACAGATGATTATATAGACAATTTATATGAATTTATTTATGGTATATACATAATTTCTTCTTCTTCTCCTTCTCCTTATGATGATGATGATGATGATTATTATTATTATTATTATTATTATTATTATTATTATTATAAATAAAAGTTGATATATGCATGTGGTTGGAAAATTTGGCCAATTCAAGCATACAAAAAATGAAGCACCAAAATTATCAACCATACAATTTATATGCATGATTTACATCTTAATGGTCTTCTAATATGACTCAATTACATGAGCATAATTTGATTGATGATATCTATGGAACACACACACGCACACACACACATATATACATACACACACACGAAACACTAGATAATAAAAACAGATTTATGGTACATGATACTGATTTTGAGGGAATGATTTGGCTTAATTATGGTGTCATCTAAAATTAAAAAAAAATGATCTACTAAATTTAAGGAAAAATTGGATGAAGTTAACTAATTATGGAATATGGGACAAATATAAATGATGTATATGGATAATAATACGAATTGATTATGGAAAAACGATCAAGGTAAAAGATAAATATATATATATATATATGCAAAATCAAAAAATTTACACTAATTGATAGAGAGTTAATCATAGAAAAACTAATCAATAGATATAATTATAAATTATGTTTAAAAAAATAATTAAGTAGTAAAGAGTAATTTAAGGAGTTAAACATAAATATGCTTGAAATTAATGGAATTAGATAGTTTTAATTATAGAAAGATTGTATTGTGATTAAAGAGTGAAAATGTAAGTATGAAAAATGCCTTACATGGCAAAATAGTGAAAGGACAACTTGTCCACCTCATTGTCTACATACGAAAGGGATGGACACATAAGGTGGACTCCATTTTAATTATATATATTAGATATGTTGAAGCAGTCAACAAAAACTTTATCATATGTTTATTTAATTAATGGTCATAGTCTGTTATTTATCAAGTCTTTAGCACATTCAATAGTAATTTGTGGTTGTTTTACTAAGTCATTGCACCTATTTGGTAATAGATTGTAATGCCTATAAAAGGCTCATTTGGGAGAAATTAAAAAATCATCAAACATTCTTCCACTTCTCTTGTGTGCTAATACATGTGACTCTCTCCATTTTTTTTGTTTACTCTTTCTTTAAGTGTAGTAAAGTATTTTCTTTTGCTTTTGAGATAAGGAGCCGGTCTTTCTTTTTGAGAGATCGCCTATTGTAGTTTTGAGAAAGTTTTTTATTGTCAACACAATAACAAACCTACCAGTCATCGGCAGAATGAAAAGGCTCAACAATAGCAATTACAATACGTGATCAACTTGCATAATGTCTTATATGAAAGGATAAGACCTTTAGGAGGTTGTCAATAGTAGCGAGAAGCAACCAGAAAGGGAAGATGCAAACGACACTTTGCAGAAGTAGAAGATCAAAGAAGGCAAGACAATGTTCACTTTGAAGATGGTGGTTGAAGAGAATGTGCTTGAACACATCTGAGACTCCGCAACCCCAAAGCAAGCTTAGGATACATTCACCAAGCTATTTTCAAGAAAAATGACATGAGGCTCCAACTTTTAGAGAATGAATTACTCTTGATAGCACAATATGACATGACGGTCGCACAATAATTCCTTAAGGTGAAGAAGCCATATATGTCAAGAGATTTCGAATTTATATCCACAAGCTCCAATCGGAGAAATGAGGATAAACTGAATCATCATCCATGGTATGAGGACTGAATATAGAGGCTTCACTATTGTTGTACAAGGATGGCCAACTCAACTGTCACTCGTAAAATTCAAGAATTTGTTAGCTAGTCAACAAGCGTTAGCCAAGCAAATGGGAGGAGCTTCACCAAAAGGTCATCAGGAGGCACTTTTTGTCAATAAAGGCAAATGTAATTCCAAGCATCATGGTACCAGCATGTCTAAAAAGAACAATAATAAGGCAGGAGGTCATCAAAACAAATGGAGTGTCCATAGAGAGGAGGCTCAAAGAGTGGAAGTCGTGGCAACAAGTTTGAAGGGCAGTGTTTTAACTGCAATGAAAAGGGACATAAGGTAAGAGAGTGTAAGAAAAAGACTGTGGAGAGTAATGTGGTTGCTTCCAAGGTCGAGGAGGAGGGGATGCTGAGGCATTCTTTGTTGTTGAAGAGCAAGACCTTGCTCTCATGACTATAGCATCCAATTGAATCAATTATGAAAAATATTAGATTAGGGACTTAGGTTGCTCCAATCACATGACAAGTAATGTGTAAAAGCTGCAAAATTTGTCAGATTATAAACGAAGTCATGCGGTGGTGACAACAAACAATTCGAAGTTACCGATAGCCCATGTCGATAGTATGATTGTCTCTCCTCAATCCAGTGACGATGAGGTGCCACTTCAAAATGTCTATCATGTCCTAGGTATGAAGAAAAATCTTCTCTTAGAAGCACATTTAATGTTGGCCATGTCATCTTGCTTGGTCCACAAGATGTAAAGGTATACAGTAACCCTGAAATTGTTGAAGGGCCAGTGAAAAATTGACGAAGGTTAGAATCAATCTATGTAATGTCAAAAGAGACTACATATGTAGACAAAACAAGAAGGAACAAAACAATAGATTATGACATAAGTGGTTAATTAAGTCATGTTAGCTATTCCAAGCTAGATGTGATGATAAATAAGTCAATCCTGAAAGGACTTCCTCAAATTGAAGTGAGAACGGACACGGTGTGTGCAGGCTGTCAATATGGAAAAGCGCACGAGTTATTAGATAGCTTGATGGTAGAGCATTTCTATGTAACTTCGATAGTTGCCATAAAGCTATCTAATAACTTGTACATAAATTTTTATTTTATCTATATAAGTACGTTCTATTTTTTTTTATTTCTTTTTTGTATTCTAGCGAAAATTTTCGCCTAAATTTTTTTTTAATTTTTTTTGAATTCAGACAAAAATTTCTGCCTGATTTAAAAAAAAAAAATTTGTCGGAATTCAGCCGAAATTTTTTTAATTTGTTTTTTGGATTCCCGCGAAAAATTCCACCGGAATTATCTAGCTAAAATTTTCCGCCGGAAAACGCATTTTTTCCTATTGTGTTGTGATTTTCCATACAAAGGACAATTTGTCAATCCGTTTGTTAATAAAAGAGCTTGGACAACTCAATCACTTTTTTGACTTGAAAGTTGACCGTGGTAAAGATGAAATATTTTTTTATCAACAAAAATATTCCAGAGACTTGTTGAAAAAGTTTGGAATGCTCAATCGCAAATTAATTTCAACGCCGATGGTGTTGAATGGTAAGACGTGTTGTGATCATTGAGGCAAAGATCTGTAAGATGCAACGATGTATCGACAATTGGTGGGAAACTAGATCTACTTAACTATAACAATTCCCGGCATTTCTTATGCAGTTGAAGTGATGATTTGATACATGCAAAATCCTTAGAAACCTCATTTGGCAGCAGTTCCTAGGACTTTGAGATATTTGAATGGTACACTTGGCTATGGTGTTGTGTACAAAAAAAAAAGTTGTGGAAATTGTAAGTTAGTTAGCTACTGTGATGATGACTATGCAGGTGATCATGATACCCGACGTCCGACTACTAGGTATGTGTTTGTGTTTGGACCTAAAGCAATTTCTTGTTGTACCAAAGTACAACTAACTGTGTCTTTGTCAACCACAAAAGCGAAGTACTGACAGGCAACTATGGTAGCTCAAGAGAGCACTTAGCTTTTGCAATTGTTAGAGGACTTGTATCAGCCAATACAATATCAAATTCCTTCGTAGTGTGATGATTTGTAAGTAATTCATTTAGAGGAAAATTCATGTCTTTCATGCAAGGACTAAGCATGTGGAGGTTAATTATCACTTTATCAGAGAAAAAGTCTTGCAAAAGGAGACTGAGCTGGAGGATGTCAGACTAGAAAAACCAAGCTACAGGTTTGTTGACGAAAAGCTTGAGTAGAGACAAGTTTGAGAGTTTCCATTATCAGGTTGGCATGAAGACAAAGAAAGAACTAGTGTTGAAGTAGTCAATACAAGCTTTATCACATGTTTGTTTAATTAATGATCATGGTCTGTTATTTACCAAGTCTTTAGCACATGTGATAGTTATTTGTGGTTGTTTTACTTAGTCTTTGCACTTATTTTGTAGTGGTGGTTAGATTGTAATACCTATGAAAGGCTCATTTGGGAGAGAATTAAAAAATCATCAAACATTCTTTCACTTCCCTTGTGTGTTAATATGTCTGGCTCTCTCCATTTTTTGTTTACTTTCTTTGAGTGTAGTGAAGTGTTTGTTTCCACATAATAATAATAATAATAATAATAATAATAATAATAATAATAATAATAATAATAATAATAATAATAAGGGAGGTGGAAGGGGGGGGGGGGGAGATAAGAAAAAGTGGAGGGAAATAATTTATTAGCGTCACCCATTGCATCTTGTTAAATAACTCACACTAAAAAATTCAATGACATAGTGTAGTTTGTAATTTAAGAATGAGTTAGGCCCAAATCTAGTTTTTTAACATGATATTAGAGTAGATAAAGATCCAACATTCAAGTCTTTCTACCCGCAAATTTTCATTTCTGTAAAACTTCACACTCCGTATTTCCCACATATATTCAATCTTGGGTGTGAGGGGCATGTGTCAAGTGTCCCATATCGATAAAATACAAAAATATAGTGTAGTTTATAATGATTTGAATAATTCTATCCTCATAAACTAGGCTTTGAAGATGAGTTATACACACAAATCCATTTCTTTAGCACATCTCAAATTGATATAGAAGCTATACTAACTCGTATTGACCACATCATGTACCAGTGACGGAGGGAAAGGGGGGGGGGGGGGGGGGAGGGGAGGGGTGCTAGTGGTGGTATCCCCTGCCCCTTAATTTTTTAAAAATCTATTTTTAATATATATATATTTATTAGAATTTCAAAATTTCGCCCCCCCCTCCCAAAATAAAATTTTGACTTTTATATAAGTTATATAATAAAATTTTTTAAGTTTTTTCTACTCTATTTTATATTTGGTAATTTATTTTTGCGCAATCTCATTTATCATCATTAATTAAATTCTTTCTCTTTCTCTTTCTCTTTCTCTTTCCTCTCTTACTCATCCCCCTCTTCAAATTAGAATACGAAAAACTTTAATAGATTTGGCTTCTCTTTTTATTTTAATTAAAACACCAAATTAAAATCCTATCATAATTTTTCTTCTCTCTTTCTCTTAAAATAAGAACCTAACAATAAACAAACCCTACAATACTTCAAAAACAACATATAAGAGGTATTGTGTACTAATTTTGACATTTACAAATTTATTTATTTATTTATTTTTGTAATTGATTTTTGTGTAGAGATTTGAATCTTAGGATTGTTGATATGAATTTTGATAGTTGCACAATATTAAACTTAATAAATCTTGATGTTTATTTGTTGGACTATTAAACTTGAATGAATTTTTTCTTTTTTAATTTGAGACTTGATATTTAATTGGGGGTGATTTTGGAAATGTGATGGTGAAAAAAAACAAAATATAAGAAAAATATTTTTTGAGCTTTGATTATATCTTTTGATTGTGAGAACAAAGAGAGAGGGAGAAAAGAATTATTTTAATACTTTTTGAGTTTTGATTATATAATTGTATGCGGTTTATGTTAATTTTGTTGAGTATTGTTAAAAAATTCTTTATTAAGTATTTTTTAAAAATAAGTCATTACCTATTATATTTGTTTTTTTTGAAATAGAGAATAACTTGTTATATTTTAAGTATCAATTTTTATATATTGTTTTGATTGTAGCACTTTTATATTAATTGTATACGCATAAATATGAAAAATTTGATTATTTTATATATTAATATTATATATAACCCGTATATGTATACGTTTAATAACGAATAATCTCGAAAAAATTGCGCTCCCCTCAATCAAATTCCTGATTCCATCCCTGTCATGTACAATTGGTAAATAAGTAATCATACTATTTTCAAAGTATAATAGCTTGTGGGTTTCATAGGAATTATTGATAGTTAAAAATAGATAAATATTTACAAATAGAAATTTCTAAAATTTAACAGGAAAAATAGGAGCCGCTAAAGTTGGCCGGACGTCATTTTAACTCTTATTTTTTTAATATCTTAAAAGTTCATTAAAAATGGGCAATTTGTTAACCAACTATTTTTATTTAGTAGATTGGCCATATACATCGTATATACCATCGTATTCCTCTACGTATGTTTTAAAATGGATGGTAGGGGTAGCAATTTATGTCCCAACATGACAATCCAATACAAACCCAACACAAAAATAGCAAGTTAGGGTGGAAAGTTCATGAGTTGAGTCCGAAAGCGACCTGGAAAATATGGGTTGGGTTAGGTTGACTCGTGGGTTATCTAGATAACCTGAATTCTTTTATGGGTTAATCGACAACCCGACCCCACACGACCGAAATCATTATTTTTAATCTTTTTTTCTCCTTTCCCTTTCGTTTAGAGAAAAATATATTATGTATAAATTATAAATCATAACATTTTGATAGATTATAATTAATCATTAATAATATAATATAGGAAAAATTATAAAAAAGAGAATAGAAAAAATTTTTAATTATTAAACACACAAAAACTTTTAGATATTTAAAGATAAGAGGTCGTTAAATCTTTTAAATAAGTAAAAAACCAATGTGAATGAAAAACTATAATTATGTTAGTTATCATCTTTTTCTTTCCTCCAAAAAAGTATATATTCTTCCTTTAATTATTTATTTGCATTCATTGAAGTTTTATATTGATTTATTTTAATATTGGATGAAATTTTTGTATCAAATATTTTTATAGTATATTATAAATAAATTTTAAATAAACTACAGTAGAAAATGAATTCATTAATTTCTAATGTAAATTCCAAATATGTATTTTGTAAGTAGCTGACCATCACTACAAGAATGTATACCTTTTAGTGACAAATCAATTATAAATTTGGTTTTCTGTGCCAGATTTCATTTGTAACAAATTGTTAGTAAATGTCTTGTTACTAATTGTTTATTTAGTTCTATTTAAATTCAATTCTGTCACTAATCATAACATGATGTGATGATACTTTAAAACTGTGACAAAATGTAAAAATCTATTAGTCGCAAAATTTTTCGATAGACTTAGTGAAAGGGTATTTTTTTTTATAGTGCTTACAAAATAAATGTATATATAGTGTAGTTAGCAAAATGAAAAATTAGGGCAAAAAATCAACTTTAAACTAATAAATTATATTTGTTTTAATTTTTCCATTAAAAAAGTTGAAAATTTTATTTAAAACAGGTCAACCCTAGTTGACACTATCCCAACCAAATTGGATTAGAATTGAGGTCTCATGAGTTTAACAAATTATGAGCTAGGTTAGAGTTGCGAGATTTTATATTATACCCCTACCTCAATTCAAACCCGAACCCACTCAAATTGCCACCACTAATGGATGGCATGTTTGGCGTAGAATATCATAACTTGGGGGTATCTCCACATTATTATATTCCGAAAAGAAATTTCATTTTTCAAATGTTTATTGGCCAATAGAATAAACGAAAAGTTGTGGGCTACCACTAACTAAAATTCTCAATTTTAGAAATAAATATTCTACGTGTTTCTTATAGTAGAACGGATATCAAATATGAAAGTTCCTTTTCAAAAAAAAAATCTAATTTAAATTATTTTTCAATCTTAAAAACCCAATCTACTACTTTTTCATTTCAAAAAGTCCCATAATTAGATTTGAATGATTAAGAGTTCAATGAACTTTTTTATTCTTTTTGAAGTTCTTTAAATTGATTCATATTCATGATGATTATAATAAATAAAGTTTTACAAACAAAAAATTATTTAAATATAAGATATATAAACTATGGAAAAACTTTTCATGAATTTTAGAAATATAATTATAGTTGAGATAATTTTTAAAATAAAAATTATTCATACATTAATTTTAACGTAAAGATTTTACTCATGTGAACTAGCATAACTTTAAATTAAGTAAATCCATGACTGAATATCAAAAAATGAATATAAGAAATTCAATTTTGTCTAAAAACGAGTAAAAGTCAATGGCTAGACTTTTTACCCCAGTCACATAGTTCTCCTATCATCCCTATCGCTCTCGCTCATAGTGTTCGAACTAGTGAACTGAGTGTTTAGTTATTGCTTTAGGACAACTTAAGATTTGTTAATTATTGCGTTAAGTTTTATTTGTTGCTCAATTATATTTTAGACAATGACATTAAAAAATATTAAAAGTTTGATATTCACTTAATAGATAAACTCTTTGTACTACTTTTTTTATGCATACCATAATTAATACTATATAAATAAAATTCTACTAATGTAATTAGTATTTAATAATTCTAATTGCTAGATAGTAAGTATGTACATATATATATATATATATATATATGAAGATAATAAGCTATTTTTTCTAGGTACTTGTGCGAGTAGCTTTTTATATATAAATTTCGTATGAAAAGAATTTCAAGTCGTAAGAAAAATTGACAAATTTAACCAACTTCTTTAAATTATCAATGTCATAGTTTAAGTGTAAAATTTAATAAAATTAATATTGCTTATACTACATCTTCAAATATGTTTTACATTAAATATATATATTTTAGTATTATTTATAAAATAACTTTTTATTAGATATTTTAAGGTGCTTTCACACTCAACTTTTTAAAATTTTTACGCATTCAAACGTGGACTTGCTTTATGTGACCTAGCTTTTTACCATGAGAAAAGTGGTGGAATAAGTTCTTTTGGAATGAAGATTTATTAATGGATTTTCTTTTTCTTCTTTTTCGGATTTAAAGGCCAACTTTAAGGAATCGTTTACTTCGGAAGATAACGTAGGTTTGTCTAAATAGACCTCTATTTGCACGCGTTTACTTCGCATGGCTGTAAACCCTCAAAAACCCGGAGCCCCGGGTTAAAGCTTGTATAATTCCTGCTATTTTGACCGACCAAATTGGCCAGTCAAAATAAACCTTTCTTAAACTGTTGCTTGCATTTACATTGCTGCCCCCATATTTTGTTGTGAAATTATTTATGTTGCCCTTATATTACTCTGCTCAAATCGATTTCACCAACCACAGAGCTAAACTTCATCTTCTCCCCAAAATTTGCAGATTTAGATTTTTTTTTTCTTTATCAGAAAAATTTCCAACTCCAAGAGCAAAATCTGCAGATCTAAGCTTCATTTACAAACTCCAAGCGACAGACTCCAAACTTCATTTTCTTTCGCAAAATCTGCAGATCTAGGATTTTATTATTTTGCACAACTCGAATAGCATCAAAGCGATGAAATACAATAAAAATTGACCCAATAGCAGCCGGCATAATTTGCGGCGGCCAAGATGAGGAGAAAGATGGCGGATGATGGAGAGAGAAGCTAGGCAGAAGACGTATTCCATGCATTTGTCTATTGCTTATCTTTTTTTTTTTTTTCATACTCGGAGAGAAAAACTGCCCAACAAAATTGGGAAATGGTTTCTTCTATTTCTTTGGTCTTTACCGTGTGGTTTTGTCTTTTTAATTTGGGTTTTTAATTGAGATGAGATTTGGATAAATTTGAGTCTTTATTTGTGCTAATTTTTTTATTATTATTTATCTTTTCTATTGGCGAATATGTTTAGTTGTAAATTTTGATTTATTTATTTGTTTCTTTCGTTTATTTTCATTTGGTGAAGTTCTTTTGTTTTTTTTTTTCCTTGTTTTTTTGAAATTTTCCATTTGGTGACGAGATGAAGGGAAGGAGAGGGAGCCTGTTAGGATATTTTCTGAAAAAAATATGGCTAAGGACATACAAGTAATTACGACAACAAAAACACACCAAAATTAATTGAGAACCTGTTTTTAACCTTTCATAAAAAGGTGAAGTAAACATGTGGAGTAATTCAGATAACGTTGTCTAAACCAATTTTTAAACCACTGACAATCTAACCATACGTTATCCAAACTGTTGAAGTAAACGACTCCTAAGGGTTTAGAATAATTTTTCTTATAAAATATTAATAAAATAAATTAATAATGTCTACAAAACTAACACCTACACTAATAATTCCCTTGGTACTGAATATAAAAATAAAATATAATTAAATAATTATATAGAAAATAAATAAACAGGGGGCGGGGGGGGAGGGCGGAGGATTTCCTAGGCTACATGTATTCAGCTTCACGTTTTCACACCTTTTAACACGCTAGTGTTTTGACACATTGTATTATGGACTGAATTACACTGACTACCCCTGAGGTTTGATTAATTTACGAAAAATTTTCTACTTTTTCAAAAATTATCAAAAACCCCCTAAGGTTTCAAAAATATTACAAACTTATTCAAATTTCTGAAAATACCCCTTCCCTTTTTTTGGGTGATTTACACTGACCACCCTGAGATTTGGTTAATTTACGAGAAACCCCCTATGGTTTCAAAAATTACCAAAACCCCCCCGAAGTTATACCAATATTACAACTAGCAACTATTTAGGTTGACTTATTAACAATATTAAATCTTTTTTTTTCCCCTCTGTAATATTGTTATCATAAAATTTTCATGTAATAGATTTGAAAAAAAAATGTGATTATTTATTCAAATAAATATTCTGAATTTAATGCATTAAAGGTATCTACCAACACATCAAGTATGCTATATTATCGCTAATAGGGAATAAATTTTAAGAGAAATGAGTTAGAGTCCTCAAGCTAAATAAAGTTTTCAAGTGCATTATTTAATTTCAATTTTTTATTTCAATCAATGTTTATATTTCTCATTTCACATAATGGATATATACGATACATATAATTATATTTTTCTCAAATATAAATTTAGCACATATTACGTATATTTAGTACAAATTCATAACATTAAATTCGGAATATTTATTTGAATAAGTAATCATATTTTTTTTTCCAAATCTATTAAATTAAAGTTTTATGATAATAATATTACAGAGGCAAAAAAAAAAGAGAATTAATATTGTTGATAAGTCAACCTAAGTAGGTGCTAGTTGTAATATTAGTATAACCTCAAGGGATTTTTGGTAATTTTTTAAACTACAAGGGGTTTATCGTAAATTAGCTTAATCTCAGGGTGGTCAATGTAAATCACCCAAAAAAGGGGAAGGGGTATTTTCAGAAATTCGAATAAGTTTGTAATATTTTTAAAACCTTAGGGGGTTTTTGGTAATTTTTGAAAGAGTAGGGAGTTTTTTGTAAATCAGCCAAACCTCAGGGGTGGTCAGTGTAATTTTTCCTTGTAATTATTGTTACTTTCAGGCCTTAATTCAATTATCAGTAACGTGATAATTATATTTGTAACTTAAAGCTATTGCGTTTTTTGCTACCAAATAAAGTCAATTTAGCTAATTGCGTTATCTTTTTCTCTTTATTAATGACTTTGGTATTACTAATATTTCAAGCCTGAACATTTATCGTGCAATTTAATGTCATTCAATTCTATTAAAGAAATTGATTAAAATGTTCATCATTACACACAGGATGCAACCAAGTTTGGCGTCAATGACCCCATAATTTTAGAACTACGAGTGTGGAAAAATAATTCAACACACAACGGTGTGAACCCACTCATACACAACGATGTGAATGAACAATATTTTAATAAATAATTTTTTAATATTATTTGATTAAAATACAAACACTCAAAAATACTTTGGTAACTCGTTTGCTTTGTGTTGCGGAATTTAGTTTGATAGGAAAGAAAATGGATAGTTTTGAAATCCATTAGGAAATGTTAATTTTGTGGTATAATTTACTCCAAACACCCTATAAATATTAGTCAAAACGTCATACGCACACACTCACCCGAACGGAAGAGGGAGAAGAAAAAAAGTTTTGAACCCAGTACCCCAACGATACCAAGTTTAAACCCCATCATTGAATTATAGATCCAATAACCACTAGGATATGTTAATTAGTTCTATGTTTGGGTTATATGATTTATTGCGTCATCAATTAAGGGATAATTTGTTATCCACACCTAGGACTAATAACATAAAATGTGTTTTATTTGCTTGCCAAAAAACAGTAAAGATGTGTTTTACTTATTTATTTTTTGAAAATATTAGTTAAATTAGTCAGTTTTACCGGTCATATTCTAATAGCCATGATTTCAATTGAACTCAAAACATCATAAGTAAATTATGCTCTAGATAAGGTTGTAAATGGATAATCGAAAATTCGATTACCGTTCACATTTATATTCGTTTATAGGACAAATTATCCATATCCGTTTAAAGCGGATATTATCCGTATCCGATTGTATAATATCCGTTTCGAATACATATCCGTTTATATGTTCAATTATTTATAATTAAATTGTATTTATTAATTATACCCAATAAATAATGTTCGGCAAAAATAATGTATATGTGTATTAAGTTTTTATGTGTTTTTAATAATACTGCATTTTTAAAATTAATTGATTTATTTATTGATACAATTTTGAAAAATTCATTTCGTGGTTAATACTTTTTAAAAAAATATATTTTTAATAATCAAATGCATTATATTTAATATATTATAAGATATATAGAAGTAAAAAATAAATAGTTCACATTATATGAATGATATATAATAAATTGTTGTTTCAAATAAAATACATGAATTGGTTTTAATGGATATCATATTTTTATAACTTACTAACATATAAAAAGAATGAAGAAATAAACATATATGAACTTTAGGTGTTATTAATGAAAGTGTATGATATCTATGTATACATATACATATATAATATTTTGTAAATAAGTGAATAATATATAAAAACATGACTAAATTGTATACACAAATTCAAATATTCAATTAATTAGAGTTCGATATCAATTATTTACAATTGAATAAGATACTTAAATATTTATAATGGGACACGGATATTCAAATATTTATAATTGAATTTAATTTTTAAAAATTACAATCGGATATAAATATATCCGATATCCTACAAATACGGATATGGATACTAATTTTAAATATTCGTCAATATCCGTATCTGTACTAATATCCGATAAAATTAAATGTATATAAATATGAAAACAGAATCTCCAATCCGTTTAACATTCGTTAACACCCCTAGCTCTAGATGTGACATATTATAAGTAGTGCGTGCGTCCTAAATGCTAATCTGTCATCTAACTATTTGAGTTTGATCAAATTCAATATATGCAAATCCTTTAGGTTAGATTGTAACTAGGGAGAGAGTTGGACCTAGCTTCACCAAAATAATCCTACCTACATGGCAATTAGTATTATCATAATTGATCATTGCAATAATAATAATAATAATAATAATAATAATAATAAATAAATAAATATACAGTGAATTAATTTTAGTTCATTCCACCAACACATTCAATTCAAAGAATATCATCCCAACGGGGCAAGGATTATAGATAGAATTTGAATCTGAATTATGATACGAAATTTTATTTCCCCTTTCCCCATCAATATTGGATGCAAACAACTCGAGCAAGCTTGACAACCAATATTGGATGCTAACTCAAGCAAGCTTGACAACAGTTCGAACTTGAAATCAAATGATTTGGACCGACCCAAATTCAAATAAGTTACAAACCATACTCGAACCAAGTAATTCTTGTTCATAAGCTTTCTTTTTTGTATTTATGTTTATTTTATATAACTATATATGCATCATTATAAACAATATATTGATTTTCAAATTCGAGCCTACAGCTCGAACACAATGAAATAATTGATTTTTTTTTTGAATTCAAGCTCAAGCTCGAGCTCGATAATTTATTCACAATTCGAGCCCAAAAAACCGAGCCGAGCTCGAACCAAACTCCAACCGAGCTCGAACCCCTTTTTTCTTGACTCGTTGAGCTTGAGCTCGAATCAAATATCTTGGAACCAAACTCAAGCCCTTTTTTTCCCTGGCTTGTCAAGCTCAAGCTTGATTTATTTGACTCGAACTCAAGCCTAAAAAAATGCCAAACCTCAGCTTGGTTCATTTGCATCCCTAACCAATATCCTTCTGCAAACAGGGCAATAATTGAAGTGTTCTATGATGGACCTAAAAAATGCCATGCTTGGCTGCTGAAAGAATCAAATAGAACTTGCATGGGCACTAGCCTAAAGGAAGGCCTCATTTTCTATTTCCTTTTTCATTTTTTGTTTTCCTGATAAATAAGGCCTCCTCATTAACTCTTCATGGAGGTGCCCAGTAAATAATAATGGCCACGACTATCACAACATGGTGGAGATACAAGTTATACAACTAAATTGAAAGAAGAAAGCCAAACAGAAAAACCAAAATACAATATTACAAGGTCAGTTAGAGAAGCTAATCACAAATTGAAAGTCATATATAATTCTAATTCTTTTTCTTTTTTTTGTGAATGGTCAAACAAATTCTATTCTACATCACATTGAAATTAAACCTATTATTATTACATCACCCACATTTGCGTGCCCTATCATAAGATATTGGAGGCACCACACAGAATCCTAATAGTCAGTTAAAGAATGGAGAAAGAATAAATGGGAAAACTTTTACCTGGATTGGGTGTCTAGAACCAACCGATGCATTACACGTCGTCCCCATCGACAACGTGGCACACTATTGACTGGTTGGTCCACCAACGCCTGAGTGGACAAGTGCAGCTCTCAACACGGGTGATACTACAGGATAGCTTTGTATACTTTTCGGCGGCTGCTTTCCAGCAGAGGACAGGATATGAAGGAGAAATCATGTGTATAAATAATATCAGCAGCGGACACAACTTACTGAGACGTCGGAGCTTGAGCTAGCATCTCCAAATGAAACAGTTGCTAGTGACTTCGATGCCCATGCCCTGGCATTTTTAGCTCCTTCCTGCAAATTGCTTTTCCTGCACGGCTCCTTGAGAAAATTGAATAATTGTATTACTTGATTAAGGTTCACATTTATAGTGTACCTCCTCCAAGCTAATTGAGTGTATCTTCGTAATGTTGGGAAAGTAAAGTGGAGCAATCTCAAAATGACAAAGATTGTTGCAAGAGTTAAATAAGTTTCCTGCTGAAACAAATTCTCAGGAGATCTAGCCCACGGAAATGGACAGCTTTCCTGGTGATTTTCATGTTTTTCATCATATCCCGGACATCCACTAATCTTCTCCAAAAATGATCCATCAGCTGATGTTGTCATGCCTGACATAAATTTAAATAGCTTATTAAGTTTAAATTCACAAAACCAACGGAAAAACATAGCTTGCATTCGACAATAATCCCTCCTCATCATTTGGAGTTCACAGGATTCAGAGGCAAACTAGGAAAAGTGATCTATTTTTTAGAATGCAACCATGAAAAGTACAGCATAATTAATTTACAGTTCGGAGTTGGATCATCTAACAGATAGTATACTTTATTATGGAAGGAACCAAATAAACGAAATGAAGAAATACATGTTTGTAGGGCATATAACCTTACCAGTAAATTCATCATAGAAAGAGATGAGAGAATCCATAGTGCGAGAACCCTGATATCGCATGCGCATGGTGGAGTTTAGAAGAATCAAACTAGGAAACCCATGAACTCCATACTTTGAAAGAATGCTGACAATACACAGATAATGTTAATTTCAATTTAATTGACAATGCAATAATGTTGATGTAGCGTAACAATGGGTGGTATTGAGGTCCCAACCTTGGCCTTACAGCTGATTCCTCGATTGCAAAATGAGGAATGGAAGGAAAGATTGAAGATAACATGGAGAAGATTGGTCTGAACAGCCCAGAGAAAGGACACCAAGATGAATAGAAGAGAAGAGCAACATAATCATGTTCGTTTTTGTGAATGATGTTCAGTGCCCTCTGCAATGTGACTTCATCCCCCTACACAATTGAAATTTTATCAGTGCCACAAAAACGCTTCACAGAAAAGAACAAGTGCAATGTGCGCATGTAGCTCAACAAAAAATCATGCCAAATGCCAATATAGATTTAAGATTAATGGATTTGGCAAATAAATCAAACATTTGACTAAGATCTGGCAACTGCTAATGCTGAACAACAGATGGTTAAGACTCAAATATCAGCATTACATCCTAATCCTCTTTCATCCGCACCACAACTTACATAGCATCATTGAACTAAAGTTCATTTTTCAAAATACCAAGGAATGCATTTATACCACACAGAAACTCTTTAAAGCATCAAAAGAAAATCATAGACAACAGACCATCAACTTAAAATATAAATCTGAAAGTATAAACTGTAAGATACAACAATCATAGGCAGCCCCCCCACCCCCCAAAACCAAAACACGCACACAAAAATACCAAAAGAGGGAAGAAGAAGCAGTGGCAGAAGCTAAAAAGGCCTTCCACATTGACAAGCATATATGAGGAGATGGGGAGAATACATAAGAGACAACAAGGACAAAATCAGAAGCGATGATGATGAAGTGACACCCAGGATATGGGTATTACCCACCCATTGAACGGCCACAGTGAGGTTTACGGTGGAAACGGCGAATAGACTAGGTCACAAACATGGGTTTTAGGGCGAAACTCAAAAGTCAGTGCAACCCTCAAGCAAAACACAAAATTCGGTTTCTAAAATGTCAAAATCTAGATCATCAGTTGCCTAGAAAAGCAGCCTTGCAACAATTATCCATCACGATGCCACTGAAAGAAGTTGCCTTTGAGGACCAGTCACCCTCCCATTACATTGATGCACAAATGTTTTACAAATTTAAGAAGTGACAGCTTTCAAATATTATAAAGAGGCCTCTTAAAACTTCCAGCACAATAATTTAAACAGATCCTTTATTGGATTAATATTTACAAATAACTACAAAAGGAGCAGGAATCAAATTACACCAGTAATTGATTCATCTCAAAAAGATATCAAAGTGCATCACACTCATGGATTAAAGAACTACTTTATATTCTGTTCCATTTACTCAACAGAATAATCCCCTGAGGGTTTTCAATAACCCCAAGAGTTGAAATCACTCGGTCAAAGAAATCTCCACTAGAACTTAAAACTTCATAGTCGACTCTCAAAACATTTTTTTTTGGGGGGAAATCATACTGTTTCCCAATTTCTAAGCTTTTGAAACCCCCATCCCTACCCCTCAAAAAACATAAACAAATAAAATAAATCATTCCCAATCGACAAGATCAAGTAATTTGACCACCGCAACAGCTCAGAACATCAAAAAATTACAGCAAAAAATCCACAAAAAAAGGAATAAAATTGCAGCCGTCAACGGAGAAAATCAGAAAGAACCCAAAAGCGTATACCTCAATCACACCAGCGGTGTGCGAAAACTCTGCCCCTCCCATGGAACACACATCGTTCTGCGAAGCAAAGATGAAGTCTCCGACGGAGTTTACCGGACAGACAAGCGGAGGCGACGGAACCCTAACAGGGTTGGCGCACGTTAGTCTCCCGGCAAGGAGGAGGAACAGCACCAATCCAGCTGCCATCTTCTTGTTTGATTGTTGTTGTTTGTGATGATTGATAGTAATTGAAGAATTTGAGCGGATCCGAATCAACGTTGGAGGATGAAGGATGGGGGTGAAGAGGCAGCCCAGCTCAGGTTAACATTGAGCCTTTGGGTCATTTTCATTTTCCTGGGATCTTTCATATTTTTATTTTGGTGTGTAAATATTAATTTCATGTTTGGTTATTTGTTAAGAGATATTTAATCTAACTTTCTTTTCCGTTGTTTTTTAAAAAGTATATTTTATTCAATTATATTATTAATTTAAAAATCACAACTTAAGCTATTATATTATAACAAAATAAAAATCAAACTATTTATATACTATCGAATCCAATAATTCATAGTTTTAGTTATTATTATTATTATTATTATTTTGATAAAATATGCATTTCATTCGACTGAAAAAAACTTGTCAATTAATTCAAGAGGGAAAACCCCCATCACAAAAGTAGGGCCCTTAAAGGGGGGCCTAACCGGACCAATAAGTCAATTAGGAGATTGCTAATTGAGTTAGGTTTTCTCGGCTTTTTCTTTTTCAATATTATAGTGGGTTGAATGTGATTAAAGAAAATCATTTGGGTTGTATTTGGACTAGTGAATTTGAAGTGAAATATTTCAATACATAATAATAAATTAATTGAATTTGTTTGGATAAGTCTATATTGTAATAAATTTCAAATTCTTGAGTTATTATTTTAAGTTACCTTCGAAGTTATTATGATGAATTTGAAATACATGACATTTGAAATCATAT
This sequence comes from Petrea volubilis, assembly GCA_026212405.1. NCBI lineage: Eukaryota > Viridiplantae > Streptophyta > Magnoliopsida > Lamiales > Verbenaceae > Petrea > Petrea volubilis. The sequence goes on from CM047884.1 coordinate 7,133,620, forward strand.
GAAATCATTCCTCTTAAATCATTCTTTCAAATTCAAATTCAAATTCATAAATACAAATGAAGATTTGAAGTTGTAAGTAATAGTTCAAGAAACATTCCGAATTTTATTCTAATGTCCACAGTTTTGTTGGGCTAAAAAAGAACTTGTTTTAATAAATGAAGTACTATTTAAGAGGTTATGAAAAGAAAATAAGACTAATAAATATGAGGGAAATTACTAATAAATTTTGATAGGGAGTATTGGATTTGATACACTAATTATCCTTCACAAAAAATATATTTTTGGTTCAGTATTAGGCTTCAGTCCAGGAGATTATCAAGCCCTTTTTGTGATTATAAATCCCTGAGGGTGGTGAGATATATTCAATAGATTTTGACTAGTTGGATTGTACTTTGCAATTATTTATTTGCCATCGAATCCATACATTTTTTGGTGTAGCAAGCTCAAAAACCAAAATTTCCATAAACAGTTATGAAACTTATGCAAATGTTATGTAAACAAAACGAGTTAAACCTTATTTTATTTTATAAAAAAAAAACAAATAGACAAAATAGACTAAAAAAGAAAATCAACAACAAGAAGAAAATATTTCAACATTGAAGATAATATGAGTAGCTATGTATGTGTATAGAATATAGACTAGATATTTTAGCTCATATATTTATTTTTTGTTGTGGTTATGGTGCACCCAAGCATAGTAAATTAGTTCTCTGTTTAGGAGTTAGTTCATTTCTTTATGTAAATAGATTGTACAGCTCATTTGAGCGACTTGAGATACAATAATCCATTTCTACACTTTTTTCCCATTTCTTTACCCTCCAATTCCTATATTTCTCACACGGTGTCTAGAGCACGTAATGATCCTGTTTTGATTGAGACGATCACTTACATTGTGTTTGGTTCTAGGATTTTAGGGAGAAAAGAAAAAAAAAAATAAGGAGAAAAAGTATTTTCCAATGTTTGGTTACTAGAGGAAAAGAAGGGAAATTGTAAGGAAAGGAAAATAGAAAGAAAATATAGCATAAATTGAGAAAAAACATTTTCCTTCCAATTAGGTGAGGAAAATGAAGGAAAAATTATGTTACTCTTTGTAGCACTCTCTCATTTTTCAAACTCTCATCTCATTTGTTGCTCAAACTAATTTATTATTTGAATGTATTTCATGCAAATCTTTTTTTTTTTGTGCAATTAATTGATTATTTGGATTTTTTTGGGATGTGTTTTTATATTTTCCTTTAATTTACAATAATAACCAAACAAAATGGAAGACAATTCTCTAAAAAAATCATTTTCCTTATTATTTTCTTTAACAACCAAACAAAATAGAGAATTTTAAAATTCTTGTAGTTTCTTTTCCTTTCGTTAACATTTTTCTTTCCTCCTAAAATCTTAGAACCAAACAAAGTCTTAATTTACAATAATAACCAAACAAAATGGAAGCTAATTCTCTAGAAAAATCATTTTCATTCTTATTTTCTTTAACAACCAAACAAGATAGAGAATTTTAAAATTCTTACAATTTCTTTTCCTTTTCTTAACATTTTCTTTTCTCCCTAAAATCTTAGAACCAAACAAAGCCTTAGCGATTCTTGCTGCTACTCTATGTGATATATTTCTCTTCAAATTGAGCTCTCTCTTTTTTTTTTTTTTTTAATTTCTACTAAATCTCTGCAATTTCATGATCACCTACCATGGACATCAATCCAGATGATGTGCTATAAATTCACAGTTTGGATCATCCAGGGATGCAGCTGGTTAATATCCCTATAAATGGTAAGAACTTCCTTACTTGGAGCTAATCTATAAGAATAACTTTGGATGCTAAATTGAAATTGGGGTTTATTTATGGAAGTATTAATCCTCCTGATGCTACGGATCCTACACTTCGACAATGACGTCTAGTTAATAGCATGATGTCATGTTAATAAGCCAATTTTCCTGTTTTAATTGCATCAATTGGATCAAAAAGAGGAGGAGCGATCGTAGCTATAGGATCAATTGAAAGAGGGGCAGACGAGAACGGCGTCGGTCCATTAATTCGCTGTCATCAGGAGGCGCATCCACGTGGAGCGATCTCAAGCGTCTTGAAAGAAGATAATCCAACAGCCACGAGTGAATCTGAGGATAACAAACTCTAACGACTAGTCAGAAAATTAGTGCTCACATACACAACAGAGGCATTCCTTACCCATTTGGGATAGTACCCAGATTTTTCATGAATTCTGTTGATTTTTCATTTCTGAGATGAATAAAAACAACTTAGGAAGAAATTGAAAGGCATGAGAAAAGTTATCCAGAATTCTCCTCTCACATCTTACTCCTCCTTCTCTCCCTCTCTTCCCCATTCTCTGTGTTAAGTTCCTTTCTGCATTTTCCCTCTTATTAACTAAAAATTTATTAATATAATTTATATAATTATACAAATAGGCGAATCATAACAGTTGATATCAGAGTTGATGGTCCTTGGCAGCTTAAGGTCCGGTCATGGCAGAAAATATGAAGTTGAAAGATTTATATGATGCACACAAAAAGCAAGCAGCGACCTTAGCAGAAGAAAGAGCACTGAGAACAACAAATGAGCACCATCTACAGGTTCAACTTGAGCATTTGGCTAAATCACATTAAGTGCTGAAGGGCTCTGTAAAGGCCATGGAAGATAACAACAAGTTGTTAGTCGAGCAACTTCAAAACATTATTGAGTAATTGCATCAATACAACAAGAACAAGTCAGTTCTAGGTGAAGGGCATAAGCCTCAGCAAAAAAAGGAGACACCTCACAAACTCAAGATCAAAATTTCGAAGGTAATGGATCTGAAACCATGGGAACTCAATCAAGTATTTCCTCTCTACCTAGAATAGAATTCCCTAAGTTTGATGGGGATAACCCAAGAGCTTGGGCAAGAAAATGTACTAGATATTTCCAAATATTATCTAGTATCCCTGAGGAACAAAAAGTTCCATTGGCTTTAGTGTATTTAGAGGGAAGGGCTGAGCTGTAGTTTTAAGGATATCTAAAGTGCTGGGAGATGCCAAATTGGAAAGAATTCTTGCTTGCAGTGCTTGAGCGGTTTGATGAATTAGATCCAGAGCTTATAATTGGTGAATTTAATAAGCTCCAACAGGGGGGAACAGTTGCACAATATTTGGAAAGGTTTGAGGAACTTAAGTCACAAATGCTTATATTTAATAAGGACTTCCTAGATGAATTTTTCACTGCCAGCTTTGTTAGTGGGCTTAGGGAAGACATCAAGGGAGCAGTGATGTCTCTTAAGCCTGCTTGATTCCAGCAAGCAGTATCCTTGGCCAAAAAACAAGAAGCTACGGTTGATGCTATATTAAAGAGAGCCAGTGCCTTGCATAAACCCTTTATCCACCCCTCCCAAAACTAATACTAATTACTCTACCAAAAACTTTTCCACCCCACCTAAGCCACCTTTCTGACCGCCCCTTGACTCCACTGAACCTCTTAGAAAGCTCTTAACAACTACAGAAATGAGAGCAAGAAGGGAAAATAACCTTTGTTATAATTGTGATGGGAAACTTACCCTTGGCCACAGATGCAAGCAAAGACAGATATATTTGATGATGTCTGAAGAAGAGGAGAGTGCTTATGAAGCAGAACTTGAGGAAAATGAGCAACAAGAGGCAGAAGATGTTATGATTGAGGATATCACAATATCCCTAAATGCTATGTCTGGAAACACTGATATTAATACCCTGAGGGTAGGAGGCCAATCTCATGGTAAGGAGATCCAAATCCTAATTGATAGTGGCAGTACGCACTATTTTTTGGATGAGGAAGCTGCCCAGTAGTTGGGATGCCTCCTTGAACACACTAACCCCATGTTAATCAGTGTAGCTAATGGTAGTCGACTAATTAGCAGAAAGATATGTCAAAACTTTAGTTGGAGTATCCAAGGTCATCAGTTTACAAGTGTCGTTAGAGTTATTGAGTTGGGAGGGCGTGATATGGTGCTTGGAGGAGATTGGTTAAGGGCTAACAACCCTGTTGAGTTTGATTATGACAAAATGAAAATCACTATCTCCAGGCAGGGAAAGAAAATTGCCAGGAAAGTTATAAGTGAGAAAGCAAAATTGAAGTTAATCTCAGCCAAGAGTTTTGGAAAGCTATTCAAAAAGGGAAGTTATGGGATAATTGGGCAGTTGTTTGCAGTTCAAGCCGAGGAAGTACAAGAACTCAATAAAGGCGAGAAACTTCAAAATCTCCTCTACCAATACAAGGATGTTTTTGCAGAACCTACCACTGTACCCCCAGACAGAGAGATAGAGCATCGAGTTAGCAAGGTATTTTTCTAAAATTGATCTTACATCAGGTTATTTTCAAATCAAAATGAAAGCTGAGAATATTTATAAGACTAGTTTTGCAACTCATCATGGGCATTATGAGTTTTTGATGATGCCCTTTGGTCTATGCAATGCACCATCTACATTCCAAGCCCTCATGAACCAAGTGTTTTCTGAGCAGTTGAGAAAATCAGTTCTAGTGTTCTTTGATGACATCTTGATCTACAACCAAACCGAAGAAGGACATTTTGAGCAATTGAAAGAGGTATTGGAAATCTTAACACAACACAAGTTGTATGCTAAGATGAGCAAGTGTAGCTTCATGAAGGAACAAATTGACTATTTAGGACACATCATGTCTGGTGATGGGGTGGCAACGGATCCAAAAAAAAAAAATTGAATGCATGCTGAAATGGCCTATACCCAAAGATGTGAAAGCTTTGAGGGGATTCTTAGGACTCACAGAGTATTACAGAAAATTCATTAAAAATTATGGGCTCATTAGTAAGCCTTTGACTGAACTGTTTAAAAAAAATGGATTCCATTGGAGTGAAGCTGCCATACAAGCTTTTAATGAATTAAAACAAACCATGACCACTGCTCTTGTGTTGGCATTGCCAGATTTTAAGGAAGCTTTTGAAGTTGAAACTGATGCTTGTGGAAAGGGAAGTGGGGTAGTATTGATGCAAAAAGGGAGACCAATCGCCTACCTTAGCAAGGCTTTGGGTATAACAAACCAAGGGCTGTCTATATATGAAAAGGAGTTTATGGCCATCATGATGGCAGTGACCAAGTGGAGACACTATCTCCAAGGGCATCTATTTGTGATTAGAACAGACCAAAGAGCTTAAAACATATTCTAGACCAAAGAGTGGAGTCCATATTACAGTAAAAATGGATCACAAAGCTTATGGGCATGGATTATGTGGTGAAATACAAGAAGGGAAGTGAAAATAGGGCTGCTGATTCCCTATCCAAGAGAGAACAAGAAGAAATGCAAAATTATGCAATAATGGTCATCACTCCATCATGGATTTCTAAAGTGCAAGAAAGTTATGGGGAGGATCCTCCTTTCCAGGCGATTTTACAAGAAAAAGTAATGGACTCTCAAGCTTATCCAGACTACACTTATCAACAAGGGGTGCTAAGGTACAAAACTAGGATATTTGTAGGGACGAGAAGAGATCTGAGGCACAAGATAATGGAGATTTTGCACAACTCAGCATTAGGAGGCCATTCAGGTATGAATGAAACCTATCAAGGGGCTAAAACTTTATTTTATTAGCCTAAACTAAAAGAAGATGCCAGTCCGTGGGTAAGGGAATGTGATATCTGTCAAAAGAATAAAAATGAGCATGTCTCTTACCCGGGGCTACTACAACCCTTGGCCATTCTCTCTCAAGCTTGGTCACACATATCTATGGATTTTATTGAGGGTTTGTAGATAGGTTCACTAAATACTCTCACTTTGTGTCACTCACACACCCATACACTGTTGAAATGGCGGCCAAATTATTCTTAGAATATATCTATAAATTGCATGGCTTACCAGTTAGCCTTGTTTCAGATAGGGACAAGGTCTTCACTATTCTTTTTTGGAAGATACTATTTAAGCACTTAGGGACCTCTTTAGACAGGTCTAGTGCATATCATCCCTAATCCGATGGTCAAACGGAAAGGGTTAATCAGTGTTTAGAAACGTACCTTCGATGCATGTGCCATCAAAAGCCCAAACTGTGGAACAGGTGGTTACCATTAGCTGAGTTTTGGTATAATACAAACTACCATACCAGTCTAAAATTAACTTTTTTCCAGGCTTTATATGGTTACAAGAAAAGTCTAAGGTTGTCCAACTGTTAAAATAAAATTTACTGCAAGCCCAAAATTGTATGAAAAATTATGTTGATAAAAATAGAAGTGAAAGGATCTACAAAGTTGGAGATGAGGTATACCTGAAGTTACAACCATACCGAAAAAATTCAGTTTCATTAAGGAGACACCTCAAATTAACTCCCAAGTACTATGGTCCATTTCCTATTATTCAAAGGATTGGGAGTGTAGCCCACAAGCTACAACTACCAGAGGGGAGTTAAGTTCACCTAGTTTTTCATGTCTCCATGCTGAAGAAGAGGATTGGACAGAAACACACACTAGCTGAAACACTACCAGAAGTTGATCAAGAGGGCACCTATAGAAGATACCTATGGTCGTGCTTGGGAAGAGACTTGTGCCATGAAATAACATAGCCGTACCTCAAATTCTGGTATAGTGGGTTAACTCCACACCCGAGCAAGCTACCTAGGAGGACTACCGTGTGATAGAAGCCAAGTTCCCAAATTTTGATCCTTGGGGACAAGGACCAATTCAAGAAGGGGGAAATGTCATGTTAATAAGCCAATTTTCCTATTTTAATCGCAACCATTGGATCAAAAAGAGGAGGAGCGATCGTAGCCGTAGAATCAAGGGCAAAATTGAAAAAGGGGCAGATGAGAACAGCATCGTTCCATTAATTCGTTGTCATAAGGAGGCGCAACCACGTGGAGCGATCTCAAACGTCCTGAAAGGAGATAATCCGATGGCCATGAGTGAATTTGAGGATAACAAACTCTAACGACTAGTCAGAAAATTAGTGCTCATGTACACAGTAGAGGGATCCTTACCCATTTGGGATAGTACCTAGATTTTTCATGAATTCTGTTGATTTTTCATTTCTGAGATGTATAAACATCTCACTATTTCTATTCTTCTAAATTTCTTCCTCATTTTCAGATTTCATTCTCTTATCATTAATAGATGTAAAAAAATCGAAAATTAGTAAATACATAATTATATGATAAAGGTTTGTTTGGTAGCCATATAGATTAAGTATGATATAAAAATCATAGGATATAATGGCCAAAAATATGGTATCAATCATTCGTATAAAAATATTTGGTAATCAATTTTATTTCAACGGATATTCCAAAAAAGGTATTTTGTTGTACTATCTTTTATGAATAGATTAGATGTAAATTACATAAAATCCTTTCTTTTTTTCAATAAAGACCAAAATACTCTCTATAAGCTTTTAATTTATTTAACTATTCTTTAATTATGTTTTTAAGACACAATTATTGAATTCCCACAATTATTCTTCCCAATTATTGAAAAATTGAGATGCTCTCTCTCTCTCTCTCTCTCTCTCTCTCTCTCTTCATTTTCTACCTCACATAATATATTGATACTATGATTCACTATCAATTAATGAGATTTGATCGAACCTATCCCACAAAATAAAATATACACATGATATAAAAAAATTAATAAATATATTGTATATGTTTTCTTAATAAACCATCATTCTCATATATAAAAGCATGTCCCAAGTTAATCTTAAATAATTGCATAACTTTGGCGACTGATTTTTTTTTCTCAATGACATCCAAAGGGTTTAGGGTTAAATGAGTAATTTGAAAACTATATAAGCCAAGTTCAAAACCAATGAATTGCTTATCCCACCCCCTTGTGGAATGAGCTATCTCAAGAAGTGTAGGATAAGAGAGCGTACCTAGACTATATCAAAAGGTAAAACACCAAATAATATTAGGGGTGGGATATCTATATAATCCTACACATAAACCCCCTACCAAACAGAACCTAATTTGAATAGAGAATAATTTTTTCTATTTCTCCGTATGATTTTTCAAACACATTTTACCGTTCTATTTAAATTTGTAGTTCATTTGCTTAATGCATATATATCTCCAATCTAACTTATTTTGATGACGATATACTTGGGTCAACTTTTATAACAAAATTAATACAAAACAACAATTTATTAATTATAAATTAAAAATATAGGAAGACTGTTATACCAAAAAATGATTTACACTACAAGAAAAAATGGAAATTTCAGCAAAATATTCCGTTGAAACATTTCAGCGGAATTTTGGCGAAATTGTGAAGAAATTTTTAAAAAATATAAATATATATATATTTTTTAATTTTTTCGCCGAATTTCAGTGAAAAATTCCACCGAAAAAGAATTTTCTTCCAAAAATTTGGTGGAAAATTTAAAAATAAATAAAAATTATTATTTATTTAAATTTTGATGAAATTTCGAAGGAATATTCCACAATTTTTAAATTTTTGGCTAAATTTCGACAGAAAATTCCATCGAAAATTTAAAAAAATAAAAAAAATAAAAATTTCAATTTTTTGTGGAAAATTCCTCTGAAAATTAAAAAAATAAAAATGATTTATTTTTTAATTTTCAGCTAAAATTTCGGCAAAAAATTTCGCCGATAATTTTAAAAAAATTAAAAAAATATTAATTTTTAATTTTCAAAGAAAAATATTTATTATAATATTTGTGTATATACATATATATGTATATACAATTGGGAAAGTATTTATGCAAACCTTATTATTGTTATTATTATTATTATTATTATTATTATTATTATTATTATTATTATTATTACTACTACTACTACTACTACTATTATTACTTTTTCTTTTTTTTGGTGAAAACTACTATTATTACTACTTCTGATCAGAAAAAAATGCAACAATACGTTATAAATTATACTAAATTAGAATAAATGATTTGATAATTTAACCTTAAATTTAATGCAGCTAAAAGTAAATAATAATGTAATGATATTTCAAAAATTATTAAAGTGTTAATTTCAAACATATATGTTAAGTATAGAAAAAGAAAATACATGACAATAAAGTGATGGTAGTCCAGCAGCAAGAGACTTGTTTGTCAACTAAGAGGTGAGAGTTCAATTTTCAGTAATCGTAAAATATGGATGAGGTCCTCGGTTTGATTCCTAAGATTGCCAATTGGAATTCTATTTTAATAAAAAATTTTGGCAGATGATTCAACCAAAAATGAATTAAATTTTTTATAAAAAAATTGGGGGAATAATCCGCTGAAATTTAGCCGAAAAATAATTAAACTTTGGTGGATAATTCCGCCAAAAATTAATTAATTTTTTTTAAAAATCAGCAGAATAATCCACCGAAATTTCGCCAAAAATAATTAAATTTTGGCAGATAATTCCACTGAAAATTAATTAAATTTTTAAAAAAATCTGTCGAAAATCTATTGAAATTAAAAAGCTACAAAAGATTTTTTGGCGGATTCGTTCCTCCGACATTACCTGTTTTCGACAGAATTCCGCAAAAAAAATCTTCCGAAATTAGGACCCTAATAACACGACTCTACAACTTGAAAAAATATCCCGGTATTTTTTTCCCCTCTTTTTAGAATAAATTTTCATATTAGATAGGAAAAATTACACTAACCACCCCTGAGGTTTGGCTAATTTACGAAAAACCCCCTGCATTTTTCAAAAATTACCAAAAACCCCCTAAGGTTATATCCATATTACAAACTTATTTGAATTTTCAAAAATACCCCTTCTCTATTTTTGGGTGATTTACACTGACCACCCTGAGATTAGATTAATTTACGAGAAACCCCCTGTGGTTTTAAAAATGATCAAAACCCCACTGAGGTTATACTAATATTACAACTAGCACCTATTTAGGTTAACTTATCAATAATATTAATTCTTTTGTTTTTTTCCCTCTGTAATATTGTTATCATAAAATTTTCATATAATAGATTTGGAAAAAAAATGTGATTACTTATTCAAATAAATATTTCGAATTTAATGTTATGAATTTATACTAAATATACGTAATATGTGCTAAATTTATATTTGAGAAAAATATAATTATATGCATCATATATATCCATTATGTGAAATGAGAAATATAAACATTGATTGAAATAAAAAATTAAAATTAAATAACGCACTTGAAAACTTTATTTAGCTTGAGGTCTCTAACTCATTTCTGTTCAAATTTACTCCGTATTAGTGATAATATAACATACTTAATGTGTTGGTAGATATCTTTAATGCATTAAATTCAGAATATTTATTTGAATAAATAATCACATTTTTTTCAAATCTATTACATGAAAAATTTATGATAACAATATTACAGAAGGGAAAAAAAGATTTAATATTGTTGATAAGTCAACCTAAGTATGTGCTAGTTGTAATATTGATATAACCTCGGGGGATTTTTGATAATTTTTGAAACCACAGAGGGTTTCTCGTAAATTAACCCAATCTTAGGGTGGTCAGTGTAAATCATCCAAAAAATGGGAAGGGGTATTTCCGAAAATTTAAATAAATTTGTACTATGGATATAACCTTTGGGGGATTTTGGTAATTTTTGAAAAAATAGGAGATTTTTCGTAAATTAACCAAACTTCAGGGATAGTTAGTGTAATTCGCCCTATTAGATATATGGTGCACGCGATATGAAAATATGAATATTATCATACGGCCACGCACGCTGCATGTACTCAAGAAAATCATCACACGCCCACGCACACTGCAACTACTCCTTGGAAGCACCCCCATGCTTTCTGCCTTCTGCGCACTCATGGTTGAGATATGTTCGACCTCATTCTATAAGAGGCGATTGAGGTTTAAAATGGATACCTCATTCTATTTTTCTGCCCCATTTAAATATATTCTTTTCCGTAATTCTAAGACAAAGACTTGTCCAAATTAATTTTTCAGGCCCATCTGGCCGAAAAAAAACATGCATCAGGCATCAAGGAGAAAGGAAATATTTGCTACTAATTGTAGCTTAGGGTTCATGAAGTCTGCAAAAAGTAAGTCGACCAAGGCCATGTGGATCAATATACCTGCGGATGCGGAGTTGAAAACTCCTTTGACTATGAGAGCCGTTACGCCAATGCCAACACCGATGCCGGTGGAGGAAAATAACGCCACGCTAGAGCATGGGTATGATCCTTTTAATTTACAATATTAGCTTCTTTTCATTTTTGAATGGTATTTAATTAATTTGTGAATTAATATTGTCTTCGAGAAATCAATAAATGGATAAAGAAGTCCGAGTTGTTTTGTACTCTGACTCTTATAAGCATGGTTCGCGGAATGGCGAGAAATCGATCGGAGCTGCCGTTCCATTGCGATGGAGAGGAACGGCCGCGGGTCTGATGTGGCGGCCGTTCGGCGAGAAAAGGGCCGGATCGCCGTTCCTGTCTGGTAATCGAATCAGAATGTCAATTCGAAACCTATCCAATAATAAATCAGTGAAAAATCTGCGAGAGAAGCGATGTTACTATTGAGATGGGCTTGGAGTGTGGACGGCAGTTAGAGAAAATGGGGGCTAGGGAAGCGGAAAGATAGTTTTGGCTTTTGCTCTTCTTTTTTTTTTCCTATTCCTTTTTTTAATTTTTTTCCCTTTGATAATTCTATATTAATTATTTTATTATTCTAATTTGTTTTCTAATTGAGAATTAATAAAAATAAATAATAAAACTTTATTAATATTTTTTATTTTAAAATTTTTGATCATAATTTCAAACTGTTAAACAAAACATATTGTCCAATTATTTGTTTACATTCTTTATTTTAAAAGTTGAATATAAAAATATCAAATAAATATATAAATTCTCTTCAACTTTTAAACATTCTTTTATTTGAAGTAATTTTAAATATTCTTTTGAGCTTATAATCATTAATTTGAATTGATCGATATGTAATGTAAATATCTATTTCAATTCCAAATTTAAATATGTTTTATATTTCACTTGATCAATGATAACTAATTTAAAATAGTTAAGCAATGTTTTTAATAAGCTTGTAGTTTAATTACAAATGTTTAAATAATATGATTTTTCATAATTCAAAATTGTACTAAATATTCCTTTAAACAAACAGTGATAGATTTTTTTACGTGTTTTATAACTTTTAATATTTAAATAGAAAAATCCGTGAAATAACTGCGACTATTTTGCTACGTTGCAAATAAATCAGAACAATCACCTCTGTTTCATTTCCTACGACGGTTCCAGCGAACCATGCTTGTAAGTATGCTTCAGTTCTAATTACTAATTAGACCAACTAACCAAGTCACTAATTGGGGTCATGGTTCGCCGAAATGCCGTTATAACGGTTGGAACAGAATTGGAACGATGACCTTTGTTCCAGTGTTTCGGTTTATAATGGGTATGACACTGATGCGGTGTTTCAAATGGCATTTCCGCGATTTAATGGCCATTTTTCTTGTGCCGAAGCGGGAACGGATCGGAAACTAGCAATTTGCTGGTAATGAAGGGACGGACAAGATGAACGATTTGTAGAAAAGATGAATTGTAATAATGATTAATGGCTTGTTTAATTAAGTATGTTGAGCCCATTTTCTGCAATTAAAATTAAAATTTATTATGGGTAGGGCTGTCAATGGATCGGATCTGGAGCAAATCAGAGAAATCCGAATCCGAATCCGATAATAAGTACTTACAACCGAATCCGACCCGAAACCCTATAGGATTTTCATTCATTTTACCGAATCCGAATCCGAAATAGGTCTGAGATCCGATAAACAAATCCGATCCGATCCGATCCGATTTCAATAAATAATTCACACACTTTTATTATCAAAAAAAAAATCACAAACTTTTCCCTTTTTTTTTAACTACACTACATGTATATTAGTTGGAGGGTAATTTGGTATGTTTGAATCTTACTCATAGATAAAATGACATAATCAATGAAACCAAAAAAACAAACACAATTACGAAAAATTTAATCTTGGCATTTCATCTAACAAACCAAACAAGAGTATATATCTTACACAATTGTGTCTAATCTTCAATCTTATGATAACATGCAATTAAATAATTATGGAAACCAAACACTTCCACAATGTATGTAATAGAGATCTTTAATATCTAGATTAATTAGTTAGTATTCTATAAAAAAAAAAGAAAAAAAAATCCCTTTACGTTAAAAATAAAATTAAATAAAGTAGACAAATATTTTAGAAAATGTATCAAAACTATACAAAATATTACCTCGAAAAATAATAAATAGTATATTATTAATTACAATGACACATATATTACATGTTATTGAAGTATCTTTACTACTATTATATTATATATAATGTATAAATTTAGTAAAATATATTACAAAAACTCGGACTCGGATCTTTAACGGATCGGACTCCTTGATTCCAAATCCAACCTATTTTATTTCGGATTACGGATATTAATTATCGGATCTGATCCATCGAATATTTTAATCGGTCGGATATGCTAAAATTCAGATCGGACTCGGATCGGATTCGGATTAAAATCCGCTCCATTGATAGCCCTAATTATGGGCTTCTGCGAATTAAATTGAGCCCAATGCTTTTGGGCTTCTAGTTTATTATTTCAGTATTAGAATATATAATTTAAATTAATAAGTAACTTTAAACATTTATTTTCATTTGACACAACAATATATCTTTTTGTTTTCATTTGATTGGATATAGTTTGTATTTTTTTTGAAAATATCATAAGTTTTAAACATGTCTTTAGTTCATAATTAGTAATATAAAATATATAAAGAATATTATTTTTTATAACAAGCTTAATAGTACGGTCTATTAAGTTTTGTTGTATCCTTATTAAAGTCAAAAAAAAAAAAAAAAAAAAACATTTGTGCAATAAATAATTCCTAAAGTTATTTGGTACTAGAATTGAGTTACAGATTTAGATTATGTTTAATTTTATTTTGGCAAAGCAATTTTGAAGCCCAAAATAAAACAAAATATTTTTTTGAAAAAATATATCTTTTGTGAAGATATTACAAAAAATATCATAATAATTAAAAGTAAATATTTATATTTTTTCTTTTTCTTTTTCTTTTTCTTTTTGGTCAGACATATTTATATTTTTTCAGTATGTAATATACCATATATTTTATGAAACATTAAGATCGCTTTCGTTTCAATTCCCGCGATAGTTCTGACAAACCATGATTGGGGCGGGGTCTACATACATAGCTATTAGTTGAATATTTCATCTTGTCACGTTTTGTTTCCTTTTCTCCTTAATGTACGTTCACATCTTCGTGTATATTTAGTGAAATTGTATATATAATTATAATTAGTTGATTGAGTTATTTTAAGTTTGGCATGGTTTTTCACAATAGTTTTCTTTCATATACACATTTTTTTTTATCATTTGGTGAGAACAATGAATTGTTTTCATCAAATAATCTCAACCGCATGAAATCAGTCGACGAAGTAAAAAGAAACTAAAAAGGCTAATATTCAAGGTTTCTGATGTCACTAGTCCGTCGACGTCATTCGGAAATTTCAAATCCAAAAAATAATTGTTTTTTAAAAAAAGAGACGAAATTCCACTGGAATAAGATATCCTGACCGCTAATAACTTTTTGATGGATTTCGTCGGAGATTGTTGCGAGGAAATCATATATGTTGATGTTTTTGTAGGCCAGATTTAATTTACGAGCCGCGGCCGTGGCAGTGACGGCGTTATTTTTCTCCATCATGTACAACTCCTACGGGCATCGTTGTTGGTATCGGCATCAGACGCATCTACAGCAAAAAAAGTCGAAGGAGTTTTCAACTCCGCATCCACAGGAATACTGATTTACATGGCCTTCGTCGACTTACTTTCTGCGGACGTTATGAGTCCTAAGTTGCAATTAATGTAAAGCTACAATTAGTAGCAAATGTTTCCCTTCTCCTTGGTGCTGGATGCATGTCACTTTTGGCCAAATGGGCATGAAAAAATAATTTCGACTAGCCTTTGCCTTTAGATTTACAGAAAATAATATTTAAACTTTCATATGTGTAGGGGCTGTAAAATAGTTGATGATGGATGTAAACAAATGATCGAGGAATAATAGATATTTATGTAGTTAAATGTTGTTCAAATTCTTTTAGATTGTCGTTATTTCATTTAGTAAATTTTAAGGTTATCGACGAATATTATATATAATGCTAATAAGAAGACACCATTTTGAATAAAAAAAAGTGAAAAATAAAAAGTATATTAGAACTCTTTTATTAAATGGTGTGAATGTGTGCTATAGAACATAAGATTAAACATCAATTTGAAATTGAAGATCCTATCCGCTTATTAGAATTAACTCTTTTATTAAGTCATATAATGACTTTTTAATTAGAGTTGTATCATAACTTTTCAATAACCAATGTAATAGACATAAATACAACATAATAATTATCTTATCAAATAGTCTTTATATTTAACAAAATATATAATATATTCTAAAATGTAGTATTGGGACACATGAAATTCAACGTCTATGACATCTTTGGCAACACTAAGCTTATGCAGTTTCATATTCCTTCCGTGGCAAACGAACTTAAGGTATAGGGTGGGAAGTCCGATTGTAAGAAGAATAGGAAAGAAAAGAGGTGCTTTGGTGGGATGGGGTTAAGAAAAAGCCATTTTAGCCCTTCGTTGACATGTGAAAACTTCATTTCCTCTTCCCCAACAACCTAAAGAGAGAGAGAGAGAGAGAGAGAGAGAGAGAGAGTTTGATGATGGATTGTAAACTTGCCGGAAATAATCAAGAAATGATAGATAGTTATACAATTAAATGTTCTTAGAATTTTCTTAGATTATTGTTATTTCATTTAGTGAATCTAGTAATGACCAATTAATAATTTAATACCATTGAAATTTATATATGTAGTCCATCGAAGATTATTTCTGGTAATTACAGTTTATACTTTATAGCTTCGTAAAGATACAAGAGAATCAGGGGCAAAAGAAAAAAGAACGAAAAAAATGAAAAATTGGTGCTTGACTGATATAAATAAACAATATATGAGCATACAGGAGAAAAATTGAAAAACTAATCCGACCAGCCGAATTCAAATTAGCGACCTAAGGATTGCTATGAACCACTATAGTCCTCCATTCTACCAAATGAGCTAAGGTCAATTGCTGATAAATTCGTTCAGTAAAATGAAGTGTTAGATCCTTTATGTATTAGGATAAGTCCACCCCATGTGGGGGGGGGGGGGGGGCAAGAATATTAAATGATTCCATTAAAAAATAAAGTTAATGGGCTGCATAAGTTTGCAACAAGGGAAATGGGTCTCCATTTTTAGTTGTTGCATGGACGGATGAAGAGAAATAAAAGCAATCTTGATGGCTATTGAAACAACTGCAAATAATTCATCTACTGTCACAAATTTGTCTCCAATTTCACACGATTGTAATCCAAGAAAGTCTTTTGAGAATAATTGTATTTCCCTTATTTATTTAGGGAGTATTGTTGTATTAGTGGAGGATTTGATCGTATAAGATCCCATGGTTTTTCCAGATTTGGATTTTCCACGTAAAAATTCGTGTCCAAATTTTTACTCTCTTGCAACTATTTTTGAATTCTTGGTTTGGTACCCACTTTTAATCTAGCAACGGGAAAAGAAATTATTTATTTCGTTGTGCTCGTGTCATTTATTTTGGATACCCCTACCAATTATATTGGCGCTCTTTCTCAACGAGTAAGCCACTTGAAAGGTTGAAGTTGCAGATTAAAAATGGAGGAGTCGGTAGCATGTTCAAACTAAATAGAGCTAATTATTCCATTTGGAAACTGAGCATGTTGGATTTGCTTTATTACAAGGATTTGTATTTGCCATTACAAGGCGATGATGCCTAACCAAAAGACAAAAGTGATGATGATTGGAAATCATGCACCGAAAAATCGTCGGCTACATCCGGCGTTTTTTGGAGCATAATATATTCCTTCATTTTGCAAACGAGGAAAAAAAAGATGTTTTGTGGAAGAAATTACAGGCTAAGTTTGAGAGGGAAAATGCCTTAAACAAAGTTTCTATTATTAGAAAAATTGTTCGACTAAGGTACAAAGAAGGTGCTGATATGACTGAGCATCTGAATGCATACCAAGGCCTAATCAATCAGTGTAGTAACATGGAGATATCCCTTAATGAAGAATTAATTGCTTTGTTGGTGCTTAGTTCTTTGCCTGACAGTTGTGATACACTTGTGGTGTCGGTGAGCAACTCAACCCCAGATGGGAAGTTGACTCTACAAACGGTCAAGGATTGCCTTCTTAACGAAGAATCAAGAAGAAAGGAACAAGACTCAAATTTTGAGTCAAAAGCCCTAGTAGTAGAAAACCATCACACACGAGGAAAAGATAAGAGCAGAGATCCTCACAATAGGAGAGACAAATCCAAGGGGAGATCCAAGCCCGGAGGAGATTTCAAATGCCATTATTGTGGTGGTCTCAACCACTACAAGAGAGACTACAGAAAGAAGAAAAGAGATCAAAAGAACGAAAAATAATGAAAACAAAAAGGATGGCAAAGACACTACAGTCGTTGCAGTCAGTACATCTTGTCAACGCATTGACTGGATAATTAACTCTGGAGCTTCATATAACACAACTCCGTACAGAGACATGTTAACGTCTTACACCCCACGGCAGCTTGGGCAAAGTCAAAATGGCCAATCATGGTGTAACGAAAATCATTAGAATGAAAAACATTATCTTGAATACTGATACAAGATGTTAACTCATCTTCAAAGATGTGAGACATGTTCTTGATATCAGGCTCTATATATTTTCACAGGTAAGCGCGATGATGACGGCTATGGGAACTACTTTGGTGAAGGAAAATGGAAACCCACCAAAGGATCTCTTATTGTTGCAAAGGGTGAAAAGCAAAACTCGCTTTACCTAATGCAAGATAAATTATCCAATGGAGAGATAAATGTAGTTACGAAGAATTCCTCCATTGAGCTGTGGCACAAGAGTTTTGGATACTTGAGCCTACAACTTTTGGCCAAGAAGAAACTACTCCCTGAGGTGACAGGTATGCCGTTACAAACCTGTGTTGATTGTTTAGCTGGTAAACAACTTAGAGTTGCATTTTAGATCTTTTCTCCCTCAAGAAAATGTTATCCATTAGATTTAGTGCATATTGATTTATGCTATATGAACGATAGAACTCTGGGTGGTGCATTGCACTTTGTAACATTTATTAATGATTTCTCTAGAAAAGTTTAGTGCTTTGCTTTGAAAACTAAAGATCAGGTCCTGTCAGTCTTTAAGCATTTTTCATGCAATGGTTGAAAAAGAAACAGGAATAAAACTGAAGGCTATTCATGCAAATAATGGCGAAGAGCACCAAGGTCCGTTTGAGCAATACTGTAATAATCATTGTATCAGGCTTGAGAAGACCGTCCCAAAAGCCCTTTAACACAATGGTGTGGCTTAGAGGATAAACATGACGACTTGTGAAAGAATCAAATGCATACTTTCACACTCCAAATTGCCTAAGTCCTTTTGGGGTAAAGCAATGAGGATTGCAGTTGATGTTATCAACCTTTCTCCATCAACTCCTTTGGGTGGTAACATTCCAAATAGAGTGTGGTCAGGGAGAGATGTTTTGTACAAACACTTTAGAGTGTTTGGCTACAGAGCTTATGTAGATGTTCCAAAAGATGAAAGATCCAAGCTTGATGATAAAACCAAACCCTGCATCTTCTTGGGTTATGTCCATGAAGAGTTTTATTACAGGTTGTAGGATATAGTCAGTAGAAACGTCATCAGAAGTAGAGACACTGTGTTCCTTGAGATCAAACAGCTGATGATGCCAAACAGATTGAGAAGACAAAATCTTCTTAAGAAGTTCCTATTAACGATGATCCAGTTCCTTCACCAGTTCAAAGTCACGGGGGAGATAGACAGGATGATACAACTAATGATGAGACAATTGGTGATCAGATACTGCCTACAGAAGGTGATGATATCCCTCCAGTACCAGCGCTAGTTAGAAGGTCAACCAGACAAAGGCAACCTTCTACCAGATACAGTCCACATGAGTATGTGATGCTCACTGATGGGGGGAACCAAAGAATTTTGCAGAAGTTGTATCACATGATCAAAAAGAAAAGTGGTTGGAAGCCAAGAAAGAAGAATTGAAGTCCTTACTCGAAAATCACACTTATGATCTAGTAACGCTACCAAAACGAAAGAGAGGCACTAAAAAACAAATAGGTTTGCAGGTTGAAGACTGAGGAACATAGCTCACAACCAAGGTACAAAGCAAAATTGGTTGTGAAGGGGTTCTGTCGGAAGAAGGGTGTTGATTTCGAAAAGATTTTCTTACCAATAGTGATGATGTCTTCGATCAGAGTTGTTCTTGGAATTGCTACCAGTTTGAATCTAGAGATTGAACAATTGGATGTGAAGACTGCATTCCTTCACTGAGATTTGAAGGAAGAAATCTACATGGAGCAACCAGAAGGATGCAAAGTCAAAAGGAAGGAGAACCTAGTTTGCAAGTTAAAGAAGAGCTTGTACTACTTGAAATAAGCCCCCAGACAGTGGTACAAGAAGTTCGACTCCTTCATGATGAATCATAGCTATATGAAAACCAACTCTGATCATTGCGTGGTCTTCAAGAAGTTCTCTGATGGTAAGTTCATCATATTATTGTTATATGTTAATGACATGTGGATTGTAGGTCAAGATGTTAGTGAGATCATCAAGCTGAAAAATGAGCTTAGTAAGTCCTTTGTGACGAAGGACTTGGGGCCAGCTAAGCAGATTCTTGGAATGAAGATCTCCAAGGATAGAGCCGCCAAGAAACTCTGGCTATCTCAAGAAAAGTAAATTGAGAATGTTCTTGAGAGATTCAATATGAGCAAGTCAAAAGCTGTTAGCACTTTACTTGCAGGTCATTTCAAACTCAGCTCCGCACAATGCCCTACAAGTGAGAAGGACAAAGAAGAAATGCTAAAGGTATCATATGCTTCTGCGATTGGCAGTTTAGTGTATGCTATGGTTTGTACTAGGCCAAATATTGCTCATGCAGTTGGAGTTGTTAGCAGTTTTCTTTCCAATCCCGGAAAAGATCCTTGGACGATAGTCATATTAATATTGAGGTACTTGAGATGTACTTCTAGAGTGTGTCTGAAATTTGGCGATGACCAAGCTATGCTAGATGGTTTCATAGATGCAGACATGGCTGGTGATATTTATTCCAGAAAGTCCACATCCGAATTTCTGATGCGATTTGCAGGGGTAGCTGTATCTTGGAAATCAAATCTTCAAAAATACGTGGCATTATCCACAACTAAAGTAGAGTACATTGCCGTGACTGAAGCGTGCAAAGAGATGTTGTGGTTGAAGAAGTTTTTGCAAGAAAACTGGTACATTCTTTATTATGACAGTCAAAGTGCTATCCACTTGAGTAAAAATTCCACTTTTCACTCAAGGTCAAAACATATTTATGTGAGATATCACTGGATCCGAGATGTGCTTGATGAAAAACTTATGCAGCTTGATAAAATTCATACTAATGAGAATGGTCCAGATATTCTCACAAAGTCATTACTAAGAGACAAACTCGAAATATGCAAAACGATAGCTGGTTTGGTTGAACCACCCACATGAAGTGGAGGGGGAGAATTGTTAGGATAAAGGTTAAATGATTCTATTAAAAAAAAAAGGTTAATGGGCTGCATAAGTTTGCAGCAAGGGAAATGGGTCTCCATTTTTAGTTGTTGCATGGACGGATGAAGAGAAATAAAAGCAATCTCGATGGCTATTGAAACAATTGCAAATAATTCATCTACCGTCATAAATTAGTCTCCAATTTCACACGATTTTGAAGACACAAGCCCTCAAGCCTTTGTCTATATATTCCATTCATTTGGTTAAGAAAAATAATACACACTGAAGTGAGTGAGAAAAATAGAGTGCAGAGAGCTGTGAGAAAAAAGAAAAATGGAGTGTTTTAAGAGAAGAAAAGTGAGAAAAATTAGTGATTTTTCTGCCTCACTTAAAATAGTTTTCCTATTTTTCTTTGATATCCCAAGTAGAAATACTTGGATGTATTTGTAATCCAAGAAAGTCTTTTGAGAATAATTGTATTTCCCCTATTTATTTAGGGAGTATTGTTGTATTAGTGGAGGATTTGATCGTATAAGATCCCATGGTTTTTCCAGATTTGGATTTTCCACGTAAAAATTCGTGTCCAAATTTTTACTCTGTTGCAACTATTTTTGAATTCTTGGTTTGGTACCCACTTTTAATCTAGCAACGGGAAAAGAAATTATTTATTTCGTTGTGCTCGTGTCATTTATTTTGGATACCCCTGCCAATTATATTGGCGCTCTTTCTCAACGAGTAAGCCACTTGAAAGTAATTATTCACAGACAAATTATTCACCACATATGCTAGTTAAATTGCCATATCACCAACAAATTAAGCCATGTCAACAACAATTCATGCCAAGTCATTACAAGAAATGCCAACTCATTTTCCTCGCCAAGCATGTAAGCAAAATTGGCCAAAAATCCCCAATTTGTGGTCGGTGGGATGCAATGTGTCCAAAATTTCATTTCTACGATACTAATTTTGAATTTAATTTTCCTATGGGACTAGATATGCACGGAGCTAGGTCCTATTAGGCCAAAAATGAATTTTTCTTGCAATCTTGGTTCCATAAGACATGGTATATGCATTTGAGTCCCAAAGAATAATAGAAGGTGGCGAAAAGAGGATTTCTGTCAGATAATTAATGGGAGTGGCACATGCGCCTTCAATGCAGTTTTTTGGAGGGGGAAAAATGCACTTTTTGTTCTATAATTTGTATGTAATCGCAATCTTCGTCCCACAATATACGAAATATGCATTTTAGTCCTATACAATAACAGAATGTGGTGAAAAAAGAACTATAAATGCTAGTCAATAATAAAGTGGGATCATGTATATCATCATTTTCCTCCAACCTCATACCACTAATAATTCCAAAAAAAAAAAAAACACCAATTCACATGCCACCAACCCGAGTTGTTAAATGGGTTGGGCTGGGTACGCCTGGCCCTTGCCCGCTCAAGCCTGGTAACTGAAGCTGGGCTGGGCTAGGCCGGGTAATCCAATAGGGACCCACAATACCACCCTAGAACCGACCCAACCCGCCTGTTATTGCTCATGAGATTAGAGTATTAAACTACCACGCCACTTTAATTTTTTGTTTAAGAATTAGTTTTTACTGTACTTAACTAATATAAATTATCCGAAACTCTAAATATAAATTATCTAAATAAATTTTATGACAATTTTTGTTTTTGCTATTAATTTATTAAATATTTGTTATAATTAACAAATTACTAGTTCAATCACTAAATACTTTTCCATACATAAAAAAATATAGATTAGGAAAAAAAATAAAGGACTGGGCCATGACATATAACATGATATATATTGGATTTTTAAAATATTTGAAGGCTACAACCCTAAGAAGATTTCCTATTTCGGATGATATTTTATTTTTTATTTTATAATATACATTGATACTAGACAACTATGTGTTTAAAATTATTTTCTTAATTATACACTTGATAAAATCTTTACAATTGATGTATATTTATGCAATGAAGAAGAAAATGAAACACGTATTTGGAATATAAGATTAAATGTGGCTACAACCTATTCGATGGTCCTAATACTACTTGTAAAAAAAAAATGATTTCATTAAATTATGAAAGTTATCCTATAATATAAAGTTAGAACTATATTTGATTAGGCTTATGAACCAAAAGAATAAATCGAGTTTAATTTAACTAGTCAAAAATCATTTGATATAACTTGTCAAAAATTAATTTAAATAACTAATTCAATAAAATAAATTCAAATATTTGATTTATGTATTTAAATTAATTTAGGATTATTATTCATTTTACTCAATAGGAAAATAAAATTAGTGATTGAAATTGTTGAAATAAATATTTTACCTAAATATTTGAAATAAAAAATAACAATTGGTTAATAAATCAAAAATTAGTAAAACTAATAAATTATAAAAATAGATAAAATTAATGAAATTTATTTAGATAATTTACATTTAAAATGTAATATAGATATATGATAAATATAAGAAAAATCGTTTCACAACCAAAAATGGCAAGTGGCTTAGTGCTTTGATGTCACAATAATAACCATGAGGTCCATCGTTCAATCCCCATGGAGTGCAAAAAATGTTACAATTATCAATATGGCTCTTTGGGGGGGGGGGGGGGGGCGGGGGTGATTAGTTTTTTTTTTTTTTTTTTTTTTTTCGGATTAGCCACTGAAAATCCGTGGGTAATGAACACGCATTAGCCACGGCCAAGCATTTTAATGAGTAAGTGGCCAAATTTGGCCACGGATAGACTGTGGCTAAATTAGCCAAGCCACTTTTAGCCACTGATTTTTTCCGCGGCTAAAAAATTAGCCACGAATTTTTGACCAAATTCGTGGCTAATTTGTAACGACCTGGTACTATTTTATTATTTGAATTATAAGTGTGTCATAATTACTTTCAATATATGAATTTTAGGCACTCATTAGGGTAATGTGTAGTATATGCATGCATTTTAAATCATGATCATTTCTTCATTATTAGTGAAATTTTTAAACTTATGAATTTCTTATTTATTTTCAAAAAAAAATCGTTATCTCTTTATTTTTCCCCACAAATTTAGTATATTGTTATTATTTTTATTATTGTTTCCATATCATGAAATTTTAATTTTAATTTTGCTTTTTATAGAACTATTTGTTTTCAAATTAGAATCTAATTTATTTATTTATTTCACATTCCTAAAATAATTTTATAAACCTGAAAATGGATATATAGAAAATCGAAAATATGTGTAATTTAATTATCTCTTCTACAACTATATATATATAATTTTCATAGACCATTAAGTCTTTCCAACTATTTTCTTTTATTATAAATATTTAGAAAATTACTTTTCCCTACTAAAATTATCATTTCAAAAATGAATCTATATTAGCTCATACATATATTTTATGTATTTTACAATATATATACATCTATATATATAAAATAAGCATACACACATATATATCTATACATATATATATATATATTTTTAAACACACACACACACACGTCTATATATATATATATATCTATATTATATATACGTCTACTTCTACACATACACATCTATATATATATATGTATATATATATATACTATATATTTACTTCTACACACACACACACACGTACATATATATACATATATATATATACATATATATATATATATATATAAATTAGTGGTAATATACTTGTTTACATGTACACATATAAAACTAGTGGTGAATTATATATCTACTTATACACACACACATCCATATGTATACTAGTGGTAAATTATATCTCTACATATATATACACACATCCATATATCACCTAGTGGTGATTTCTATATCTACATATCCACACACGCATCCACATATATAGACTAGTGGTGATTTAGATATCTACATATACACCTGAATGTCCACATACATAAATATGTATATACATATACTAGGTTATTAATATAGTGATGTGTACATATAAATAATCATATAGAATGAATGGTTTATATATTTATTTTACTATAATATTAGCTATTTCTTCTTTTCTCCTCTATAAATAGATCCCAACTCCAACCCCATTTTCATCCCAAAATCCCGCCTAAAAACAAACCCCCACTTTCACTCTACTTTTAACACACAAAACACTTCCTATTTATAGCCTATCTTCCACCCACCTATATATATATATACAAACCCTTCTATTTTCATCCATATATACTTATTAGCCTCCCTTATATCCCTTTATTTCCCTCAAACTTTCTTGAAAAGGTAGAAACCTTGCTTAATCCCATAAGTAGAGGTGTTATTTATGTTCACCTTGAGTAAAAGTTCTTGCTAAGGCTTGCTTCACTGCTCTTGAGTAAAAATTCTTGCTAAAATCATGCTTCCCTACTCTTGAGTAAAAGTTCTTGCCAAGCTTGCTTCCCTACTCTTGGTTTAGGGTTTAGTAGCTAATTTATTTTATTAAGTGCTTCCCTAAAGTGTAATTTCATGATTAACTTAGCTATAGTTATTATAATACATGTTATTTCAAGAATACTTGCTCGTAGAGGCTAAGTAATACTTTCATGCTAGAAGAGTAATTATGATAGGAGTTAATCTAGTTTATGCTTAATATGTGATTATTGCTTTTATTATGTGATCAACATGCACTTTTGTGAACTTATTATGTGGTTATGTGATCATATGCTTGGTATGTATATTATTTTCATGAGTTAGGCTTCTTGAAATTATGTGTGTAGTTTAAAGAGGATTTTCTTGAGATCTAATGATTTCAAAGTAGTTTCATGGAGATATATTTTGGTAAAAAGAAGCTTAGAATGATATATATTTAATTTTGTAAAACTTTTATCAAAATCTATGTTAGTTTTGAAAATATAATAGTTTCATAAAGTTATAATAGTTTTATGGAAATATATTCGATTATTAATTTTATGACAATATAGTATTTTTGAAACTATGTTAATTTTATAAAAATAAATTAGTTTGATAAAAAGATGTGTTTCTACGAAAAATATTAATTTTGACAAAATATACTATTTTCATAAAAATAGATTTATTAAAGTTTTGTCAAGATATGGGTGCTTTATCAAAGTCGATCCCTAGTTTACCAAAATATGTCTACATGTGTTATATATATAGTTGTCTATATTTTCAAAAGGATCTTTTATACTTATATATATATATATATATGTATCATACGTACATACATATAGATATATTTATGTCTTGAATGTCATTTTTTTATAGTTTACAAAAATATTTGATACATGTATATATCTGTGTTACACGTATACTTTAATCATATGTATAAGCTCTACGTATGTATGTATTTAGTTATATATATTTACATACATAAGTGGATATGTTATACTTAGAAACCTATATATATATATTTATATATATATGTTTAATTATATTTTAATCAGAATATATTTATGTATCAAAATTATATTCTAGACAATATATATAGATATATATATATATGTATGTGTTGCTGTATATACATACTATTATGTTTTGATTATATTTTAGTTTAAATTTCGTATTTGATATATGTATATATTTATATTAAATAGTTTATGAGATATTATTTTCTATCACTTTATTTCATAGTGATGATATTCTTTTCTAAAATGTTGGAATCATATGTTGAAACATGGAAGCAAGACTTCCAAGATTATGTTATGTGCATAAATTGTGATTGTGAAACGAGCTCGAAATATATCGGAGTGGTTTGGATGAGTTCCGCCGGGACATACCAATGGAGTAGCCAGCTGTAAGAGTTCTTACTTCCTCCATCTCCTAATCCCCCTTTGGGTAGACGGAGTGATCTACTCAAGAGAGAGGGTCGTAGGAAAATTTGGCATAACACCCGAGGTATGACCATTGGAGGATAAGACAGGCGGGAGAAATGTGCTGGTTGTAAATTTCGGCCTGGGTAGTCATAAGGGTCACTGTTAGGTGACGAGAAAGGTTTGAAATGAAAAACTATGTGTTCATGTGCAAAGTAAAACTATGTGTCTACGTGCATATCACACACACGAGCACCTTATGTGATTAGGTAACGTTTCTACTCAACTATATGTTGACTGTATTCATATGATATGTTTTAGATGAACCCGAGGCTAACTTTAATGAGGTCGAGGAGGAGGAACATTTTGAAACCTTCTATTAGGACGAGAGCTATTACTTTCCGCTGCGTACTTGTTTGTTTTGCCGATTTCGGCCATATGAAATTTGTAAATGCTTGTTTGTATTTGGAATTCTGTACTTGATGTACATCGTGATATTTGTTTTCCAATACTATGCTTGCTATTTAAATTTACGTTTATTAAATAATTTATATGTAAATCATAACAAATATAAAGGAATTATCGGGGTCGTCACATAATTCCTCTTTTTCTAGCAGTGAGAACTTATTTGTTGGAAATAACCAAAAAATCATTTCTAATCTTTAATTAACATGAGGAAAGTTCTCTTCTCCCCACCCCCCGCCTCAACACCTTAAAAGGCAAAAGAAGGGGAAAAAATGCCACGCACAACCAAAGGATAATCAACTATGATATTCATCTACATTCCGCCAAAAAAGACCTTCTATTTGAGAAAACTTAAAAGTAACTTCAATGATATTTGCACACAAATCCATAAGTTGAAAAGCAAAGTGAAACTACCCCATAGGTTGGGTGGTAGTTCGTATTTAACCCGGATCTTTATTGTTAATTCAAAGCACAAAATAGTATAGGTGTGATATTTTAAATATAATCTTGTTGCTTCACTTAATGGGACAAAAATACAAAAGAAAATAGAAAAAATGTAGTAAAATACTTGTTGCTTCACTTACCCCAAAAAAAAAAAAAAGAAAAGAAGCTACCGGTTGCTTCTTCTTCAATGGTGGTCGAGCCGTGGGTGGGATAGAAATTTTGAGTGCCTCTTGGTGCTCCTAATGAGGATGGAGTGTTTGTGTTTGAAATGAATTGAGTATGATAAAATCTTTCAATTAAAAATTAAAATTAATTTCTTATTTGACTCAGTTTTTTTTTTATATAATTATCTTATTTGAGTCATAGTTGAGTAGTAATGTTGAAATCAATTTCTTAGTTAAGCCATGATTAACTACTGATGATGTCTAATGGTTGGGATTTGTTTTTCAATTGCAATTGAATTTTTTAGTGAAATGGGGGGTTATGGTAATGGACTAAGGTTTAAAATGAAATTGAATTTGTTTAATTAATGGGCTATTGTAAGGAGTTGATATTGGCACCCCCAAAATTGTTATAGAGCCTTCACTTTCATTTTTATATTGAAAAATTGACTAAAATGTCCATCCACTTTAAACGAGAATTAAATATACTTCACCCACAAAAGTATATGTTATGCATCATTATCTCTCTAAACAAATAAAAGTATCATTTACTCCCTCCTCAATTAAAGATTTCAACAAAACTACCCTTAAAGAATTTTTATTCACTTAAATATACCATAATCTAATTTTAACAAAAAAAAAAGCATATTTGAATCATAATTAAAACCCGCATCCATTTTTTATTTAAATTAGTCAAACTTTGCTTAGATTTTACACTTAATAAACTCATTAAAATAGAAAAATTGGAGCGACATTTTTTTTTCATGTTTATCAATTTCAAGTATTATTATAATAATTTAATAACTTAGTTTTGTTTAAATTTACTGAAGTTATGAATTAATTTTCAATTAAAATTTAGAATTATTTTTGTAGTTGATAAAAGATTTGGAGTTGAATTTTAGGATGCTATTTGCAAAAAAAATACTAATATAGTAAAGATCATAAAGATAGAATGGTATAAGTGCAATTATTAATTTAATATAATTTAGGGTTGGTGATATGTATTTAATTCTATTTAAAAATAAATAGACATTTTGATCAATTTTTCAATATAAAAGAAAAGTGAAGTCCCTGTAACAATTTGAGAGTGCTAATATCAATCCCACTATTGTAATTAATAATTTATTTTAATTGTTGGGGGACACACACACACACACACACATATATATATACACTTGGTGAGCCATGGCTCCCTCATATCCCCAAAAGATCCGCCACTGTCTACCAACATCATTACTATGTGAACAAGTAACAATGATTTTATTTATTTATTTATTTATTTTTGAAAAACGGTCTATTACAATCAATACTCTCAAATGAAAAACGAAGTACAAACTATTGTGATCATCAAATGTCAAACTACTATACAGTAGAAATAAACTAATATATCACTAAAACAATAACCGCATTCACAAGAATTCAAACCCGAATCTAAAGGTTGAGGGGACTTCACCTTACCAGCAACGCAAGGCTTCATTGGCCAATCAACAACAATTTTGAATAGCAAAAAAGTGAAAAATTAGAAGTATTTGAGCAAATATGGTGGAACATATATGTTGTGGTGGGGAAGTTAGATCCCACCCAATTGGGTATATACCTAACTAGCATGAGCACCATTGGATTGAATATGATGATATCACAATTCTGCCTTTTGACATCATCATATTTAGATCCAACGACTAATACACCATTTGGGTATATATCCAAGTGGGTA
The DNA here is from genome assembly GCA_026212405.1 of Petrea volubilis. Classification (NCBI taxonomy): domain Eukaryota; kingdom Viridiplantae; phylum Streptophyta; class Magnoliopsida; order Lamiales; family Verbenaceae; genus Petrea; species Petrea volubilis. The sequence goes on from CM047884.1 coordinate 7,162,792, forward strand.
GCATCTCATGTCCGACAACGTATGCACCAATCGAAAATATACCCAAGTGGGTGGCATTTTATGTCTCTAGTATTATTGAATGAACACCTTAATTATTACTAATGAGAATCTTGAGTGATTGATTGCATTCCAAAAAAATTTAGCACTCAATTTGCGTAATGTATTAAAACTTAATTGATGTGATATAAATAGATTACTATAAAAGATATAATGTAGAAGTGCATAATCACAACATAAATAATTAAGTTTGTTAGCGATTAAATTTCGTCCAATCAAAAATTAACAAGCTCAAGTTAAAATATTAAATATTAATTAAATTTTCTACTTATATTTTGGAATTTCCTAAATTTAATTCTAATATTAAATAGATGATTTTAATTAATATTTTAATATTTATTTTATCGGCGAATACAGCATCGCCACATGTGTCAATATGAATTGTACCGGCCAATCAAATGGTGACAATTGGCGCATTTGGTTGCATGGACCAATCATATAATGACACGTAAATGATATTTTCTCTTTAATAATAATTTATATTAAAGAGATAAATACCGAAGAAGTCAATAGCAACCCGAAAATCCTGCATAAATACCTATAAATAGGGGTCATTTGGCTCTCAAAAGAGGACATCAAGAGGTCTTCAAGAGCGAGAGAAGCCAAGAAAATACCGAAATTCTCTCAAGTCAAGCTCGAGAAGATTCGTGAAGATCAAAGGCGAAATTCTCAGCGTTCTTCACGAAAGCCATCAAATCAAGTCGTTTAATTCATGATTAAGGTGTTAGCCCTACATTTTAGCATTTCTCCCAAATCAAATCCACAGTGATTAAGGCAACGTTCAAGGCGTCTTTTGCAGAAATCATCCAAATAAAGCATTTGATCTGCAGTTAGGGTTCCAAACTAGCAAATCGGCGTTTTCTTCTCCAAATCAATTTCTTCTCCGTGTTGTTCATCGAAAATCTCGGCGCTTGATTCGTAATCAAGCTGTGAAGCCTACGAATCGCGTTATTAAAGAACAAATAAAATTCCAAGAAGATCAAACCACCAAATCTGCTCTGGAAGTGTTTGAATTTTCAAGTTTCAAATTCATATAAGAAAGAATTAGAGGATCAAGTTTAGAGATTGTACTCACATTATTTTCAATAAATTCAATTTGTACGATTTTTCTTGTCTTTTAATTCAATAAACTTGAAATTTGTGTTAAAGTAACCCTTACATGCCGCCCAAAGAGGTACATGACACATTAGCATTTATTGCAATTCCAATAGACAAATACTAAAGCATCTCTTGTTTATTACAGCATTTGCCAAAAAATTGAAAGCCATCGGGGAGGATATGCAACCTCTTAAATCAACTGAAGCATAATGGGTTTTTCAAGCTGGACTACGACAGTCGCATCTAAACAAATAATTTCGCTTAGCCTCTGCAACATTTAGTGCTATATCTACTTAAATCAATATATACTAGAATATTTTGTCTCCCTATATATGCCTATAATAACTACAAATATATATACAGATATATATGTTTACTTTCAAATATACATAGATCAATACCATTCCTAATTATGTTTTCTTTACAATAAGTATTATATGACACATAGTGGTGTGTTGACTTAATCTTATGAAAATGTACTACAGTTTACCCGTTGGGTTTGTTTCCCATATACAACTCCCATATCACAGGGCTTCTTTTATATTTTTAATACTTACAACATATGCACTTTATTTTGTAATATGTACGACCTTTATTTTGTAATAGATTCTTGCTTTTCACTTCCTAATAAAGATAATATTATGTTTTAAATATTTGCCCGAGCCTCGTTTTCACCTCCCCCCCTACTTTTTTCTCTTCCAGAACAACGACATAGTATCAAATTTTTTGTATATATTTACATAGTCCAGTTTGTGTGTGTGTGTGTGTGTAAATGGACATGTACATATTCTCTTCCTTTCTTTGATTATATATGCCTCATATATCAACATTAACATCACAAAAAATCATTATTAGATCCCTACCAAACTTTATTAAATTCACACCATACAAATCAAAGCAACCATTATCTTTCACCCATAATACTCCATCATTATTTCATTCCACTAGCAACGGACCTCTTTCAAATGTTTGGTGCTCTCAATAAAAAGGACCACCCATTTGTGAAACACTTCGTCTCCAATAATCACCCGCAAGTATTGCTTTATGCAAATTGTCTTCATCGCACAAGTCGTTAGTAATTGCACTCGATTCATGCCACCAACCTTTGTGTGGCCTTGTTACATCTATTTCATACTCCATACTCTCACGGAACTGCGTTACTGCACTCAAAAAATAATATTAGTGACAATGAATTTATGCATGACAGAAACATTTATAATGCATAATATATTATTCCACTTTTACCCAATACCATATGCACTTAAGAACCTCCTAATACAAATAGCAATTACTATGTACAAATTTTGTGCATTCTACGAAGCCATACCAACAAATAGATGACTTTAGAATACTCATATGGTCCATCCATTCAATTCGAATGATAAAAAAAAATCTTTTCTACGAAATTGTTTTCAAAGAAAAGGTAACAACTGCAATCGATGTCACCTACAAACTCAATGATGGAAAAGAACACAAATAAGCCCCCCATCATACTTTAACAACTCTATTGCACGTTATTCCAACTCTGTATACCCCATGCAGCCAGTGTAAGGGGATATGGCCTGCATTACCCGCAAAACTTTATGATCCTTCGGAAGCTGGATTTGAACCTTATTATTTATTTTATGTAAATTTAGATACTCTTTCTTATGTGCCCATTCATTGAACACTTTTTCTTTTTCCTTTTTATATACACACATCATGAGTTTGCCAATTCTCTACAGCCAAGCGACTCATGTTGTATACCTGTAACAAAATAGATGTTGCAGTTATAACATTCCTGCTAATATATTTTGCGTACATGAACAATATAATAAAATAGCATTACTTTACCTCCACAACTTGCACAATCGTGCCCACCACCAATTTTAAACTGGAGGTTTTTTTCCCCCCATACAATTTTATCCCTCCATTTACTGTACCAACCAACTAAATATATACAACATTAAATACACTGACATCATCACATCGCACTACACCGCATAAATGTTAACCTGTTTGTTTCATACAACCATGCCATCATGGTTCACATACTCCAACAAACGCGTCAAATACAATTTCAATTACTCCCAATTTGTCATCGAAATATTGAATTCCCTATATCCCAAATCACATGTATATCCACATCACCCACCTTCTCATGCCACAGCGCTTTCTAACAACCCAACACATATTCATAAAATACAAGATAATTACCATAGATAGTCATTTTCATTGAGCTAACAAATCAACAAAGCCTACATACCCCTTTTAAAATATTTGGCATATAAACTTACAATTCTATCTACCCAAACATAACTCCAATTTCATAAGCCTACTTAAAATATATTGTCTTCGGCCCGCCCAACTCCATCTCCCAATTGAATTTCTACCAAACCCACACAAATCCAAAATATAATTTAACTAAGCCCTAATTTGGCAAGGCCCAGATACAAAAATAGCCCACAGATACAACCCAACTTCCTCACACATTCAACTTCTGCCACAATTCTACTTAAACTTTATTATTCCAAACCCACCATGAAATGTTGCCAACCTTACATATATTCACTACACCAAACTTGTTACACTAATATATCGCGCTTTTAGCCCATCATCTTTATAATCTCATATAAATTTCCTATAGCATTTGTCATAAACATAGCATTTGTAATCATATTTTTTTCCCAGCTTACATCGACCCCACTTATTTATCTATCAGTGCCATCCAATCCAACGTTCGCTATTTTTATTATACATCAACGGCTATTTAATGCATTAACATGTATTACAATATTTGTGATTTCTTCAAAAGGCATCTTGGTCACTATCATACAAATTCTGTATATATCTATACAACACACCTCCCATATTATTAAGGGGAAATGATTTTTTGCCATTCGAACTATGACCTTTTTTGGACTTTGCCACCTAAACTTTTTTTGTCTCCGGTTGCCATCTAAACTATACGATTTTTTGACTTTACCACCTGGGACCGGTTTCCGGCCAAAAAAGTCGCCGGAACAGTACCACGTGCGTGGCACATGATTTTGCTGGGGGTATTTTTGTCATTTCGCATGTAGAAAAATTATTTGTAAAAATGTTGTTACTTGCAGTCGAACCCGGGTGGTGAATGAGTGTATCCACACCAATTACCACTTGGCCAACCAACATACCTGGTAAATATAAGGCAAATTCATGTATTTATACCTTACTTGTATAAATTCAAATAAATATATTTTAATATCAATTTGATTACTTGTTTAAATTCAAATAAATATATTTTAATATCAATTAGAAATCCACAAAAATAAAATGAATAAACAAATATTTTTTAAAGAAAATTTGATATTTCTAATGTAATTATATTTTTTTTAAAAAAGGGACAAAATAAAGTTGATTAATTTTAATAATCATTCAAAGAAATAAATTTTACCTTGCTAATTAATTAATTTTAAAAATAAATTGATAGAAATTATTTTTTTAAAGAAATGGGATAAAAATAAATTTAATTAATTTAAAAAAGAAATTGATAGAAATTATTATTTTTTAAAGAAATGGGATAAAAATAAAATTAATTAATTTAAAAATGGATAAAATTTATTTCTTAAAAAGAGAAAAAATAAATTTGAATAATGGATAAAAAATTTCTTTTTAAATTTAATTAATTTAAAAATGGATAAAATTTATTTTTTATATTAATTTTTTAAAATAAATTAATTGTTTTAAAAAAATTAATCAAATTTATTTCTTCGCTTTTTTTAAAAACTAATTATATTAGAAAAATCAAATTTTCTTTAAAAAAATAATTTTTATTTGTTTTATTTTTGTGGATTTCAAATTGATATTAAAATATATTTATTTGAATTTATAAAAGTAATGTACAAATACATGCATTTGCCTTATATTTACCAACTATGTTGGTTGGCCAAGTGGTATGGGTGTGGATACACTCATTCACCACCCGGGTTCGACTCCAAGTAACAATATTTTTACAAATGATTTTTCTACATGCGAAATGACAAAAATACCCCCAGCAAAATCATGTGCCACGCACGTGGTACTGTTCCGGCGACTTTTTTGGCCGAAAATCGGTCCCAGGTGGTAAAGTCAAAAAATCGTATAGTTTAGAGGGCAACTGGAGACAAAAAATAGTTTAGGTGGCAAAGTCCAAAAAAAGTCATAGTTCGGATGGCAAAAAATCATTTCCCCTATTATTAATGCCATTTAACTTTAAAAAAATTAATACCACAACAAAAAAGTCTATATATTATTCACCAAAAAAAAGTGTCTATATTACATTATATGCCCCGAAACGCCCACCATCACCATGCATGGCAAACAAAAAACAAACGCCCATATTAAACATTATATAACATTAGGGGTGTCAAAATAGGTTACAACCCATAGGTTCAACCCACTCCAACTGGGTTAGGGTTGGGTTGGGTTTAAAAAAAATTTAATGGGTTGGGTTGGTTATGGGTTCAATTGGGTTGAGATGGTTTTGGGTTTATAATGGGTTTAAAATGGATCATATTGGGTTTGCAATGAATTTTAAATAAAATTAATATTTGACCCAAAATATTAAAAAAAAGCCCACCCAAAATATATACCAAAATATTAAAAAAGCCTACCCAACCCAAAACCTACACATCTAGTCTTTCTCTCTCCTCCATCTCTACAGACTTCTTTTTTCTTTTCTCTCTCTGTCTCTTGCTCTCTCTCTCTCTGTATACCTCAACAAAAGTCTCTCTCTCTCTCTCTCTCTCTCTCTGTCTCTCTCTCTTTCTACAAAAGTCTTCTCTCTATCTCTCGCTCTCTCTCTCTCTATACCTCTCTATACCTCAACAAAAGTTTTCTTTCTCTCTCTCTATACCTCAACAAAAGCTCTCTAGACGTCTTTTCTCTCTCTCTCTCTCTCTCTACAAAAGGTATGAGACTTATCCTTAATTTTTTTTTTTACAGAGTTGTTTTCACATTTTTTTTGGGGGTTACATTAAAGTTTTAATTTACCAATTCGTGAAAATAATTTTAATACGCCAAAAAAATTAGAACAATTTTATTATATTTTTATGTTTATTTTTTATTTATGATAATAATTTTCCAAATAATTTAGGCCCATTATGATATATGTTCAATTTCTGTTGGTGATGGAATGAAGTTAAGATTGTTTGTTGTAGTCATGTAGATAATGTGGGATTTGTTGTATGTAAGTTGATGGAACGAAGTTAAGATTTTTTTGTTGACGTTGTAGTCTTGTATAGTTGTATATAATGTGGGATTTTCATTCTTTATTTCATTTTCAATGTTTCATGTTGGATTATATGTAGTTATATTTTTAGCTTTTACATTCATTTGTTGATTAGTGTGTAACAACTAATTACTCATAAATTATATGTTTTATTCAGATTTGAGTATGGAGAATGATCAACAATTAAGTGAAAGTTTTTCTATTGGTTTGAGAAGTTCTAAGAAAAGTACTTCTTCAGTGTGGAAAGTATTTGAAAAGTTTGTTGAGAATGGAAAAGAAAAAGAAAAGTGTAAAAAATGTGGGCAAGTATATGCTAGTGGTTTAGTTGGGACAAGTAATTTGCAACGTCATATTAAGGAATATTGCCCATTGCATGAAGATTATAATTACGAGTTTCGAAATGAGGAGTTTGATCAAATGGTGTTTAGGGAAAAAGTAGCCAAAGCGATAATTAGACATAATTATCCCTTTAAATTTGTTGAGCATGAAGGAATTAGGGAGGTTTTTTCTTACTTGAATTCTAAGGTTGTCCACGTATCACGAAACACAGCAAAAAGGGATGTTTTAAAAGTTTACCAAACACAAAAGGAAAAAAACTAAAAAGATGTTTGGAGTCGATTACTAGTAGAATATGTTTAACCTTGGATTTGTGGTCATCACTTGTATCAAATGGTTATATGACCGTTACTGCACAATTTTGTTGATAATGATTAGGTATTACAAAAAAGAGTGCTTGTTTTTCGGTATCTTGCCTCTCCATATGATGGGCAAAATGTTGGTAAGGCATTAATTAGTTATTTACAAGAATGGGGTATTGACAGGAAAATTTTCACAATTACTTTAGACAATGCGAGATATAATGATGGTGTTGTTGATTTGTTGAGTGACCATCTTTCTTTGTTGAGTTCTTCTATCTGTAGTGGTGTATTTCTTCATGTGAGATGCAGTGCCCATATATTGAACTTGATCGTACAAGCAGGTCTTAAAACCATTGATTCATGTATTGAAAAGATCCGGGACAGTGTTAAGTATGTAAGGGGCTCCGAAACAAGAGTTACAAGATTTTCAAAGTGTATCAAGCAGTTGGGTCTTAAAACAACTAAGAAACTAAAACAAGATATGCCCATCAGATGGAATCCGATGTATTTGATGTTGGATAGTGCTCTCCTATATTCACTTGCATTTTTCCAGTTAAAACCAGTTGATCCAAATTATAAATGGTGTCCGTCGATTGAGGAGTTGAGTAGAGCGGAAAAGATTATAAGGTTTTTAAAACCTTTTCACGACATGACTGAGCTTTTTTCTGAACAACGATATCCCACATCGAATCTTTATTTCCGTAATGTTTGGCGGATACAATTGCTCATAACTGAGGAGATGAAGAGTTCAGATACTGCTATTAAAACAATGGCAACTGAGATGAAACCAAAGTTTGACAAATATTGGGAGTCATACAGTCCTGTACTCACATTCGGTATTGTTCTCGATTCTCGGTATAAGTTTGAGTTTGTCGAGTTTTGCTACGAGAAACTTGACCCATTGACTTCAACTGAGAAAGTCGATCACCTAAAAGAGCAATTGAAGATGTTTTTTGAGGACTACCTGCATGCGTCCCCTTCGAGATGTGGACAATCTTCAGTTACTAATGCAACTAGTAGGCGTGGTGATGATATAGATGATGTGATAGATGTAAGTATACTCTCTCTCTCTCTCTCGCTCCCTTCCCCCCCCCCTCCCCCCCCAAACCCCAATGCAAATTGTGTTCTTTACTTTATAAATATTAACTAAGATCAAATTTGTTTCAATTTTGTTTTAGGAGTTTGATTCTTTTAGAAGTCAACGTGCTGATGTTAGAAGCCAATCTCAGTTGGATCTGTACTTAAATGAGACTCTAATTGATAGAAAACTGTTCTCGAATCTAGATGTGCTGGAATATTGGAGAGGGAATACTGCTAGATTTCCCGAGCTCGCATTGATGGCTCGTGATATTTTGAGTATCCCGATCACTACGGTTGCCTCTGAATCTGCATTCAGTCATGGCGGTAGAATTATTGAAAAGTTTCGCAGTTCGATTCTACCTACGAATGCGGAAGCAATTTTGTGTGGTCGTGATTGGCTTGAAGGTGAAAGTTTATTATGTCATTTTATTATTTTTACAATATTTGAGAAATTTATTTTATATTTTATATGATATTATTATTTTGTACTATAGCTAATGATTCTGAAGATGAAGAAAATGAAGAAGAGCTCTCAACAGATATTGAGAAGTTGGTAGCGCAGCTTGGCAATACTTTATTGATGACACGTTAGGTAAATGATTTATATTCTTCTATTTTATTTTTATTTTTTAGTTTCAAGCACTTTATGTAAATAAAAGCTTTATCTTCTTTTATTTTGTTTTAAGTTTTGATTCTTATTCATGTATTTTGAGTAGGTCAATGGAAATATGTGAAGCCTTGGAGACCTTTCGTTTTGTTTATGTATGTATTACTTTTGTCAAACAGTATTAAATTAAATGTTGAGAATTAAAAAAATTAATCACTGGAAAGTGTTAGATATCCAGCAAAGTGTGTTTGGACTTGTTTTCATTTCATTTGGTGTTAAAAAGTTTCATTGAGTTGAAATGTTGACTCTCATTTTATTTTTAGAGTATAGATTTAGTTTACTTTTTTCAAATATAAAATATAATTTTTTTGTTGGAGGTAGAATCAAATTTTTTTTAATGTTATATTTATAAAACAATATAAAAAAGAATAAAAATAGGTCTTGTAAATTGTAATCAATAACAAGGTCAACGGGCCTTGTATTTTTTTTAAGCAAATATCTCTAATAACTATTAATGAATGGTTAATTAACAATCTATTACATTTGCTAACTACACATTTAATAAATATATATACATTCATTTCCTTTAGACCCATTGGGTCAAACCCAACCCAACCCAAACCCAATCCATTTTAAACCTATATTTTTGAACCCATTACACACCCAACCCATTCCAACCCAACTCATATAAACTCAACCCAAAACCAACCCAACATACCCATTTGCCATCCCTATATTACATTATATACCCCCCCCCAACCCCATCCGCCCAACCAAAAACATTTATTTTCTATCATCTGTTGTAAATACATAAAAAGAAATACAAACACCCATATTAAACAACTCCTTTATCAAACATACTACACATTAGGCATAGACAATGAACCAAAATCCCTATCTGCCCTGTGCCACAACTCTGCTATCATTGATAAATCTTCATAATTTTTAATAAATGGCACCACATATCCATGAAATTCTTCATCCTCCATCGCACGCATAAAAACCTCCTTCAAGTCGTATCGAACAAACAATTCACACACCATGTGTGGACCGACCGAACTATCTTCGTACCACCAATACTCCCGCAGAGAAAATTTTTCGGCACCATGTTTCCATGAATCAGCTTTCCTATACAAACCAAACACAAACACCAGACGTTTCTAATTTAAATTACAACAATAATTAATATCTTGATATCAATTCTCATCACTACAAAACAAACCACCATTTTTTAAAAAAAAAAAAAAAGGCCCACAAATATTTGCACGTGCTTCAGCAAATCTTTTGCAATTTCTCACAACTGTTTAATTTTTTTTATTGGTCTTAGCCACCCCGATTCTGACCAATTGACTGATTAATCCGAATTGGATACTGCAAAAGTCCATTATGGGGGCGACCCTCCCAACTCAGTTGCTCCATTTACAACACCAAGATTCGAACTCTGGATATTGCTTAAGGGATTTAACGTCTCATCCAGCTAGACCAATTGGTAATTGGTCACCGTTCAATATTTGTTCCCCCTATGAATGGCGATATTGCTCTTACAACTTCTTCCACTTTATATTCTTTCTGAAGCTATAGTTTAACTCTTTCGGTTATAATATTTAAATGTCTATAATTATCCCATAGATTAAACTAGTAAGATATAAACCCCGCTCCTTCATCCTGATAAAGACGCTATATTAATTCACCAACTAGCTGCAAAATTAAAATACAATCTTAATCTTTATTTTATGGCATACTCCCTATACCAAAATATATTATTTTCTGAAGTATGCTTACGACATCCTTATTCTCTATTTCCAAACTTAATAATATTAATTTTAAAACCACCTACCAATAAAAACTACACAAAAGTACTTCAACAACAGACAATCTTACCTCTTCTGCCCAGAAAAACCGTTCTCTTTGTATAGAAACCCATATCTGTCGGTTATCATAAATTTGTGCCCACAAAATTTCTTTTCACCACCGTTTCCATCATCAACATCTATTATTGCTTGCCCTCCAAGACATAAGTTATTAAATATCTTTATCCTGCATACTTAGAAGTTTCCATTTCTGTCCCTATTAAAATTAAACCCCATGCATATATATCTCCCCCACGAATAGGCAGCCCATTATTCCTATTGTTTCTCATTAATACTTGATGTACTTCATTTGTCCCACTTATACATGACAATGAAACCATTTTTAAATTACCCTTTTTTAATTTTCAAATCTTTAAAATAACCCACTTTTCTAAAACATTTCTAAAATACCCTAAACCGAACTCTAAAACCTCGGTTTTACTGTTCATGTGGGCCGGCGTGATTTCTTAAAAACCCACTTTTTATTCTTTATTTCATTAAAACCCATTCCAAAGTATTTTTGATCAATTTAGTCCATTTTTCCTATAAAGTCTCCTTAAAACATATGTTTGAAATATAAAACTTCATAACTATCCTTATTTATATTAAATAAACTTGAATCATAAATTTTTAATTATTTATTACTTTTCTTAAATTTGTTATATTAAATTAAGTAAAACCCCCAGTAAAACCCCCCTTTGTTTATTGGTATCAGAGCCATAAAGAGCCATAAAAGATCAATAAAAATCATAAAATATGGAATATTTAGACTTGATAAAATTATCAATCATCTCTCTTTTAATAATTAAAGAATTATTTATTTATTTACAAGAAATAAATGATAAAGAATTTAGTGATAACATAAATATAGAAAGTTTATCTTGCGATTTTTCATGTGATGAAACTGATTGGCAGTTATCTTCACCATGAAGAATAGACTGTTTCGACAAACTAAACGGTATCCAAAGGTTGAGAAGTACTACAAAATCTTAATGTCTCTAAAGAAAGAAGCTAAGGCACATAAAGATGCTGAAATAAGAACATTGTACTATAGAAAGCTAGAAGAATATAAAAATCGTAGAGCTGTAATGATTCTACTTAGTAATGCCTAATTATACATTACATAGGCTTCAAGTAGAATTGTATCTATATCAAAAGGAGTTGGATTATATATATAGAAAGCCAACTTATCATAGAGGAGATGCTTTTAGAATTAATTTCCTAAAAAGCAAAATAACACAAATAAAAGAAGGTCTTGATGTTTTAAGTCGATTATGAAGACAAATAAACATCTTAAAAAATGGATATATAATATAAATCTAATTCTAAATTTAAATATAATTCTTGAAGAATATAATCGAGAATATGAACACATTAAAACAAAAGAAACTAAAGCTAAAATACAAAGTTGTAAACAAAAGATAAAAGTTACACAACAACATGCTCAATTAGCTTGGAATAGATATAAAAAATATAAATGGATAAAATAAATAAAAATATTGAAGAATTAAATACAGGAATGAATAAAATACTTGAGGCATTATATATTTTAAATCAAGAACTTAAAGAATTAAAAACAGAGGTTCAAATCTTAAAGATTTGTAATTCAAATGTTGAAGATTTAATAAAAAATACTTGTCTTAAGAAAAATAAATTTGACAAGAAAATAAAAGAAAGAGAAATTATAATAAAATCAATAAAAACTAACAAAGAAACTGTGCATCCAAATTCCTTTGATGCATATATGCTTAATGTTAAATTACCTAAAATATTAGCTGAAGAGGAAGCTCTTAAAAAGGAAGAAAAAGGTAAAGATATTGCTACATCATCTAATCCACCTAAAGAACAAGATTCAGAATCTGAAACAGATAAAGATGAATGAAATTAATGAATTAATAGATCAATTTGAAAAAATAGATCTTTCTGAAATAGAGGAATATGAAGTATTAGTTAACACTAATAATACAACTGGAGGCCCAAGTGGTACAACAAAACCAGAAGATATGGAAATAGAAGAATCAGAAATGATGCCTATTCCTAAATATAGAAGGCAATATTATGATCACATAAAAAATAAATCTTATAACCAATTCAATAAATTCACACCAGATACTAATTATGGAGAACCTATAAATCATGGAGGTTCTAAGTTAAATATAGATTGTAAAGAAGATACTAAAAAGGCTATAATTTCATGGGCAAATACTATGAAAGTTTTCTTTTTATATAACGCCGATGATACATGGACATCAAACAGGCAAGTAGATTATTTAATTGCTACATTTGATGGTATTGTTTTCAATTGGTGGCAAGGATTAACGGAAAACATTAAAGCTATAATAAAAAGAAATGTACAAACTAAATTAATAGATAATACTGATAGAGGAATTGAAATCTTAGTTGCTTATCTTTCTGATAAATTTCTAGGAGAATAATGGCATGACCCTGATAAAGAAAGCACTAAAGAAAAGGAAGAAGCTAGAACTAACTTGATAAATCTTAGAATCTGTAGCATGAAACATTTAAAACAATATACTTGTGAATTTAAAGATTATTATTATACTCAATATTATAGTAATGAAGATCAAAGTATATATCTTAATATGTACTTTTTAAAACTTCCACATCCTTGAAATAAATACATAATGAATAAATGGAAGGAAGAAAATAAAGAGTCAACTTCAACTCCAGGAAAAAGAATTAGTTTTCTCTTTTCAGAGTTAAGTAAATTATGTAAATCTCAAGATTTATATAGAAGAACTAAAAAATTTTCACCCTTATATTGTAACGAATTTGAGGTACCCAGTCAATGGGGATGTAATAAAGAAAGAAGTGTTAAAAAGAAAAGAAGGTTTCATAAAAAGAAGTATAAAAAATATACTAATTTTCAAAAGAAAAATATAAAACCAAAAAGAAGATATTTTAAAAGAAAACCTACCTTTAAAAGAAATAAAAATCTTTCACAATGTCAGTGTTGGAATTGTGGAGAAATTGGACATAAATCACCAGAATGTAAAAAACCTAAAAAGATTCGAAGTGTAGAAGCTGAATTTATAGAACTTCAAGACGAATTGTCTGAAGTTTCAGATATAGAAAATTATTTAGATAAAGAAATATATATTGAAGAAGAAAAATACTTTAGTCATTCTGAAAATGAATAAAGATATAATTGAAACTGAAGATTCAGATAAAGAAGTAGAAATATATGAAGGAGCTGAAGGTTATGCTCAACGAATAACCTTTGATCAAGAAACGTTAGTAAAAATAAAAGGTTTAAAACTTGATGCAACAAATCCTACCAAAGGTATTTTTAAGTCTTTTGGTGATTTAATAAAAAGAGAAAAAATAAATATATATGATTTTACCATGCAGTTGAAAAATCTATAAATGTTGAACATATTAAAGGGCAAATTAGATTAAATTTGCTTACTAAATCCTCAATAAATCAAGCTTTAAATAAAATCAAAAATAAAGAAGTAAGAAAGAAGATAAAATATGTTTATCTTGGTAGAATTCAAATTCTAGTTAAAGCCTTATTTAGAGATGGCATAGATAGTCCTATGGTTATTTCACTTCATGATCAAAGGTTTACAGATGCTAAAAATAGTCATTTGGGAACAGTTGAAGGAAATTTAATATATTCACAATTTCGCTTTGATTGTTATCCAAAATATAGTGTTGATATAAATGATCAAAATATAAATGATACTTTAAGTTTACACTTTCAACTTTTGAAAGATTTAAAACTTAGAGATAAAAGTCAAGCATTTACCTTTTACTATAGAGCAATTTATGCTTTTACTAATAGTAATTATGGTAAAATATATCAGGATAAACCATATATTGAAATTGATAATGAATGCAGAGATATAACAACAATAAAGTTACCAATGATAGAAGAAATTAAGGAAATAAAAGACTATGAAATTAAAATAAATAAAAAACCCATATTAGAATATGGATCTAGTAGTGGTACTATACCGCAAATAGATTTTGGAAAAAATACTATATCTAGAAAAAGTATTAGTAAGTCATTACTTACTAATGTTGAATTTACTAGACAAAATATAACCAATACAATGATTATAAATGCTAAATATTTTAATGGTCAAGAATATATTGAAGGACCAAATATATTAATTGATACAGGAGCTAGTGGCAATCACCTTGCAAAACATAAAAATAAAGGTTTAATTGCAAAGGTTGCTTCTACAATATTTCAATATAAAAACTTTGAAGGACAATTAATAACTTGTGATCAAGAAGTACAAGTTTCAATAATTTTTGAAGAATTAAGAATAATTGTACCTTGTTACATAGATAGTGATATGGCAGGAGACTATTACGATATAATTCTTGGTAATAGTTTCTTAAATCAATGTGATTACTATAAAATAGAGAAACATGGAGTTACATTACAATTAGGAAATATAAAGATCTTTTGTAAAAAACATGAAGGGAATTAATTTTCCTTTAAGTGTCTTTGTACAATTGACAGTACAGGATACTAATATAACAACATGCGCCTTAATAGATAATGGTTCAGAAATAACTTTGTTTAAATCCTTTCTCTATACTAAATGGCAAGAGAATGGGAATATAAAAATAAAGGGTGTTACGGGTCAAGCCGAACACATTAACAAAAAGGCAGATAAAGTAAATGTTATATTAGGAAGTAAAATTATTACTATAAATACTATATATGATTATAACTCTCTTGAAACTGATATATTGTTAGGAAATGATTTCTTACAACAATTTCAGTTTTATTCACAGAATCTTTATTCTGTTATTCTAAAAACTAAATGTAATCATTATTTAAAATTATCCCGAATAAATGAGCCATTCAGAGTTCAGCCAGCGAAGCTTGGTGGACCGTATGATAAAATTTCGATAAAAATACACAATATAACAATAAAACGAATAACTCTTGAAGATGTAATAAAACAATTAAAAGAAAATTATAATGATCATCCTCTGGCTTTTTATAAAGAGTCAGATTTAAAGGCAAAAATAGAACTAACTGAAAACATAGTTATAAAAGAAAGACCTATGTTATATATAGAAAAGGATAGAAAAGAATTTGATAAACAAATAAATGAATTATTATATAAAAATCCACCTTTGATTAAAAGAAGTAATAGTCCTTTTAGTAGCCCAGCTTTCATGGTTGAAAATGAAGCTGAGAAAAAACGAGGAAAATCTAGAATGGTAATAAATTATAAAAGACTTAATCACTTTACTAGGTCAGATAGTTATTATCTCCCTAATAAAGAAGTTTTACTAAATCTTGTTAAAAGAAAGAAATATTACTCTAAATTCGATTGTACTTCGGGTTTTTGGCAAATAAAAATGGAGCCTGAAAGTATACAATACACAGCATTTAGTTCCCCTCAAGGACAGTTCGAATGGTTAGTTATGCCATTTGGATTAAAAAATGCACCTTCTATATATCAAAGAAGAATGGATAAAATCTTTAATAAATATAAAGAATTTCTTGTTGTTTATGTTGATGATGTTTTAATTGCTTCTAATACGTTAGAAGAACATAAAACTCATCTACTACAATTTGCTAAAACTTGTAAAGAAAATGGTATAGTCCTATCTGAAAGAAAGGCTATAATTTGTAAAGAAGAAATTAAATTTTTAGGGTTAAAATTGAATAAAGAAGGAATTAAACTTCAAACCCATATATCTAAGAAAATTTGTGAATTTCCTGATAAATTGGAAAATAGAAATCAAATTGAAAAATTTCTCGGTTGTTTAAACTATGCTGAGGGATTCATAATTAATCTTGCTAAAAAGAAGCATGAGATTCAAAAATTGCTTCGAAAAAATAATACTAAAGGTTGGAATAATCAACATACAGAAATTGTTAAAAATCTAAAGGAAGAATGTAAAACTTTGCCTGAATTAAAACTCCCTGATGAAAATGATAAATTAGTAATACAAACGGATGCGTCAGATCTATATTGGGCAGCATTACTTAAAATCGATCTCAATGAGATATGCAGGTATACAAGTGGTACTTTCGGTCAAGCTGAGGTCAACTATACAACCCATGAAAAAGAACTTCTAGCCATCATAAAAGGAATTCAGAAATTCTCTCTCTTTTTATATCAAAAGCCTTTTAAAGTTCAAACCGACAATACCCAGATACAATCCTTAGTCTTCAATAAATTACCAAATACACCCCAATACAGAAGGCTACATAGATGGCAAGTTTTCCTGTCCTTTTACAGTTTCAAAATAGAATATATAAAAGGTTCAGAAAATTTCCTAGCCGATTTCATTTCTAGAAATACAGAATTTGGAAACGAATGAGTTCTCCAACTCTAAAATGGATAAGATGGGTGTGCATTTCCCTATAAATGCAAATAGAGTGATTGTATGCACTATACATACAGCTAGTCCACTATCTAACGGTTGGTGGTAAAGACTTATCAAATCCGTTGATGGGTGACAATTTCCCAAAAATTGTGTTGATGATACAGATCATCTTATAAATTCTTATTTTTCTGCAGGAATAAAATAATAAAGAAAGATGGATCTGGAAGAGCTAAAGAATGAGATAGACGATATTGTCTTGGTCTGTCAAGACATTGTTGACAGTAATAAAGCTCTGAAAGATTTGATAGAATTAAATTTTAAAACAGTTACAGATATCTCTCAAGAAGGACTTAGGAGAGCCCTTTTCCTTCAAGAAAGTCTAGATTTGCTCCTTGAATCTAGAAATAAAGAAAAAGAAAAAATGAGTGAAGCTGAAAATGAGAGTGATAAAAGAGAAAGTAATAAAGGTAAAGAAAAAGCAGAGTCTTCTGGAAGTCAAGGTACTAAATCAGTATCAGATAAAGACTTTTTAGACTCCATGAAAAATAAAGAAAAAATTTCTAAATCTCAAAGTGATGCTGAAGTCATTGAAATAAAAATCAATAAACCTGAAAGCTTCAACAGGGGATCCAATGAAGAATTTGTTCCTACAAATAAATGGGAACGAGAATACAAAGAAGTTGCTGAAGAAGCCTATAAATGGGAGAATTCCAGAACGCTATTCTACTCTAAAGGATATAGTGTTCATCCAAGAATCAGCGCCATATTTGGAGCTGATCCTTATAAAGTTTTTCAGCTTGCAAATTATGGATTTCTAGATCTTCTATATGTTGGAAAGGATCTAAAGGAGATTTCAGAATTTGATGACCGCTTTAAATCCCAGGTCAGTCAAGTTGCCAGAAATAGAGAAGTCGTACTCAAGTTCTATTCTATAGCCCCAGAACCTGAGATGCGAATTTGGCATGAGGTCCAACACATGATCACTATAGATGTTATAACCACAAACCTAAAGATTGAAACTGGAATAAAGAATTTTCGATCTTTCAAGTTCACCAGTTCATGGATCACAGAGAGAAGAGCCATGGGCATTAAAGCCATTCAATCCATTGCTGAGTCTCTATGGGAGCGACAATATGAAACTCTCATGTAGGCCAATAATTGGATATTACTAAAGAAAGGCGGACAGATAAAATCTCCATTGCTAAAGGAATTTCTCAATAAATTTTTCAGACATGAATTTTACTGCACAAAGACTACAAGGAAGAAAGCTTGCAAAATGATTGGTTGTTGTAAATCATGATGTAAGCGCTTACGTCAGTGCAAGGAGTGACGGATGCCATGACGTCATCATCCACTAAAACATTATGGCAGACAGCTGTGGAGGCAGCTTTTGACTTCTGAGGCTAAAGATGATAAAAATCCAGCTAATAAAGAAAGAGACAGCGGACGCCAACTAAAATTTTGAAGTCCGAATAGTTAGATTTCTAGATCTATAAATTGTACTTAGATTTCATTTGTAAAGCATTCGAAAACTCACAAATTCAGACTGATTCTCACTCTGAAAAATATCCCTAGAATAGGAAACCAGCTTTCTAGATCTTTGTAACCATCTTTCTAAATCATGTTTGTATAAATCCTTTTTGAAGGAAATAAAACCAGTTTATTTTCATAAATATTCAAGTTAGAAATCTTTCTATAGAAATCTTTTGAGCTTATATTTCTCCTAAAATTTCCAAAATTCTCTAACCCTGCGAAGGTCGTAGTGATTACATCATTCGAGACAGTAGCCGTTTGGAAGCATAAGTCCCGTGAAGCCAGGAGGGCGTTTGGGCGAAAACCAGTCAGGCTTGTCGAGGTGATTGAAGACGAGTCCAGAAGAAGGATTAAAGAATTAAGGACATCGAGGAGGTAATATACTTTTAAAAGATTTAAATAGAAATATTTTTACTTGATGGTATTAAAGTATGTGGTTTTAGAGTACTTCATCAATTATTATGAGATTTATGCAACTGTATGATTATTGATTGGTTATAGAAGATATAAAATAATGGAAAAAGAATTTGAAATCATAAAAAATCAGTTTAAAAGAAAAAACAATAATAAAAAGAAAATAGCAATTTTAAAACCACTAGAAGATCTACCCGAAGATTTAAGAATTCTTATTGCGACATATAATAATAAAGAAGATTATATTTTTGATCTAATCAATAAAACTATAAATCATGAAATTCTTAAAAATTATGTTAAACAATTAAAACAACTAGACAGAGAATTAAAAGAACTTTGGGAAGCAGATAGAACATTAGAAAATTATATTCTTATGCAGTGTAAAAATTTAGAAAGAGTAAAACTGATAAAATTTATACATGACGAAAATTGGGACATACCGTACTTTTTCTAAAAGTTAGAGGTAGAAAAGCATAAAGAAATCAAAAGTTTGGATCATAAAGCAAATAAAGAAACCTTAAATAATGAAATTACTATTTAAATAGTAAAATTACTATTCAGAAAGAGTAAAATGAAAAACCTTTTTCAAAGAAGGACATTTTAAAAATAAAAATACAAAAGAAGGGCAAAATAAAAATTAAATCACATGACAATCTTCTCCCATTATTGCGCCCACCCAATGCACATCATATACACAAATTTTATTCCCCCATTAGTTAACCCATCTCACATTAAATATACATACATATATATATGTCATATATAAACACCCACACTTTTTTATGTGCCAAAATTAATTCTACTGTTATAAAAAAATGAATTAATTTTATATTAAGCAATGATTACTTATTTTATTATCATGAACTTACTTTTTTTTCCTAATATTTGTTATATTTTTCAGCATGCACGTCTTATAAACCATTATTTAATTATTAATATAAAATTAAAACCCCATGTTCCCAACAAAATATGCAACTTTCTCATTCATTTTTACTATTTCACCATTTTTCTTATTTGTATCACATCAATTACATTTTCATCATCACTAATATAATAATGAATTTCTTCCTCTTCTTCTTTTCATCATAGATACACTTTTATACTGAAGGAGGATAAAAATTATTTTATTAATTTATTAATCTTCTTTCTGAATCTTGAAATTAAATCACAAACATTAAAAGGAAACGATATCCAATTTCATTGTGTGTAAAGAAAATATATGAAAAAAAAAACTAAAAACTTACTTAACGAAACTCCATCAAACAAGCCTGACATAACAAAATCAAATTGATCATATATATTAATTGGAAAGGGAAAATTTGATATTTTGCCAATATTTGGTGTGCCAATAAGACATTTGTTCGGCCGTTATTACTGTCCAACATAAATATGTAACTTTTTATATCTTTAATAACATTACATATATCATATATTCTAAGTCACGTACATAAAAAATACATTTATACACTTTTTAAGTTTCTATCCACTAAACACAATTCTTTCGTACATTTACATTTCATATCTAATCCGCACTCCATTTACCATTATATATATATATATATATATATATATATATTGCACCTCATACCTTATATTATGGAAATATATAAATTTCTATTTATCAAATAACATTACATACATCATATACTTTACATTATATTTTTTTTAAAAATACATGTACACACTTTTTAATTTTCTTTCCACTAATCTACCATCTATATGTAGATAAATGTACTCACACCCACATGATACATCTCAGTACATCTACCATGTGACTTCTCATCACATACACTTTAAAACAACCAAACCCTCATCCCATTATACAAAGAAAACTGAACACGACAGCCACACCCCAAACAACGTCAGATTAGGTAAGCAATTTACTAGCCACGTTTACCAAATTTGACTGTAGGACCTCATCATGCATTACATATTTTAACACCATATGAAGCCTACAAATCTATAAATGGCTAGCCAATTAGCCATCTCTCAAAATTAATCATTGCCCCCCCCCCCCCCCATACAACCAATCCATCCACAGTACACTAATTTCGCACATACAACAAATACATATTTATAATTTTGGGAAAAAAATTATTTACCATCCAAAGTATACGGATTTTTACAGTTTGCCATATAAAATTATTTTTTTTATTGGTTGCCGTATGAACTTTGTATTTTTTTACAGATCACCATCTAAGGCATTTTTTGGTGGAATATTCCGCCAAGATTCCATCACATGCATATCATGTGATATAGCTGAGGGCAAAAGCGTCCTTTCAGCCGATTAAATCCCTCTCAAAAATACTTTCCTTTAGTGGGAGTTGAACTTGGGACCTCTAGGTGGCAAAACCTTGAGCCCACCTCCTCTACCATTTTGGACACATTTAACATGTTTTGTAAAATGAGGCTTTAAATTATATTTGTACTAATAACTTAGGTTCAAATTTTATTTATCAAATTTTAATATTCTTCCTTCAATTTGATTTCCAAAGATATCTAATATGAATAAAATTACGAAATAAATTATTTTTTTCATTTTAAAATGACAAAATCAAAATTTTTAATATATGGATAAAATTATGAAATAAATTAATCTTTTACACTCTTCACGTTCAATTTTCAAAATTTATTTATCTATTTTTGATATTTTACCTTCAATATTATTTTATCAATTTCTTTTTAAAATTAATTAATTAGCAAGATAAAATTGTCTTTAAAAGAATAATGTATTCCTTTTATTTTTTTTGGATTAAAAATTGATACTAAAATAAAAGTAATATCAATTATTAATTCACAAAATAAATATATTTCTTTTATTTTTTGAATTTTAAATTGATATTAAATTTCATTTATTTGAATCTACATGGTACAAATATATCAATTTGCCTCATATTGGACAATAATGGTGGTTGGCAAAGTGGTAGTGGGTGTGGTTGCACTCCTTCTCAACCCAACTTCGAATCTATGGGGCACATTTATGCAAACATTTTTTCTACAAGTGAAATGATGGAAATGCCCCTACCAAAATCATATGTCATGCACGTGGTACTGTTCTGGCAACTTGTTTGGCCGGAATTCGCTCCCGTATGGTAAAGAGCAAAAAATCGTGTAGTTTGGTTGGTAACCGGAGACAAAAAAAATTTAGATGGCAAAGTGTAAAAAACGTCATATTTCGGATGGCAAAAAATAATTATCCCTGTAATTTTTCATACATGCATATTTACCTCCATTCATTCCACCGGTCTTGCTTTCCTGCCAAACGTATAATACACATCAGGAACCTGCTTTCTACCATACTAATCACACACAAATTTCAACTCAAACCACTAATACATCACCCCTACATTTTATTTACCCTTTATAGTCTATTCCCCTATTCTCCCATTCGCCATCAATTCACATTTACAAACTCTACACATGCCATTTCACTGCATTTGCAGCACACAACATCATATTTTCTACCCAATCATCGCTTGCCACTTACACTCCCCAAAAAACCCACGTGCAATAAAGTCCCCTTGCTTACAACCTTCACCACACTCACTCTTTTACTTTATAGAAAACCCCCTCATTATAAACACTCTAATTCACTAGTCAATCGCAAAAACACAATAGTGATTATAGTCTCTCTTTACAATTTATCCATCCTTATCACCATAAACTAACCCCTGTTTTCCACAACCTCCATTCTTCAATAATGGTTCCCCGGTATTCCCCAACCCCCTTCACATTCTCCACCCGAAAATTGCACTCCCCACTTCATATCTCTCTCTCCGTCCACCCACACTCCATTACTACCAGCATTCGCTCATTCCTCCCTACCCTCATATTGTTGCAGATACTGCCCGACCTGCTTATCCACCTCAACCCATTTCTTTTCTCCCTTCTAATTCAGATACCTTTATACTCGATGCAGTCCCCCTACCGATACAATTCGTTGTTCCTAATATATTAGACTTCTACCCTGAATTTGGTTTTCCCTACTCCCTTAACCACTGACGAGATGCTTGACCTCAGGCCAAACACTTTTCTTATCGAATCACACCACACTGTTACAGAGCCCCTCACTTGTTCCCCACGTGCAACATCTATGCACCTTCAAGTTGCTCAACAGTGGCGGCCCCATACCAATTTCCTCGAAGCTGAATTTTGCCTCCACCTGGATCCCTACTGCTTCCACTTGAATGCTCCTAATCGCAACCTTCACAATCCTGCCAGCGCCCAACATTTCCCAATCATTCCCTTCATTTCGTCCCCTTTTGTGTATGAATCCCCTACTGCATTAAATGTGGCCGCATAGAACTGCAAGAGCACCGACCGAGCAAACGTCATGCCTATAGTAGCATACCTAGTTGGCTAATACAACCCCGCTGTCCTCATCATTCTTAACACTCATATGGACGACGACATGCAATATCCTATTTCAAACTCCTCAGTTACACAAACTACATGTTAGCTTATCCATTTGGAATAACTGGAGGAATTTAGCTCAGATGGAAGTCCACACATATCAACGCCGAATCTCAGATAGCCAACCAAGAAGGAGTCACCATCAACCTCACTAAACTCCCGCAGCCACGGCTTTGGGCTAATGCCCCACCATGCATACCAGCTGCTAGGCTTCCACTAAATATGGTCAGCAACTATCCCTACTTTCTAGCCAATTAACAAACTCTACTCTATTGTCTCCCTTACATGCTAACCATATACCTCCATTGTAGAACACCGTCATGAAAATCACAGATAATGAAACAAGCGCATCACCCTCCGGATCCGTAGAAAGTAGCTCTGTTAATGCTCCTCAGTAGCCCATTTTGCATGCACCAATCTATATATACAATATATATTATTTCTACATATATATATATATATATATATATTTCCTTTCACCTCACCTACGCACATGTATATGTCTATATCTATATATATGTCAAAAACATATATATATATATGTATATTTTGTTTTGCCTTTTGACTAAATATATATATATATATATATATATTTATACATGTCAAAAACATATATATATGCCTTTTGCCTTTTGCCTTTTGCCTTTCCCCTATATATATATATATATATATATGTGTGTGTGTGTGTGTGTGTGTGTGTCAAAAACATATAGATGTGTATATGTCAAAAACCTATATATATATAATATATGTTACCTTTTGCCTTCACATATACATACACATATATGTGCCTGTTTTGCAAATATGGCAATATACTTTTCCCAACATTACACACAAAAAAATCCCCTCTACATATATATATAATATGTATACCTATGTGTGTGTATATATATATAACGTTTTAACGTGGATGCATGAAAGCCACCAGTCTCGGTGCACTGGACGGCCCTACTTCCATCAAGCTTGCTTAATATTTTTGGAAAACCCAGATGCGTGCACACAGGGTTCTTACAACTTGTACTTTTTGTACCTTTACCTTTTCATAGCCTATGTGTTGGATTATGTAATCAACACACTAATTGATAGTATTGCATACAAACAAAGGTTAGGCTCTGATCGTACTATGTTGATGTGGCCACATTTTGTAGCCAACACATGCTTCATATTTTGTCACTTTTTGTACTTCAACCTTTTGTAGCCCATCTCCAACTGGGCAAAAAACACATATGTGGAAATATATATATATATATATATATATATATGTATATAGATATATGATATAATATTTTTATAAGTAACTTCATCATCTACCACTTGTCGAATTCCTCCCAACTTTACTTTTCCAATTTGATTCGCCCCATGGGCACCGTGCTGCACGCGGCGCTGCCCCTCCCCAGTCTATTATATATATATATATATATATATATATATATATGTATGTATCTATGTGTGTGTTAGTAAATATATATCCATGGAGAGAGAGACCTTGTTTTTGTGCGAATACAATATATTTTCATAACTATGCTTGTAGGAAAAAAGAATATAATTGAACTAAACTAAAATAGTAAAAAGTATTTGAATATTGAAATTTTATCTTCTTATAGTTAAACTTCTCCTCTCTCTCTCTCTCTCTCTATATATATATATATATATATCACGTTTCGATGTATATTTAGACTTCAAAATCCAATTGGCCACATCGTCAAGATTTAGAAGAAACAAGATAGGGCAATTTTCTAGGTATTCTCATTTAATACTCTTAAAGAAAAATAGTACAAGTTCAACTTAAAAAGAACGCTAAGCCTAACAGACTCTTAACCAAATGACTAGAAAGGAAAGGCGCACTCCTCCAAACTAAGTCATGCGTAGCGCTAATGACTTATATAAAAACGCTGCTACTAACAAAATAAAAAACACGCCATGACAATAATGATTGTAATAGAAATTGTGAAATGGAAAAGAATAAGAAAATATCTTCATATTTCAACACACATTTTCAATTTCTACTGATTTAACTACACCAACAATGAGTTAAAGGTGTGCGATAAAAGAATTTTAACTTTTTAAATCTAATATCCTAAAGATCACTTTTTTTCTGTCATTCTTTTGTTAAGTTATATAGCTTTGATTTGGTTTTGCTAACTTCGCTAAAAAATGCACTTTTAGTTCCATAATTTATATGTAATTGTAATATTAATTCCATAATACACGATACATGCATTTTTAGTCTCATACAATATCAGAATGTGGCAAAAAGAGGACTTTTGTCAAATAATTAAAGGGAGTGGCATATGCCAACCACGAGTGCCTTTAGTACTCATATTTTGAGAGGAAAATATGCATTTTTAGTGCCATACAATAACATAACCACGTATGATAGGTTCACAATAGGTTATATGCTAAAAATATGGAGCCCCAATCTCACGAGGTCCAAACTTGGGTTTGAGTGTATAGTTTATGAGATTTATGATCCTTCCTGCTTTGGCGCAGGCATCGAGTGACTTATGGAAGGTGCCTCCTATGGGTTTTCCGAAGTTGAACTTTGATGCAATGTGTCATGATGGAAACGGAAAAGCTGGGCTTGGGATGGTGGAAAGGAATTAAGAAGGACATGTGTTGGGATCTCAATCTGTGATTAGACAAGGTCCTTGGGATCCGTTACACATGAAAGGTGAGGCATTGCTCATTGTATATAAACTGGCTCCAAGTTCATGGAATTGCGATAGTGGTGGTAGAGGGTGATTGGCTCCAACTTATAAACTTTTTGACTCAGCCTGATTCATGTATACCACTGCTTCATAACATCCTCGAGGAAGAGTTACGGGTAGAATCACGACTAGAGGAAGCAAGGTTCTCTCCCATGTCAGGCTCTCCGCTAACCAAGTACCACACACCTTAACTAGTTTCACAGGTTGTACTTTGCTCGAATTTGAATATTGGGGACAAACACCCCTGGATTGTATCTTAGAAGCATTGTACAAAGACACTATTTGAGAACTAGTGAATTTCCGGAGGCCTTGCTTCCATGACTTGACAACCAAAAAATATTACAGAATGTGGTGAAATATGGACTCTAAATGCTAATAAGTGGGATTATGTATCACCATTTTTTCTCTCACTTCATACTACCAACAATTCCCACAAAAAAAAAAATCACACATCACAACCCCAAATTGCCACTGAGTGTGCAGCCTGATGATAGGGGCTTAAGCTTGGCACCAAAAAGGTGTTGGGTTTAAACCCTCTACTGTGCATGAGTGTGTTAAAAAAAAACACGCTCAATTAAAATATAATTTTCAGGATTTTTACAACTCAAGCATGAAAAAGTTTTAAAAAAAAACGAAGTATGGCCATGATAGTAGGGGCCTTTTGAAATAAGGCCACTTCGTACAAGTTTATGTGAGGTAGGCCTCTCACTAAATGCCACGTGTTTATTTGTACCTTTTAAAGAAGTTTAAGAATTGAATTTTAACTAATAACCCATTGACTAATTTATCCTATCTCTCTCTAAAACCCACTTACCTTCTCTCTCTTCTAAAACCCACTTTACCTTCTTTCTTTTCTTTTTGTTCAGTAACAACGAATGTTTTTGTTCAAATTTTTATTTTATTGAAAAATTTTAAGTTTAAAACAAGCAATAATATATCCATTCTTTCATTAATTTAACATAAGACATATATTATTGCTTCTTTAATTAACTTTTTGAAAACAAGAGATTTGCTTATATTTTTTGTCACTAAATATGAAAATTGAAATAACTAGTGCATGCATAAAAATACCACATATCATCAATAACTAAGTGTCGTTGATTTTCTTGTTATTTCTCCTCAACTGTAAAATGTGAATTTATTTTCTCATATATTTCAAGTAATTTGATACAAAACGTAAAAGTGTCAAAAAAATAATATTTTCAATTTACATAAAATAACTCAAATCAAGATCAAGGCTCTAGAAATATTAAAATTCATACCTCTTAAAAATTAATTTTTGAAAAAGTCGAGACAACATTCTATCCTTTCAACCAAAATAAAAAATATTTTAACCATATAGTATTTCATAATTTTAATTTTATACTATTAAGATATTTCAAGAAAGATCGACAAATATATACGTTTGATGAGAGATCAACTTTCTATAATGACTGATATAAATTCAAAAAATATTTAAAATAATTTATTTCAAGATAGTTGTACTTTTATGCTACATGCTCTTAGTTCGTATGTTGTATTAGGTAGTGATGCTATATAATGCTTATTTTAGTTATAGATTTATTATTAAATGTTTTTTATTATTATATATATAGATATAATCTACAATTTCAAGTTAATTTCTCTTATAATCAAGAATATGTTAAGAGTGATGTAAATTGTAATTTTGATCATTAACATTAATGTATTAACTAAGATGCAATGGAATATTATTTTTGTATACACATCAAAATTAAAATACATAAAATAGAAATTAATTATAAAAAAAAAAAAAGAGGTGGATGGGTGGATCGGAATTAGTTGGTTTAATACACCACATACATATAAATAACATATAGAGTTCTAGGTGATTAATAGATAACAAATTATTCATACCTAAACAGTAGGTTATAGGTAATTGCAACCTGTTACACAAGTAACAGGTAGTCTCATAATTGATTCAACTACTACAATACCTCATATTAACCCACTACTAAGAATACCTCATTTTAGACAACCCTATGATAGTAACCCATAAGATTGGAGAAAAATAATTGAAAGTGACAGGGAGAGCTAGTTACCATTTTCTACAAAACTACAATCAATTTTCCTTGTACCATCATGAATCGTGAAGGCGATATTATCCTATTTTTCTAAAATGTTGGATACTAAAACCACCAATTGCATCTACAAGGAAAAATCAACTCTAAGAAGTTGAAACATCATGAATCAGGGATGGAGTCAAAAAATTTTATATGTTGGGGCTAGGTCAAATTAAAAAAACTTGTTGTCGGGATAACCAAAGAGCCATTTCTATCTTTAATTGAGATGAGAACAGCTTATTCCCTCCTTGATCCCCTCCCCCACCCACAAACACCCCAAAAGGCAGAAAGAAGAAAAAAAAATCATGTACAACCAACAAAGGGATAATCAACTCTGAAATTCATCTATATTCTATCAAAAATGACCATCTACCCAAGAAAACTTAAAAGTAATTTCGATGATATTTGCACATAAATACATAAGTTTAGAAGCAAAGTGCAATTTCCGCTATAGGTTGGGAGGTTGTTCGTAGTTAATTCGGATCTTTAATATTGGTTTGGAGCAAAAAATGTTATAGGTGTGATATTTTAACGGCAAAAATGTAATTTTTGGACCGTATGTTGCCAATTTTTTTATTTTAGAACTTTAATTTTTGGCGTTTTAATTTTAGAACTGAGATTGCTAGTCTTAACAAATTTAGGACTTCCAAGAGGAATTGGCCTGAATTTGCTTACATGGCAAAAAAATTGTCTATGTGGCATGAAATTTGACCAGATGATGATATGGCATAAATACACAAATAATTTTCTTATGAATATAAATATATATAAATACATATATACATAAGACATATACATATACACAAATAACACATATACATAATATATATATACACAAGCATTATATGGGTAAATATATATCCACCACCTATCGTCGAAGAGAGAGAGATAGTGATAGGGAAGAGAGATGGAGGGGGGGGGAGAGAGAGAGAGAGAGAGAGAGAGAGAAATTGATGGAGAAAAGGAGATCAAGAGGGAGGGAGGGAGGTGTCGATGGAGGGGAGAGAGAGAGAGATAGAGAGAGAGGGAGGGAGGGAGGGGGGTTGTGGCGGGCGGAGAGGGGTTGAGGAAAGAGGGGGCGGCGGCGGGCTAGGAGGGGCTGCGAGCGACGGGGCGGCCGCGCGCCCGCGGGGGGGGGGGGGGGGGAGGGGGACAGGCGGGGAGGGGTAAATGAAGGAGGGGGTGGGGGGGGCAGCGCTTTAAGGACTAGGGTTTTTGTGGGGGTGGGTGTGGGGTTAGGGATATTTTTCTTTTGTTAAAAAAAATAAAATTGCAAGAATAAATAAAAAATTTAAAAAAAGAAAAGATTTTTATTATAAAAATAGTTTATGGTATCTTCATAAAAAATTAAATTATTTTGAATAAATTACTATATTTTTTATTTTTAAAATAAATAATAAATTAAATTTTTAAAGATAATTTTAATAAAAATAATTTTTTAAGGATAAATGACACACATACCCTATGCGGCCTACCAAGTCATAAAAAAATGCAACTTGGATCCAAGTAGTCTATGATGTGGCAACTATACCAACTTATTATGCTGCTGATTACAAATTTTGGCCAAATTCGTCACTTTTCCTGCCAAATCTCGCAATTCGAGGTAAATTGTCCTAAATGTGCAATGGATGATTAAATTCCAGTCCTAAAATTAAAATATCAAAAGTTGAAGTCCTAAAATAAAAAAGTTGGCAGCATACAGTCCTAAATTACATTTTTGCCTATTTTAAACATAATCTTAATTAAGAAAATATGTGAAGGCCCGGGCAGTGCAATAATTGATGATGTAGGTAAACTTGTTTCAAAATAATCAAGGAATGATAGATATTGATGTGGTTAAAATTTTCTCAGATTATTATTATTTCATTAGTAACTTTTGGGGTTTATCTACGATGACTAACATCGTATCGATGGCAAATAAGCAAACAACATTTTGAATAGCAAAAGTGAAAAATTAAAAGTATATGAGCAAATATGGTGGAACATCAATGTTTTGGTGTTAATTATCTATAAATGTAGTTACATAATATTTAATACTCAACATAATTGCATTTACAAGATATATGCACGCAAGCGTTGTCAATCTAATGACAAATGTAAAATTTTAGGTGCCATGTAACATAGAGGGGTAATTGTAATTTTCCATATGATGTGGTGTTTTTTGAAATTTTATTATACCTCAAAGGAGATAAATGTAATTTATCCTAATAAATAATTATAATTTTATGACATTGAAATTTATTCACGTGATTCATAAAAGACTATTTCCAGTGACTATAGTTTATAGCTTCAATAAACATAAGAGAAAAACAGGGGAAAAGAAAAGGAACAAAATAATCCGAATTATGGCTTGGCTGTATATATATATACATACAAAATTTCAGAAGAAAGAGAAAGTTTGAAATATAATCCGACCTGCCGGATTCAAACCAGCGACCTAAGGATTGCTATGAAACCACTACAGTCCTCCGCTTTACCAACTGAGCTAAGGTCGGTTTGTTAGTAATTTGTATACATTTAACAAAAAACAAATTGTATACAATATATAGACAACATCTAGATGAAACATAAGAAATTGTTTTAAGAAGAGAAATAAATTGAATAAAAGGAAAATATATTTTTTGTACTCGCAAGTTTTGGCTGCACAATGTGAACGGATATATTTTTAGGTTTAAGTGGTTCTCTCTCTGTTTCTTTTCTTTCTTTCTTTCTTTCTTTCTTTCTTTCTTTTATGGTTACATGAATTCATTGTTCTTCTTGTCAATCTTTATTATGTTTGCAGATTTTATGAAGTTCTATAATGGAAGCATATTAGATTTTCAAACTAGAATTTGCCTGTCAATTGTACAGTAATTTTTTTTTTCATACAATTACTTTTTTATATATATAATATAATTTTAGATTGATTCATATTGTTTGGAGAATAAATAAATACAAATTTTAATCTTCTTATTAAATTTCTGTATCTGCATTATATAATATAGTAAGCCGTAAGGAGATCTTTTAACTCTAGTTGCTCAATTTTGACCAAATATTAATTTGTGATCATTTTGATTTCTTTTATTATTAAGAAAAAAAGTTATTGGTTAAATCATTATCTCCCTAATCTATAGAAATTCTCTACATAAAGTCTTTTATAAATTAGTGTACATTAGGATCCTAAAATCATGCTAATTATATAAATTTCCGGCGAAATCAAAGAAGAAAATAAGTTCTATCAAGTGTCCATCAGAGATAGTTCAACCAAACATTGGTCATGGTATTCTTATTCCTACTGTTTTCGTCGCTTGTTTATTTTAATAAAACAAAAAAGTTTTAGATTTATTTACTTTCACATTGTGGTAAAGACCAATTGCAATCTCGAAAATTAATTCCGACTAGCCTTTGTCCCATACGTTGCATGAATTGGAATTGCAGGGAAAAAATCATTTTTAGTATGTCTTCAATCATTGTTCACTACTAGAAACTGATCAAATAGCAACGGATTTTAGCCATGGACCGTGGCTAAGTTAGCCTCGGTCAGGCCGTGGCTGTGCCGTAGCCAAGGGCCACGGCCTAGCTGTGGCCAAATTAGCCACGAACTAGCCACGGCCAGACCGTGGCTAACTATAGGGTAATTTTCACTTTGCACCCACAAAACAAACAAAAGGAACACTTTACATTCTTAAATAAGTAAAATAATACAATACATCCTCGAATTAATATAACTATAGCAGATTGCACCCTTGCCTATTTTTAGGCCAAAATACCGTTAAAATGAAGGGTAAAATTGTCCATGTAGAAAACAAAAATGATCCCTTTTATATTTCAGGATCCAGAGTGCTCATTACTTATTTAGGATGAAAAGTGAATAATTATCCTAGTTTGTGTTTTTTTAAATGGTCATTTAATTTTTTAGAGTTTACAAAAATTATAGTGTTGGTTTAAATAAGAGTAATAGTTAATTATTCAAATTTATGTCTAATTCAAGTAATATTCATTTTAGAAATTTATATAATTAAATATATCTTCCATACTAATATTGTGCCTTTTGGCATTCTGCAAGTGCCTAGTTAAATGAGAAAATTTTTAAAGAAATGAATTAGGCTTTGATATAATATTATGTGTTCACACAAAATTTCGAGTCGGCAAATATGAATTACAAGTCAAGAAAAATATATGACAAATATTTAAAATTATTTTTTTAATTATTTTTAAAACATAAACCGGGTCTGCGGGTCCAACCCTGACCCAGCGGGGTCCGACCGGGTCCGGGCCCGGGTCCAAAATTTCCCCGGCGGGGCGAGTCTCGGGTTTGGCCAAACCCGCCCCATACCCGCCCTGTTGACATCCCTAGGCTGAGTGGTTTGATTGCAAATCAAACACTAAAAACTCCGATGAACGCCTTGAAGAATGTTGTGAACACCATGGACTTGACTTGAATATAACTTGGGGGAAAAAGGCCGATTCGCCAATTTAGCACCTTGATTGCGGATCAAACGGCTTATTTTGATGATCTCCGCGAAGAACGCCTTGAACATCGCTTTAATCACCTTGGATTTGATTTAGGAGAAACGCCAAAACGCAAGACTAATACCTTAATCACATATTGAACGCCTTGATTTGTTGAGTTTCACAAAGAACACTAGGAATTTCGCTTTCGATCTTTACAAATCTTCTTAAACTTGCCTTGAGAGAACTTCGGGATCTTCTTGGCTTCTCTTGCTCTTGTAAACTTCTTGATTTTTTTTAGCCCCAAAAGACCCCCTTTTATAAGCACTTATACAGGGTCTTTGAATTGCTAGCAACTTCTTTGATATTTATCTCTTTAATATAAATTATTATTATTAAAGAGAAAAATATTATTTGTGTGTTATGATTTGATTGGTCCATGCGGCCGAATATGCTACTTGTCACTATTTGATTGGTTTTAGACTTTTCGGGCTGCAAGACTTGATTTAATTGGCCGCAACACTTCATATTGACACTTGGTGACTTTGCATTCGTCGATAGAATAAATATTAAAATATCAATTAAAATTAACTATTTAATATAGAAATTAAATTTAAGGAATTCCAAAGTATAAATAGAAAATTTAATTAATATTTAATATTTTAATTTACACTTGTCAATTTTTAATTTGACGAAATTTAATCGGCAACAATATGTACTACGAAATTTGACACGCTCTATGTGTGTGCAAATTAAAAACGAAATATATTTTAATCGCGTTTCAAAAATTGACTCATATAAAGTTAAAAAATTATTGATTTTTTATTTGAATATATATTTTTATTCGTAATATAATTAATAGTTATAAAAAATAATTCAAATTAGATTAAATTATATAATTGAAAAGGATAAATTAAAAAAAATCAAATAATTGATAGGGAGAAGAGAAGGGAGGGAGAGAAATACAAAACAAAATATAATAATACTACGTTGAATGAAAAGATGAGAGAGAGAGAGAGAGAGAGAGAGAGAGAGAGAAGGGGCCAGACCAAACACACCAAAAGTGGTTATTAGGTGTGTCAAGCGTTTTATAATAAGGTATAGATACATCTGTGTGTGTGTGTGTGTAAACTTTCTTGGTATCAAAACATATGTGCAGTCTTATACTAAATTGGATCTTGTCCTCTTGAATATATATATATATATATATATACACACACACACATATAAAACATACATGCATGAAGAATTCCAAAAAATAAACTGTAATATAGCTCTAAAGACACGTTTGATTGTTTAAAAATTAAATTCTTTGAATTTAAATTATTATTTTAGAAGTTAATCTTGAATCACTTAAACTTTTGATAATTAATATTTTTCATTGTATTCCCATGATCTAAGAAACACTACATTTGTCGCGATATATAAAAAACTAAATTAAGTATTTAATAGAATCAAATTAGGATATTTTTTTTAAAACAAATTCAAATATAGAATAATTTGCACCATACACCTTGAAACTAAATTCATAAAGTATACTATCAAAATAAATTTTTTATAAAAAATGATAAATTTATCTTTCTTTGGACAATTTTATCCATCATGTTAATGGAATTTTAATTTAAAAATAAATGAGGGTGCACTCTTATCATAATTATATTAAATTCAAGGTTTATTGTGCTATTTTTCTTATTTAAGGGTGTAAAGTGCTATTTTTGCTTATTTTTGGGTGCAAAAGTGTAAATTTATAAAATCTTAACAAAAATACTCGAAGGAATAATTTTGAAACAAAACTTGTCTTATGCAAATTTAGTTATTTATTTAATTGCACAATATAGATAGATAGATAGATAGATAGAACTTCTGCAGTTCTACTTCTAGTTAGAAGTCGTAGGATTACATAAACGGAAGGTAAATTGCAAATAAAATACTCAAATTAATTGTTGATATGTGTTATTTTTATTGAATGAAAGTGATATATTACAATCAAATTTTTTATGTACATTTTTTTTTTTTGGAATGAAAGCAGACTATTACAATTAATCCAATTCATTAATGGCATGTTACAATCAATCCAATATATAACTGGAAAATTCTTGTCCATACCCAGTTTGGCCGCACCCAACTAATAATGTAGCAAGTGTTAATACACTTGTCATGTGATTGGTCACTCTTCCTAAACTGTACACCAATCACATGATAAGTGTAAAATACTTGTCACATGATTAGTCCCGGTGTGGCCGAACCTGGTGTGAGTAAAAATTTCCCTATATAAATGCTCTCAATTGAAGATCAAATCAATCGAATATATTAATACTCTCAAATCAAGTATATCAAATTAATACAAATCAATTACTATACAATAAAAAGAAAACTATAATACAACCAGAATAATAATATCCGCATTCATGGAAATTTGAATCAACGAAGCTAATTTATTCAATTAAAAAGAAAAATAAATCTTTTCTTTTAACATAATTAAATCATTACATTATAATTTTTAAATAACATAATATAATTGAAATTTTACCGATATAATACTCTATTGCAAAATGGTGTTTCATCTTTTATTTCATAATTTACATTTATGCAACATGTATAAAAATACTTTCTTACTTATAAATTTGGTCAGAGATCTTTACACTTAGCGTATATTTATGCATTGCAATAAGAGATCAAATACTGTTTACAATAGAGAATCTTGTGTAGAAATCTTGTAATGAATACATTATAGTTTCATACCTATGCTTGCAGGACAAAACGAATAAATTGAAAAATTAAATCAAAATAGTAAAAAATATTTTAATATTGAAATTTTATCTTCATATAATTAAACCACTTTGTAAAGTATATCTTTTAGTTTTTTGAAAGATAAAAAAGGGATTATTGTATCACAAAATAATTATATATACAAAAATATATTATACTTCGTAAAATAAAAATGCAACGTATGCATACAAATGTTATTAACTATAAAGTAAAACTAATCTTTTGAAACATTAGTTGGAAAAGAATACGTGAAAAATTATATCACATTAAATACCAAATGTCTAATTGATTATGGAAAATTAATATATTTTAGTTTTAACCCATTATACTTTAAATAATATGTAAAATCTTTCAATACAATGCAAATATATCTTACGATAAATATGGTACAACCATGAAAACTATGCAGCGTGAAACGTAAATACGTTGCCCCTCTATCTATCAGGGTCATGGCTATAATAATATCAATAAATAAAAGTTATTTTTTGTAGTTGCAGCAAACTTCGTATTGCACCTTTTTTTTTTCCCCACAGTAAAATTGAAGCAAGCCTCGCCCTTTTTTTTTAAATTATCCTTAGGAATTATTTTC
Source organism: Petrea volubilis (assembly GCA_026212405.1). Classification (NCBI taxonomy): domain Eukaryota; kingdom Viridiplantae; phylum Streptophyta; class Magnoliopsida; order Lamiales; family Verbenaceae; genus Petrea; species Petrea volubilis. The sequence goes on from CM047884.1 coordinate 7,198,620, forward strand.
GGTCAGTACCAATATCATCTATCCAATTTAAGACGCAGAGCATTAAATTGAAATTGGGAAAAATGAAAATTTTGAATTAGATCTAAATGATTGCACTACTGTAGCATTGAGTTACTAAAATAACATCATCAAAGGAACAAGAGTATTATGGGAAGTCCATGAACTTTGTTTAACGGACATATATCCTACCTTTATGACAGTTCGAATCTTAACAATGTGCACATATGTTGGTGGTGTGTGCGCGTATTATCAAATATATATATATATAGTGTATTGTGGGGAACAAATTTCCATTTTCAAGAAACAAATTCATACTTCTCCCTAAATAAATAAGTAGGCAAAACATGCAAGAAGAAACAACCATAACCAAGCGCTCAATCAGATCAAATAGCCCACAAATCCAAGAAAACAAGTCTCCCAACTTAAATGCACATATATAGGATTATGTATTACTATACAGTAGAAAAATTGTTCCTTCCCTTATTTTTAAGATCTTCACAATTAAATTTTTATCCTGTAATTGTGGTCCTTGACAATGAGACATGATACCTGTTTTCACTTGCTGTGTCTCAATCTGTTACTAATGTGGCCCTATGCCTGCCTTGCGGCTCCATAGGAATTCCGGCTTTGTCCATAGCAACACCAATCGCACACATTTTCTTGCTGTGTATGCTATCCTCTTTTTCCTGTTCAAAACTTTATTCCACCCGTTCGATGGAACTTTATGTCAATAAATTTAGATTCAGAAAATAAATGTCAATATTATCATCAACAACATTTTGTGTGCTGGCCATTTTGCCTGGTTTTAGGTGGCTTGTCGTTTGAAGAATGGTTTCTGGCAGATGAGGAGTCTCTCATCACTATTACTCTCAATCTCTACGACTCGCGCATCCCATTTCAGATGTGTGGTCAGAGATCTTGCAAACTCAATGAGACGAGCGCTGTCCTTTAGAATCACCCAGCCCTGCATTTGCACGTGTATTGGCGAGCACAAGATTAGTTATCAGCAAAATAACAAATTGAAGAAAATGTATTGCAGGCATTTCATGGAAATCGTCATCCATGCATAACAATAGTAGCTACAGCAAAATGGCTGGTATTCAAGCTTTCATCAAGACTTAGAATGCTATCAAGAAAGTTGAATCTGGACCATTGATCCAATATATAGTCATCTTCAGCTTTCTTAGAAAAACTTCATTTGTCACATGCATAAAAGATATTTCCTTTCATCAAATAGTTTGAGAAAACTCATACCACACCGAAAGGGTGCCTGCTTGAGCTTATTCTACATCTTGTCAAATCAAACCATATTTAGAACTTCAAATATTATTTCAAAAACAATTCCTTCCAGTGTTTAGATAAAAAGAGCGTAGAGGAACAATTTCATAATCAATAGGATCAAAAGTAAACAAGTTTGTTAAGTTGAAACAAGTTCAGGGCTTCTTTCCTTTGAAGGACCTTAAAAATATTATAAAACTTTAAAAATAATATTAAGGATTTGAAAAGAAAAAAGGAAACCGGTTAAATAACTAATAGGTAAAGATTGAAAAATAGAAATCAAGGTAAAAAGCACAAAATATTGTAAAATAGAAGACACTAGATTTATAGCTCTCGAGATAATCCAAAATAAAAGAAAACCATTTCTTAATACCATAACCATGAGACAGATCAAAAAATTAGTTTGAAAAAAAAAACGTAACAAAATTGAATTTTAGTTGTTTCAACAAAATGAAAATCTGAAACAGTAAGGCAAAAAATAGAAGGACAAACAAAAGACTACATAGACACTAGCTTCAGAAAGGATAAGTCTCTAAAATGAATAGGACGCTTAACCATAGTTAAGGGAAAAATTCTTTTGAAGAAAAAAAAAGAAGCCAGAAATTGTTGAAGAGTGTTTCTTCCTTAATTCTTCTCTAATTGTTTTTATATTGCTTCTCCAAGATTCTTCTCAAGCTTCACTGTGTTTTACATTCCAATGCAAACGTACTTCACATAATGCATCTCCATATTTGTTCAGATTCATCTATTGTTTCATATTGTATCAAAGGGTACACTTCAACCAAGATAAAAGTTTTTGAACAACTCTAATTCCTAACCATACCTCTGGACGTAGTATACGGTCTATCTCGGCAAACAAATCTAGCATTTGGCATCTTGGATGCTCAGCAAATTCAAGAGAGAGAAGTCCATCTGCATGAACAAGATCATATGTTCTTGGATATGTTGGAAACGGTTCACACCTGCGAATAAAGATTGTTTACATGGTAAGTGTATTAGAGTCATGAAAGTACAAAACTGCGCTCTTCTCAGCTATTTAAAGTTTAATTTTCAAATTTCTCTCACCAAATGGTGACCCCCAAGAGTAGATTCTCAATAGAGGTGGACAAGATTGATAAAGTAGAACAAAAGAAACTGATTCAAGCCAACAAGTAGAATGCGAAAAGTACCAGTCATGCAGCACTCCAACAAATCCCCTGTCAAGTATTAGAGGTAGAGTATTGGCCCCCCTTGTGGGGACCACATTCATAACCCATGCAGACTTCCCAGTTTCTAATAAGGCGGCATTGAATCCGCCTAAACGGGCATTCATGTCCAAAACATTTCTCAGCATGTTGTACGGTGGTGAAGGATCCTCGTCTCCTGGTCTCTTGGGATGATCTGAAAAAATTAGTGGTGACAGCAGAGACCAGTAATTGCGTACGGCTGAGTTCCAGGTAATAGCAACCTCCGCAAACTCCTCTGGATGCAAACCTAAAAGGAAGAGAACAAAATGCTAAATACAAATACAAGATAATATGAAGTTTTCAGCTCGCGATCTTTATAATGCCAGAAAAAAAAAGGACATATACCGTGAATTGCAAGTTCAGCTTTGTTCAGTTTAGCAAGGGAAGGCCATTTTCTCCTTTCGTCAATAGGAACCCATCGGCGGCTCTGAGTTCCTCCAATGCATGATTGGAGTGGTCGATAATATGGGGACTCAGTGTCATGGCCCTTGCTGCACAGAGAAGGGGAGCCACTCTTCCTGGAAAAACGAAGCAAATTTGTTCCTGCTCAGACTAAACTATCACTTACACATGCAATCATTTGTAAGGTATTCAAACATAGTTACAAAATACTTCTATTGAATGAAAAAGCTTAAAAACTGACAGATAGGAGAGACATTAAATATTTAATATCTCTATAACACGCCCTCTCAAGTGCAGCCATTTTTCTTCTTTTTCATTTATTAAATATTTTACTTTTTTTCCTCCCACCCCCCCCCCCCCCCTCCTCCTTTTTTTCTTTTTTGGTGAAACAGCATTTTAAAGTCTCTGGGTGGCTTGAAAAGGTTCCTTAACCAGGATCCATAGATAGAGGCCATTGTGAATGTACAAAATAAGAATGTGCAGTACCCATAGCCTTACCTTCCAGAATAGCAATTCTTCTTACTAGTTTTCTTCCACACAACAGTCTCATCCTGTTGTGGTAACATCTCCCAGCAGAGATTTTCTGTGACTGTTTGCACTGCATTCCATTTCTTGAGGTTAGCTTTGTTGCGAATGGACCGCTGGGAATTTATAAGTGGATCAGTCCACACAAAATATCCACCGGGTCGCAACAACCGATCAACTTCAACCAAATATATACCATCTGTGACACAAGCGCGAAGATTCAATACAAAAGAAAAGTACAATCTTTTATATCCTCTCATATGAAATAGAAACATCATATGTGTGATTAACACAGTGGTGCGCAGCTAAAGGATGTTTTCAGTGCATGGATCAAGTGTGGTCATATATAATTGTACTTGACTGCAGTAACAGAAAATCAAAGGTAGAGGTGATATTGATGAAAGTGACTCACTAGTGATGAATGAGACTGCTGGTTTTATATGTAGATGCTGTTTGTGTGAGATTCGAAGGGAAGAATGCTGAAATTTTGGGAAAATCCTTGTATGGACTAGGCGTTCAGTCCCACCCCAAGCACAAAACAGTCAAACTATTGCCACATCTTGGATGTCGATGCTTTTTATCAAACAAATTAAGATGTGGCTGATCTTAACTGTTTGGTGCACAAACAGGGACCACACCCAGTCCGTACAAGAAGTTTCCTAAATTTTGAGTACAAAAGGGCCATGAAAGGGGAGAGTAGGCAACATCTAATATGCCTCTGAAATTGATTAAGCACCTTTCTAAAAATTATAGCATCTATATACTTCTATTGTTCAACAGTGTGACTTCTTTAACTATCAATTTGCGTAACTCCGATTTCAAAATACATGAACGCTTTAAAACCCACAGGATTACAGAAAATGAAAATCTACGATAATATGGAGAAGCACCAACATTAAAAAGGAAAAAATTGAAGGTAAAAACAGGGCAACTAACAGAATCAAAAGTACCTTTTTTATCCCATTCAATATGACATCTTGCACAATGTATCATATCAAATGAGAGAGATGGATATGGCAACTGCTTTGAAGCAAATGAACCAATCATTGCAGGAAGACCTCTCTCTAGAGTTAGTTGAACTTGACTGCCTGATGCCTCATAGTTTGCCAGACACATGGTCAATAGTTGGTGCGAAGATAAATGCGCACCAAAACTACCATAACCACATTCTACGTCCAGGATGGTTCGAACCTGAAATGAAACACAAAAATCGTATCACATATAAAAACATGGAAATAAAGAGAGATCAGTAGCTAAATAAGAGAGAAGTTGAATCATACAAAGGAAGTATGGTAAAATATGCACTTACTCCGGCTTGATTAAAGTAGGACACATTTCTTAGACCAATAATTTCGGCGATTTGATGCGAGTAGTCTTCAACATCAAATGTGGAGGATACCGAACGAAACGAGATCTGGTCTTCATCCAACATCATCATTCTGCAATTACAAGATATGGAGTAAAAATAATAAAATATACCAGCACAAAATATTTCTGTTTGACTAGTAAACATGCAGATTCTTTCACGCACCTCTTGGTCAAACTTCCTGAAGATAGCACTTCCTGTGCTGTAATATTAACATTTGCAAACCAGATGACATCTTTTCCAGTAGGCCACCTAAGGGGAATTTTATAGTTAATAGGTGGAAGAACCAAGCAATTCTGCTTCAAACCATGCCCACAATGGCGCCCATACTCTTCCCCACCAGAAAATCCCATAACAAGATTTTCTGAAACATTGAAGCAAGGGACATAGTTTTCTGATTCTTGTGAACAATAGTCCAATTCTGTCAATCTTGAGGACCCAACAGAGAGTTCCCCAATTTCATACAGGTCAGAAACGAGCTGTTCTTGAAGCCGCCTATATCCACGAAATATTTGCCCTCTCGACACAGATGTTATAGAAATTGTCCACCAGAAGGAACCCACGAGGGCAAGAATTACTATCATAACTAGACTAATTTTGAGCAAAGTGAGTGTCAGTCTATGCCGACTACTCCTCATCGACCCAGGGCTGAAGGGATCAGACATGAAACCATTCTCATTAAAACTGTGTTTTGAAGATAAATTATCTGTAAAAAGGAACCGAAAAGGAAATTTGATAGATAACTGAGTATGATCAGCTCCATTTGGGCGGTTTCGATCCACATCTTCCATCTTTTCTTTCATCTGGGAATCTTCCCAAAAATCATGATTGTTACCCGAAAATCGCCCACCACCACTCCCCAGCACACCTCGATGAAGAGGCCTCGACATTTTTACAACCTAAACAAAGCCCACAAAGGAATAAATCATAAAATAGAATGAGAGCCAAAAATACACCAACCCGAGTACACAAACACAATAAACAAAGAAGCACCTCATTAAGAAAGAGACACTGTGATAAATAAAAAAGGCAACTCAATGCTCTGGATTAGATCTGTTTCAAAATCTAATAATAGATCCCCAAACCAAACTAAGCAATCTTTACATGCCATCACTTGGAAAGAAACAATTATATGAATCCCAAACAAAGAGGTTTTAAGGAGTACTTGCGACTTGAACTAGAAGTAGAAATAGGAAACAGAAAATCCAAATTAGGAAACCAATAATGAATAAGCAGATGAGTTCCAAGCATTACTAGTAAATTGATAGTTCACAGAGTTCTAGTGATGAGTTCTTGCCTTCACAAACGGGTAATCACAAATAAGCAAGCGGAACACAAACTGAAATTCACTTCACTTAAATCGCACCGAAAAAAATCCAAAACCAAACCCGGAAAAAAAACCCATTTGAATCAACATCAAGAGAGAAGGAATCTCCCAACCAATGAATAAAAAATTTAATAATACACAAAACAACAAGCGAAAGCAGCTGCAGAAAGCAACAAGTTCTTCATTTGCAGTGTGTACCTTAAAAAATGCAAAAAATTCACCGGGCGAAACAAAAAGAAAAAAGAAATCCCTCAAATTCAGCTTATTCCGCTGCGGTTTTTCATGAAATTCTCATGACCCCAATATTTGTCTTCTTCCACAGCTCCCTTACATTATTCTTTGAATTCTCTCTCTCACACACACACTGAAAAACGCACACACTTCCTCTCAATTTCTCTCTCAGCTGGTATTTCCTAACGCGGCTTTGGGCTCTGTTTCAGAGGATACGAGTGACAGAAACAGCGAGCGAGAGATATAGAGAGAGAGAGAGAGAGAGTGTGTGTGTGTGAAGAGAGAGAGAGAGATAGATAGAGATGGAGAGAGAGTAGAGGATATGCCGGTGTATTATATATATACATACACGCAATACACAGTGAGTGTGTGATTACTATGTGGACTGCGGATCCAATCTCAGCAGAGGTGGCCCGTGAAAGGCTGTTTTTTTTTTTTTATCTATCTATACTTTGGCTGTTACTAAATAATTAATTAATTTAGTAAAACTATAGTAGCATTAAATTATTCAATATAGTTTATTAAGTAAATTAATGAAGACCATATAAAATTTTTAGATAATTAGATACATTAGTGTGCATTAAATAGACGCCCCAATTTAGGTCAGCTTAAATCTGGAGTTCAATAACCCCAACTGTAAGTCTTGTTTTTGTTTTAAGTAGCACACATAATTATTTCTAACATTTAATTAGAGAGAGAAAATGGGGAAATCGGCCCCTAATTTATGATAAAGAATAAAGGATATGTTATTCATGATGAAAATGTACCTTCTTTTTCTTTCTTTCTTTTTTCCGTCTGACTTATTTGTATTTATGAAGATTTGTGTGTGAGTGCATTTTTCTCTCATATGAAATTTTATTAATAAGTATGTATGAAAATTAAATTTTATTAATGAGTATGCTCTCTCTCTCTCCCCCCCCCCCCCCCCCCCCCCCGAGTCAGGATTTGGAGTTATTTTTTACACAATTTTAGCTAATGTACTGGGATATTATTTTATACACCGGGTAACGGGTATGAAACACCAAACAATAAAAATCAAGGCATGTTAGCATTATTAAAAGGCCTGTTTGGATAAATTTACACAAAAAAAAAAAAGGTGTTTATTAAGCCTTTTTCTTGTAGTAGAAGTTCCTTTTTTTTTTTTTTTTAAATCAAGTTGTTTTTGGTCGAATGCAGTAATTTAAAAATATTTTAGAAAATACTCTTGTTTTAGACCTATTTTTTATAGCTTAAAAAAAGCCGCCTTTAGAAAAAATCCTCCTCTTTCTATTTTTTCAATAAAACTCGATACGCATTGATTTTTTTTAATTGAAGTGTTTTTTTTATAAAAGAAATATTTTTCTACACAAAAAAAAATCCATTCAAACGAGTTCTAAATTTTACTGTAGGCGTGACAACATGTGGTGTATTTAATAAATTTTCAAATGTACTAGCATTTAGGTTTTATTTATAGATTTAAGTCGTACCTACCAAAAAAAAAAAAAGGTACCATAAATTTATGAGATATACAACAAATAGCAAATTAGAGAACCTACAATTGATTTGGAGATGTAGGGGTCATCTATACGTTTGTGAAGTGTTTGGTGCAATGTGACAATCAGCAATTAAACAATTACATCATAAATGTTTCCCCCTTTATAGAATATAAAATATATTTGGCCTTTGAAAATAAAGCTCATGCAATCCAACCGAAAAGTAGAATCATGAGATGTCATGCTTTTCCAACCTCAATAACACATGATGAACTTAAGAGGTTTTTAAAAATTTAATGCGTAGTTCCTAAGTTAATGACAATTTGTTTTTTTTTTTGTTTTAACATCAATAGTACGTTGATACTAGTTTGTTGAAATTGACTATATTGATGATTTTAATAAGATGAAATTAGTTTATTAATAAAAACTACCCCCTTCCTATTAAATAGATCTAGTATGATTTGATACGAAACTTTTAATATGGGCGAATTACATTTATATCTCCTAAGTTTGCCAAAATTACAAAAAGAACCCTGAAGTGGGTTAGTAATTTTTCATATTTGAAGAATTTTTTTGTAATTTCGGCAAACTTCGTATAAGGTAATCGTAATTCACCCTTCTAATATTTATACTAATAAAGAGAGAGCACATTTTAGTAACTATCTTCGTCTAACAAATTCTTCGGTCTGACATTTTTTTTTATTTATTTTCTCTTTCCTCTCTACTCTACCACCTTTTTTTTTTATTTCTCTCCCTTGTTTCTCTCCTCTCTCTTATCTTCTTTCATCTCTTAATACTTTTCAATATCAATTTTTTAAACATCTCAGTTTTTAAACTTACTTTGTAATTGTTTTTTAGTTTTTTATTTTAAATTATTTTATACTTATTTATCACTAATTTTATAAATTTATTAAAAATATTTAAAAATATTTTGATGGTAGAGATACTATCAAAAATTTAGTATGTCATTAAATTATATATATATTTTTTATTATACACTCTCATTGAGTGTACCGATATTATTAATTGTTCAATAAGTTAGCAATATAGTATACTTTCACATTGTAACTCTCCTTAACAAAAAATAAAAATAAAACAATAGAAGGGCATTGTTCCTCTGAAAAGTATTGCTTAAACAGGAAAGTGACATTTCAGCATGTTTTTGTATTGTTATTTACTAGACTACTAGTATAGAGTTGGATCACCCAAAAAAAAAAGGTATGGAGTTGGTTTACCAAATCCATAACTTTAAGTTAAAAAGCTTTTTTCGTAATTTTAAATTTGATTTTATAATTGTTACGTACACAACCACGATATTCTGACTGTCCTAGTGCTCATTCCATATTTGGATAATTACATTTACACCTTATGAAATTTAGTAAATACATATGGGCCCTCTAAAGTTGCAAAATTAATAAGGAGAAAAAACACTTTATTCCTCAAACAATGCGTGTTTTTTCATTTTTCTACATTTTTTTTGTTACACCTTGCTATATAAACTATTCAATTTTTACACATTACCTACTATTACCTATTTCTAGCTAAAAAATTTATCGAAAGATGGACAATATCGAATATGTAGACCCTCTCATTCAACATTAACATTAATATCAACATCAAATAAAAAGTCGTGTATCCATTTTTCAATGAATTTTTGGACCAAAAATAACTTATAGTTGGTGACATGTAAAAATCTAATAGTTTATATATATATATATAAGTGTAAAACAGGTATAGTTCGCAGGAGAAAGTGCTTTTCCCCCTGATAAAAACAATATGTACAATTAACTTGTGTTTTACATTAGATCCCTTCAATTGTTTGCATGATTGCAAAAACCACCCTTATTGTCAGCCTTTGTTTTATAATTGAAATCCCTAAAAAATTGTTAGATGATTTTTTCTTTATTATATGTGTACACGCACTAACCTGATGAGGTCTCAATGTAGTTTTATTTATTCTTAAGAAATGTAATAATTTGACTCATGTCATATTATTCTATCATGTATTTATACTCAATTCAATTATGCATATTAGATCATATATAATAAAATCAGTATTTTCTTTGTTTTGTGATTATAATCTCATCCAATAATTTAAAATTCTACATATTCAAACAAATATCATAAAATACAATGCAAACTTGAGTCAAGAGTCCTTAAATGGACGTCACTATTTGAAAAGGATTGAAAGAGAGTGTCGATGATGCATAAAATTGCGAGAAACCTATTACAAATGGCCATTTGGGGGAGGTGTATATACTTTCTTTGATTAATGAATATTTCTCATGTTACTCACCAGTTTTTGCCGAAATTGCCGCTGATGGATGGGATAAGTTTTTCAATATGAATTTTTTTTTTATTCTAATCACATTTGGTGAAACTTAATAAATCGTATGGTAAATATATTGAACTGATTATGTGATTAGTTATGATCTTTTTAAAAAATTATATTAATCATATAATAAATATAATATAGTAATAATATAATTAATATTAATTCAATCGAATTGGGTTTGAATTAGAATTTGACCAATTCATGGCAAATAGTATATAGCTAGTAGCGTCACGCATATTGCATATTAAAAGTGTTCGAGAAGTAAATGCATGAAGGCTCCACCAAATTAAAATGTTTTTCTACTTATGATGCAAATTCCCTTCTTGTCTTTTGTTTTATTCTTCAGTTTGTGGTGTGTCTATGTATGTGTGTGTATATATATAGAGAGAGAGAGAGAGAGTTTTTGGTCTAATAGGCATGTATCCTGTTTTAAAAGATGTGGGGAGTGTAATGCTAGGATATGATTCTAATAAGTACACGTGAATGAGTGATTATGTATGTATTATTAAAAAAAATCAATAATTGATGTTTTCTTTTTGTTTTTTGGTAAAAAGTAGATATATTTATTTTACTGAATTAATAAAGTTCAAGTTTTTGACTACATGAGGTAGAATAAGGTCAGGATGGATCTCAATATCGCATATCTAATAGAAAATATCATTAAGTCCAATAGTTTCTATGCTTTTCTCAACACACGTACAAACAAATAAAATAAATTAAATGTACCATAACTTGACGGAGGTCAAATAGCAATTAATGAAATTAATTTTTTGGAGTAGTCGTTCTTGATTATTCATTTTGATGAATTAATCATGCACGAATTTAAAATGTTATTTGTTTCCGACGTTCTTCTTTGTACTAAAAATGAAATAATTATCTCTATTTTTCACCTATATGACTTAAATGTAACGTGGGTGTGATAGGGGTCAATAAACAAAATTAATTTTGTGAAGTGGTCTCTTTGATAATTGATTCTGATAAATTATTTATGTATGAATTAAACAGATCATTATTTCCATTTTTAGGTTGGTAAAAAACTATAAAGAAATAAGTTATGTTTTCACTTACTTTCTTTCTTTTTCCGGTGTCAGTCACTCGATTCCAATTCACTAGTCAACTAATCCGAATCGAATACTGCAACATGTAACATAGATGTGACTAGTGTCAAATAGTACTAAACAAAATTAATTTTATGATGTCGTTCTAATAAATTAATTGTGTGTGATTCAACCATATTATTCCCTCTTATCTATCTATCTATCTTTTTTTTTTTTTTTTTTGCTTTACCTATACTAGGACAAAAGTGATTTATGTTCTCTCTCTCTCGCTATCTCTCTCTCCCCTTTTTTGTTAGAAAACCCGACAGTATTCCGGAGGGGTCATCAATCTAATTCTTTTCTTAAGAACAATTAGAAGAAGAATAATAATCAAAGAGGAGAGAGGACAAGTTAAAGACTTACAAGATGAGGCGCAATTATAGCAAGTGCAGTAGAAAGAATCTCAAAACAATAATAATATAGGATGTATGGTGAGCCCCTCCACGCACCAATTCATTTTACCTCCAAAAGTTATGCCGTCGGATATTACGACTAAGGATTAATGACACTTTCTACCTTTAAATTATATTTTAGATTTGATTTATGTTTTTTAAAGTTACAAAATACAACAAAATTAGATCTTAAGTTATAGATATTACGGACTAATTTATTATATTTTTTTTTTATCATTATAAACAGAAGATTTGTTACATTTTACTATGAGAATAAACCCAACATAAAATATAATTCAGGAATACAAAATGTTCCTGATCCAAGAATCGATTGGTAGCAATACACTTTTTACGTCTATACTAATGAAAAGATTTTCTTAACTCAAAGAAATTTTGAGTTCGAGTTCCATTTTGGTTCCATATATTTACCCATTTTATAGGTTTTCCGATAATTTTAACCTTTTTTCCAGCCAAATTAGATTATTCCGGAAATTTGTCCTAAAATTACAATCTTTTGTTAAAATAGTATGTTATTTCTAAAACACAACAAATTAATGTTCTGAATTGAGAACGGATAAACATACAGGAGCAAAGCTGCAATTTTCCTACAGATGTTTAATTATTTAGTATATACTTTAGTAGTCATTTGTTATATGAAATATATAATTTGAACTAAATTAAGGTTGGACCATTAATTGTACTTCATTAGCGTTTTAATATATCGAAGTATTAATACAGAATGATTTATCATTTTTAAACCAAACAAAAAGAAAAAAGAAAGAAATTAAAACATTAGTATTTATGCTCAAATTGGTTGAACCAAACCCAATAGCGTGCCTAAATTCGTTTCGTGATTGATCCAATAAATATATTGAAAGTGGGTTCCAATTTTTCGTATACCAATCGATTGTAACATGACTTTAGTGTGTGGTTGTGTGCCAATAGCATAAGAGCAATATGGGATCCAGATTATATATCTCTATATATGGTTTGTTAATATGCAAAATATCATATGCATGTGGAATATGTATTTAGTAGCCGAGATTTTCTACTTGAGTAAATTATGAGTACAATTAGTTTATCTTTTAAGGGATTAAATATATTCCAAGAGAATATTAAAATACATAAGTGTTTTGAGTCACGGAGTGATGCATCTTAGCGGTTCGACACTATGCTAAGTTAACCAAAGGTCTCATGATTGAACCTTGGAAATGCAGCTATCTTTGATAGGGAGAGCTTTAAATCCAAGTGATACGACTTGATTTGAACCCTGATTTAGTCGATATCTATCAGATACCAAATGATCAATAACCGATGACAAACAAAATTTAAGTGTTTCGAAATTTAGAAGATCAAGTTGGAGCTAATAATGAGTTTTAGTTTATTTTAAAAGTAATTCAACTTTTGGTTGTATAAAACAAGTCCTAAACTAATAATAACATTCCATCTTTTGATTTTATTTTTCTTTAATGTGTAATTGATATTATACTTATACATAACTATCGAAAAAAACAAGATACTAAACTTATACATTAGTATTAATTCAATTCATATCTTATAGTTACAAGAATGCATGCCCTTAAGTGACGAACCAATATACTTTAAATTTAGTTTATGTGGCGGATTTAGTTTATGACAATTCAATCAGTAAATACCTTGTCATTAATTGTTTATTTAACTTTGTTTATATTAAATTGTTTCACTAATCCATCACAAATATTTTAAATCTGTGAAAAAACTTTGCGTCACAAAATTTCCTGTTAGTGAAGGGATGCTTTCTTGTAGTGGCATAAGCTTATTTTTTATTATTAACATTTCATTTATTAAGGAGTTCATGAATTTGTAATTTTTATTTTCTAGAACTTATAGATACTCTTCAATACTCTTTAAAATTTTGGTCAAGCACAACTTCCGACAACATTTCATTAACTCTATGGAATCTCATAAAACATTATTTTAACAGTCCAATATTTGATCATTAGAACTTATGAATTGGAATAATTTGAACAGTAATAAATGTTAAAACATTGCAGCTGGTAAAAATGAATGCAAGTCCCTTTCAAAATTCCAGTATAGGCATTCATGGTTAAAGGGTTGCAGAAACATGGCGTAATTCGGAAAATAGGCTTTTAATACGCTAATGTTTGGTACGCCGCTGGATAGAGACGGAGAGAGGGACATCAATCGGTATATAAAAAAGATAATAATATATAAATGCCCCCATCGTATTATTACTACTAATTTTTAAAATAAAATATTATTGAATGATCATCTCATCTAAAAGAGATGAAAGTCATTAAATATTTAGTATCTAATTATCTCCAACACGTTCTACACTAGGCCACATAAAGCAAGTGTGCATGCGAGTGTGTACGCGCGAAAGTGTAAAAATTAAAAAAAGTTGAGCGCGAAAATGCCTTTAACAGTCTAATAAAAAATTCTTATTATATATATATATATTACTAAATTATATATATTCAATGCAAAACATATTTGAAGAGGAAATATAAGCATTTTATTAAATGTTACATTTGAGTTATAACATTGATAATTTAATATAATTGACTAAATTGTCGATTCTTCTTGCAACCTAAACTTTTTTTTTCCTCGTACGAATGCATAATTTATACACAAAAAGCTAGTTGCATGTCCTCATATTCATATATATATATATATATATATATATATATTCACTTACAATCTAGCAATTAGAATTATTAGAAACTAATTACATTAGTAAAAGTGTATCTATACAGCATTTAATTATGATATGTATTAATTTTTCTCGACAGGCTAAATCAAAAAAGTAGTTGGAGGAGTTTATTTATCAAATGAATATCAAACCTTTAGTATATGTTTTTTAATAGTATGTCTAAAATACAAGTTTGGGACTAATAAAATTTAATGCAAGAGCTAAAAACAATCCTAAGTCGTCTTAAAGTGAGAATTGGGTGTTCAATTCATCAGTTCAAGCATTGAGCACGAGAGGATGGGGTAATAGGAGAACTATGTGACCTAGGTCGTACATGTATAGACAAACTTTTTGTTTATTTTTTTTATTTTTTGGTATCAAGACTTGAACGTGTGAAACTCTTTTCATAAATGAGAGACGATAAGATTTGAACTTTTTGTTTGGTTTTGCTCTGATATCATGTTTAATACATCTAAAAATTTAAACTAACAAAAAAGAGAACCATCAAATATTTATTATCCTCCAACAAGTATAAATGAGCCCATCTATATACTTGTTTTTATGAATATGTCAATTTCATAAAGTATGATTAAGAGGGTGTTTGGCTAAGCTTATTTAAAACATCTTATAAGATATTTTAAGAGCTTATAAGATATTGGATCTTATTTTAAAAACAAGTTATTAAAGTGTTTGGATAAATAAGAAGAGGTATAGCTTATAAGATGTTAGTAATGGCAATATTGTAATTAATTTGATTGAAAATAAAAGAGCTTGGTAAATCTTAAAAAATAAGTTGCCACCTCCTTACTTTTTTTAAAAAAAACTTATAAGCTCTTAAATATTTTATTAGAAAAGCTTATAAGCTCCTCCTCCAATTTTTTTTTCAAACATTTTGCACAATCTTATAAGCTCTCAAACATCTTATAAGATGTTTTGAAGAGCTTATAAACTTAGCCAAACACCCTCTAAGCCCAATTTGAGCTTTTGTTTGTTTTCAAAGTATTAATTGGTAAACTAATAGTTGGAAATTACTAAGTCTAGCTGCCAAAAATTAATTATTTTTGATTGCTAATATTATTCTTTTTCCTTTTTTTTATTTTTGATTTTGGAAGGGACGAGTGGGGGATGGGGTAGTGATACGAATTGAGCCTACTTGTGAATTTAACGAATTGGCTCTACAAAGGTTTGAGTTCAAGTTTGAAGAGGTCAAGCTCAAATTGGGATTGTATAGATTTTGAATCGAACTGGCGCCAGATGATTTTGTTCGTAGACTCGCTAGTTATCTTTTTTTAATATTTATTTATATATTTATGTAATATTATATAACTCAAAATAAAATATAACAATGTCCGAACTTGAGCCCGTGATTCGAATATAACAAAACAATTAAAAGTTTTTTGTTTTCTCTTTAATTTTTGAGTTTCAGCCCAGAGCAAAATTTTTATAATTTATTATTAATTTGTAGACAAATGAGTTGAGTTGAGCCCTACTTTCATTGATTTGTTAAGCTCAATTTGATTGATTAGAACTTAAACTTGAATTTAAAAGAAAAGGTCAAAGTTCGCGACTCGATTCATTTGTAGTACATGAAAATTCTAAAATTCAAGGCGAACATTAAGCGCGCCTATTTTAGATCATTCACATCTAAGTCTAGAGGAAAACTTTTATGCACCTGTCATATATTTCTAACTTTTCTTTTGCGGAAAAATACACTTTACTGCCTTGTATTATATTATTTATAATACTTGCTTTTCTAAATTATAGAAAATATCATTTACACCCCCTGCCCCAAGAAAAAAAAAATTGACCTCAATATTATTGACAAAATTGCCCTTTATTTTAACATACAAACATTTTGTCTTATTATTTTAAAATCAACATTTGTCGAAATAATTTATATTAATTTTTTCTTAGTAAATTATATTTTCTCAATTATAAACGTCATTCATCAATTAAAACATGTACATTATAAAAGAATAATAAGCAATTTAAATATAATATAATTAAATTTTAAAAATAATCAATATTAACTAATTAAATGAAATTGGCTAAAGTGCTTTATTTTCAAAATATTGAAAACAAAATACTCCATTAATAAATCATGCACAACTAATTAATAATATTAATTCGTTTGAAAAATATTTTGTTTATATTTTATTTTAACTACTTATTTTTCCATTAAAAGCGTACATAGATACATGCTTTACTTGAAAAATGAACATTTCTAAATTAGGAGAGTTATTGACATTTTTAAAATATATTGCGCTAAGAAAAAAAATAAAAATAACTATTCACATAAATAAAGATATTAAAACAACAAGATAAAAATATATGTATAAGTGTTACAGATAACATAATATAAAGGGATAAAGTGTTACAAATTATTCACACTTTATAAATAATCGATTATTATACATTTTTTTGTTGAAGTGCTATATTTCTTTTCGGGGTAATGAGATCAAACTCAAACTACCTCATTCTCATTTCAATGAATAAAACCATATAGAAATTTAATAAAGAATTACTTGAGAATAGGTTCAATGCTCCCATACCACGACTCGAATCAATAACCCTAAATTGGAGGTCTTTTACCAACTGCAGAGCCAATCTTTTGTGGCACTAATAAAGGCTTTTTCCGTGACATAAAAAGCATGTAAATGTTGGGAATTATCAGGACATAATTTTCTTACCCCATCTTTCAATCTTGAATTTTAGCAAAAGTATTATATATATATATATATATAGATATATATATATATAATTTGAATTTACGTTTTAGTTTGTTACTTAGTTTGTTGTCTTTTTTTTCTTATCCTAGTTAGGTTTCTTGATTTAAATATTATGTTGGTCCAATATATAATAAATTGTCCTTTTTTATACGATGGTTGGGAAAATCTATATACAGATAACAGATTCAAAACTTCAAGGGAGAAGTTATGCCATTTTATCCTTTCATATGAAATTTTTTTTCTATGCATATTTTACAAACTCCACCTATTCACATATTCGAGTGACGAATATTTCTCATTTTTATGTATTTTAATAAAATATATTTAAATATTTTTTATTCATATTAATGCATGTGTAAAATTCGCATTGAATACATACACGAATTTCCCCTTTTATACACCCATTCCTCTAAAGGATGATATAACAAGTTAATGGACACGAGGCCATAACGCGGGGTTGACATTTTTTCTTGAGCTATGCTAGTATTAACTACTTAAAAAAAACATATATATCAGCAATAACAATATTCAATTTACAGTAATTACTGTACTTTATATTATATTTTATTCTTTATTTTTCCGCAGTAGACATCACCTTCTTTGATTAACTCAAGGAATTTACTCGATATGTTCAAACCCTATAACATAAGAAATTTCAGAAAACTTATTAAAGAAGGCAAAGGCCATATTAATTAATTAGTACTAATTAATGCGGTAACACTCATTAAGATTTAAGAAACATTATTAATTAAAGTTATTATAATAATAACAATAGGGCGTCACATGCAGGGCTTTGTGAGGAAGGTGGTGGGGGCCCACATTTTTGCGTGTATCTGTCGGTGAGAACAGCGAGATTGACGTGTCGGTTGTGTGTGAACGGCTCAAGGGACAATGCGCGTGGACTCGCCGCACCCGATCACCGCCCGGGGAAAGTATTTTCACCTTGTGATACAATTTGCTTTATTTAGTATGTGAACTATTTATTAGTGATTTTTGAATCTAAATATTTTGAATGAAACCATGATGTAAAGATTTCAAAAGTAATATAGGTGATGGAATTTTTTTTTTTTAAATGTTGACTTAATTGTACGGTATTTATACGCAATTTCCCAAGAATGCAACCTATCCATGACTTTAGGAAATTTGGACAAGAAAAAAGAGTAATTGCAAGTGCACTTTAGCCTTTTATTCTTGATATGTTAAATTGGGTTTGTGGTCCCTTATTAATGCATAGATTTTTTAATTATAAAAGAAAAATGACAAAAAAAAGAGAAAAACTTATAAGAAGCGAGAATATGATTTGGCGTGTATTTTAGTATTTTTTAGGAAAAATGAGACGTATTACAAATGAATACTGCAACACTTTTGATTTTGAGACACTGGTTAAAGTGTTATATATTGTAGTCTCGTAATAATTTATTTTAATATTTTAGCGTGTTATAAAAAAAAATATTCTACTTAAAATTAGATATAATTTATTGAAATACTTTTAATAAAATTTCACAATTGGTAAATAATTAAGAAAAGTTTTTTAAAAAGTGACGTTATATCTATCAAATTGGATCACCTTCTTACTAATGGCATATTGATACTATATATACTAATATATTTCAATGAAGTTAAAGTAAGTACATTTTAAGGCAATAGTGAGGTGGGCATACTATATCTATCGTATAGTTACATGATTAATAATTTACTAAATATAATATATTTGAGTTCCACAAGTCAAATGATCAATCTCCATGAGTATCTCGAGCCACTCGGTTTTCACTGAATGGGCAAACATTTAATTTCTAATTATGATATCAAACACCTAAAAAATTTAATAATTATAGAGATGGACCTCGGTATGGCCTTTGTTTGTTTGTTTGTTTTTATTTTATTTTGTCTTGGGTTAGTCAAAGATCCAATCAATTCACGTGCTTCATGCATCAACCCTTTTGACCTCAAAAATCTCTAATTTCACAACTATTTATTTTATTTTTGTTGGACGTGACAATAAAATTTTAAAATCAATCACACAAAATGTTTTGACTTTATCACGGAATTAGATGATGAAATCACGAACATACTTAGGAGTCATTGAATTAAGCATTAAACCATTAATATTCCACTTTATATTTGTATGAATATGTAATAATTCAAATCCCCATTTGAGTAGTGCCCAGGGACAGAGCCAGAAATTTGATTGAGGGGAGTGAAATTTTTTCGAAATTATTAATTATTAAAATGTATAAATATAAGGATTATATATAATATTAATATATAAAATAAAAAAAATTTATATTTATGCGTATACAATCAATTAGAAGTGCTATAATAAAAAAAAAACTTCAATCGAAAAATATATAAAAAATGATAATAAAAAAATAACAAGTTACTCTCTGTTTCAAAAGAAACAAATATAGTGGATAATGAATTGCTTTTAAAAAATAATTAACAAATAGTTTTTTAACAATACTCAATAAAATTAACATAAACCAACACAATAATATATAATCAAAACTCAAAAAGTATTAAAATAAACATAAGCCCACATAATAATATATAATCAAAACTCAAAAAGTATTAAAAATAGATTTTTTGTTCTCTTTCTTTGCTCTCATAATCAAAAAATATATTTAAAGCTCAAAAGATATTTTTCCTAAATCACTCCCAATTAAATATGAAGTGTCAAATTTATAAGATTCATTCAAGTTCAATAGCCTAACAAATAAATATCAAGACTTATTAAGTTTAATATTGAACAACTATCAAGATTCATATTAACAATCCTAAGATTCAAATCTCTACACAAAAGTCAATTTCAAAAAAAAGAAAATAAATAAATGTATAAATTTTAAAATTAGTACACATTACCTTCTTGTACGTTGTTTTCAGAGAAAAAGTTGAATATTTTAGGATTTGTGAGAGAAGAAAAATCCTAATGGGATTTTTACTGTTTTAATTGGGACAAAAGAAAGAAGTAAAATCTAATAGAATTTTTAGTATTTTAATTTGAAGAGAAAAAGGAAAAAGAGAGGAAAGAGAAAGAGAGAGAATATAATTATTATGGTAAATGAATTTAGGTAAAAATAAAATAGAGTAGAGAAAATTAAAATTTTTATTACATAACTTATATAAAAATCAAAATTTTATTTTGGGGGAGCGAAATTTTAAAATTATAATAAATATATGTACTCAAAAATAAATTTCTAAAACATTGAGGGGGGGGAGGCAAACTGCCACCACCAATCCCTTCTTGGCTCCGTCACTAGTATTGCCTACTATGAACTTCTTAATTTCCACAAGCAATTTTATATATGTATATATAAATATATATAAAGAAAAATGAACTTTAGAAGTGTGTAAAAGGTGGTAGCCAAGTGTTGCTTTAACAGTTTAATGAAAAGTAGGAGACTAAAACCCACTCTTTGCACTAAAGGTTGTCAATCTTTTCTCGTCATGATCATTCCCTTTTCTCAACAAGTAAATAAATTAAACGCGGCTACACCTATAGCCAGCGCGGGATATTTTCAATAAAAAGACTGTGTATTCTCTTTTTGAATTTCATTTCTCTATTAATTACACATGACATATATTAATAAATATATTTTAAAAAATAAATTTTACTAACTAATGATGACTGTCATGAAATGACCACTAATATATTCTTTTTTCTTGGATTATTTGTGCATGGGTCAATATTTGTGTCGTATCTAGGTCTTTGGGATATATATATATAATCGTCTAGACGTCTACTAGCCTTCAATTTTCCTTCTTATTTTTTGCTAATTAATAAGAGAAAAAGACTTATTTGAGATGACATATTCTGTTAGATGAATGTCAATTGTCAAGAGGGACGTGCCCATAAAAAAGTTCCTTTTTGAAACGCGCTTTCAGGACCATCATTCGCCCATTTCCATTTGGAAAATGTTTCATTATCGCTTTACGTGACCATTTTTTTTAATGATTGATCTTATCTGTAAAATAATAATTGATTATAAGGTCACAAGTTAGGCATTTGGATTGTCACGTATCTCTTTGGCCGACTGCACTGATTTCTCTGCACCAAAAATGACACTTAGAACAATTAATTAACCCCTAGTGCAATAATATTTAAAAAATGAACAATATAATTAGTACCTTTTCTAGGGGACAAATTACAAAATTTCTGCTCAATTTGACAATAATACAGTGGTATTTTTGACCAATTGGGTGTTTCCGTGTGTGCTCTTGTGAAATTGTTTTATGTAATTTCTGGAACGTAGAAGGATGTGGTAAAATAAATTAACTCTTAATTTCTGCATATGGTTAGATATAATAATAAAATGGTAATGGAATTATTTAATTTGCTAAGCATATTCTAAGTTTAATAATTGTTAAATATACCACATCGATTAATTATAAGGATGTGGTGTGGTTTACAATAGTTTATGCAGTTCTTCCCTCAAGAGCTAGCTGTTGGGGGTGAGTTATACACAAATCTATTTCTTCAACATAGTATTAGAGCAGACAAAGATCCTGCATTAAAATCTTTCCACTCGCAGATGCTCATTCACGCTCCAGATTTCCCGTTGAATCCGGCCCTGGGTGTGCGGAGGGTGTGTTAAATGTCCTATATCGATTAATTACAATGGTGTGGTGTGGTGTGGTGTGGTGTGGTGCGGTTAATAATGGCTTGTGCAACCTCCTTAGCTCTTGAGAGTGAGTTAGACACAAGTTCATTTCTTCAACAATAATTTTGTTGTTAGAAGAATTCCAAATTATAGTGAGGTTTGTCATGTTATTTAGCCTTACAAGTTATTTTCTAAAAAAAAAAAAAGGCTAATCTATGTAATTTGTATTGAGGCTAGTCATTTTTGGAATATTATGGTATTTTTAGCTGGATGAACGGGGTCGCTCCTTTACCGAATTAAATATTTAGACATTTTTAGTAATTGGATGAACAAATAGGACCTCCTATGTTGAAGAATTACCAATGCACTTTGCAAAGGTGACTATTTATTAATTACGCATCAATCAGTAAAATTAATATTCTTAAATTAAGTGTATATCATATTAAATACCATTAATTATCAAATACTATTCAATAAATCATAAACTGCTATGGAACAAAGATTGGACACGGCACTGAAATATATAGCCTACATGAGCTTGATATATAGCCAACCTCGTTTTGTACTCGTATCAAAACAAAACTACTCGCCTCCAGTTAATACAACACATTTCTTTGGCCCACACCATATGCATGCCTCATAGTTTTGATAATAATTTAAGCACCGATAGTGTACAAAATTCGGTCTATTTTACCTGTCTATTTCAAAATAATAATAATAATAACAATAACAATAACAATAATAATAATAACATGATATTTCATTTTCACACCATGTGCAAGACCTAACTTTTATGCAATTTTGATTATAACTTATTAACTTTAGTCTTGGATCCAAATTCAATTATAAAAATACACTTTTCTCTAATTTTTTTGTTTGTTTCACACGTAAATTTGAGCGAGATTATTTTACTATAAAACATAATAATTTACTAATGAACAATATAATGGGTTGGTGCATTCATTAAGAGATAATGAAAGTTTTTTTTTTTAACTTGAAATCAATCCGGCTGCACTTGATTATAAATCACATAGCAAATGTAATAATAATAATAATAAATATGTAATTAATTACTCAGTTTAAAATTGTATGCAAATTACATTTTATAATTTACTTGCTGCGTAATGTCCTATCTGTGTGACTAAACATGATGCGTGTTAGAATTTTCATGAAAATATTGCAATATGGTGGTTCTAAATTCAAGTTTACTAAAAATGTACTCAAAATAAGTTTCTATCTTCTTTTTTTCTTCTTTTTTTTGGCTTTGTTACATAATTATTGATTGATTAATATTTATTTATATTTGATGCTTCCATATAGATAGAAGAGCTTTACTAAAAATTCTTTGGAACGAAAAGTCTTTGGACATCTTTGATACATGCTTTTTACAAGGCATTTGGACTTCTTGAAATATATCTTTAAGCGTGTTTGATTTCTCGTCGAATTTTTTATGAGCCGATTAATTGTAATCTGACTTGCATTAGGAATGCCATACAATACGATATAACAATCTCGCCTAGGAGGTGAGGTTTTTGGCATTTCAAATTATGAATTTCAATTGGCTCTTGTATATTGTCCATCTTATCCCTAAAATTGACATGCAAAATTACTAAAAAAATAGCATTCAATGGGGGCAAAATCAATTTTTTTTTTTATCTTTAATACCATGTTATACATACAAATCAAACATGCACATGTTTAAAGAATTTTAATTAAGAAAATAATCATACCAAAACAAACACACTTACGCAATGCTAAAATATGAGGCCCACCCACTTAAGCTATTAAACATCTTATGTGCGAAATTCATTATCAAATATGTACTTTGTATAATGATAATTGGCTAACATTTGTGAATTGTGACGAGGGTAGCAACTTAAGGCCCACCCCACCTATAGGCACTTCAGGGCCCCAAAAATGCATGTGATGTGTTTAAATGAAAGCACTTCAATTTTTGAGTTTCTTGATCAGTCCCAATTAAAGCAAAATGCACTTGTGTTTAATTGACATTCATTCATGTCGCATGACCCATCTTCACCATCTATTTCATTTACGCCCTCCATTCCAAGAATGTTACACTTCTTGTTTGATTTGGTGAAAAGGTTTTAGATGAGAATGGACAAAATGAAATTTTTGTTAATAATTAGTAATAGGGCTAATGTCACTTTGGCCTTAAAGTTTAAAATTATAATAACTTTAATTTCTTAAGTTTTCATCCTTGAAGTTTAATTCGCCACGTTTTTAGTCCATCGTATTATAGACAATAACACTTTAGTTCTTGCGATAAATTTTTCAACCTAATTTCAATGGAAAGCAATAATTTGGAGGGTATTTTTTTTTTTTTTGTTAATTTTCACTTAAAGCTTTCTTTCTTTCTTTCTTTTTTTAAAATAATAAGTTGGTAGGTGAAAATTGAAAGAAAAAATGACCGTTGGAGAAGTGTTTTTTAGTGAAATTTAGCCTGGTAATTTATCAAAGGGACTAAACTATTACTAATTTGAAACATAAAGGATTAAAATGTGGCGATTTAAATTTTAAAAATTAAAGTGATTCTACATAATAATACTATCTATTGCTTTTCAAAGTAGTACTTATAATTAATTAAGGTTGTTTTTTTATTTACTTCTGACAAGAAATATATGCATATTTTTCTAAGAAATCATCTTCGAAATGAATTCTATTTCTAAACGTCCCATAGGATAAAGTGTGAACCATCGTTCATAACCGACATAATATAATAAGAGAAACACAATGTCGGTATAAATATGTGACAACTTAGTACCAATTAAGCACGTTGACATTATTTTTCTTAATTTTTATTCCTTAGTACTATTTGTTCCTTAATTTAATTTTGTATTTTTTAAATTTTTTTATTATTAGACGTTGATCACCTGATACAAACATCGACTAAATTCAAATTCAAGCTCGGATCGTACCACTTAAGTGTACAGTAATTTTGTCTCTTAATATGTCCATACTTTTGTGCTTGATAGATATTGTATGAGTGTCGATCTAAAAAGTGCGAAAAATCACTTAAGAGTGATTGCGATTAAAATTCCCAAACCTTCATATTATATCACAATTGCTAGTTATTGAATCTTGGATTCATTGTCTTCCATTGACTTTGTAAACAACTTTGCTCATTGTTCACCCGATGGGGAGCTGGTATCCTTTTTAATCGTGTGTTTGTTTTCATTTTCTAACTTCTAACGAAAACAATTAGTGTTTTAGGTGTTTTGTGTGAAAATGAAAATATATTTGAATGGATAGTGCGGAAATATTAAATTGTTATATTAAAATAGTATTTAAATATATAATATTGTCAATAATGGATCGTATTGTTACATTAAAGATATTTAAAATCCAATTGTTGGACCACATTATTATTATTATTATTATTATTATTATTATTATTATTATTATTATTATTATTTTTTATATCATAGTAGTCTAACATCATTTCGAAAAATATTATTGTTTAATTATTTTGGGCCCATTATAGGATATAATAAAAATTAAATTTGTCGTTTTTATTAGAAATAAGACAAAACAATAATGATTGAGCAAATTCTTTCATTCTTTAGCTCTAAACTTAAATTTTTGCGATAATATGTGCATATGTGTCTTTTTCGAAATGATGTTTCCAATGTTTGTGAGGAATTTAATGGCTGGCAAAAGTTGCTACTCAAGTTGTTAAATCAATGTTGAATGCCTTTCAAATATGTTGTATCTTTGTCCGTCTCTCGTATTAGACTCATTAAACCAAATAAACTTATTTTATAATGGTAAATGTATTTAAAATTTAAAAATTATATCCACAAAAATATTATATCCACAACAAACGATTGAGCAAATGTTATGTTGCAATGGAACAAATATTTATGTATCAATAATACAAACATTTTACGTTTATAAATTTTCAAACATTTGATTTATAGTCAACGGAACTCCGACTCAGATTTAGGTCGGTCAATGGCTCGGATTTAGGGTAAATTTGACAAATCAGAATCCGATGAGCTCCCCCGTATCCGAGTCTGACCAGATCCTATAGAATTTATATCCATTATTATTAAATTTGAATCTAATAACACTTCGAAACCCAATCACAAAATCTGACCCAAATAAAATTTAAAATTTTTGAAATTTTAAGATCAAGTAGCCAATAAAAAAAATTATTCCCTTTGTAAAGAACAAACTTTATGAAAATAGGAAAGTATTTTAGAATATGTATGATGACTATACATATTTTTTAAAACAAAATACATTGGGTAATAAAAACTAGTGTATTATTAGTTATAATGCCTTACAAATCACATTCTATATGAACTTATTTACTATATTATATACAAAAAGGTTATTAATTTAATAAAAAATATTAATTAAAGTTTGGATTCAAACTTTTAACCAATCAAATTGTTTCACTTTTATAGTCTATCCACTTATTTCGAATTCCGAATATTCATAATTAGATATGATCCATCAGATATTTTAATCGATCGATTATACTAAAATTTATATCAAACTCGTATCGAATTCGAATTAAAATCCACTTTCATTGGCAGCCCTACTCTGATCTCTAGTAGTGTCTTTGCTTTCATAAAACAATCACTTGACATTCATGTCCGTTTATTATTTATTTATTTATTTTTGGGTTTCGTTTGAGTTTCTAAGAGTTCTCGGGGTATGAAAATGGGCTGAATCCAAGCCTAACATTTTTCGTAACTGCATTGTCCATAATGTCCTATTCATGGAATAATGAAAGAAAAAGGCTGAGAACCAACCACATGCGACATTAAATGTGAAAATCTTTCTATTTATGCACTAATATTAATTCACACATGGGTCTGAAAACGATTACGAAAATGACTGAAATCTGGAAAGTGAAATTTTTGTTTACCCTTAATTTTTTTTTAGATAGTGTTTTTATTCGATAAAGGGGAGGTATCATGACTTTGCGTTCATGAGTTTGAGTTCTATTACTCTATGTTTAGTTATAAGATCTTGAGGGGGAAAGAAAAATGATAAACAAAAGAAATATTAACACATTGTTCGGTTCTAGGGTTTCGAAGAGGAAAAATAAAGAAAGTGATGAGAAAAAGTATATACGTGTTTAGTTATTAAATAAAAATAAAATAGAATAAAAATTCAGAGGAAGATATAGTGTTTTAGGATTTTGAAAAGCAAAAGTAAGAGAAAAGGCATATGAGGTATTTAGTTATTTAAGAAAAATAAAATAAAATAAAATCAGAGGAAAAATATAGTGTTAAGGAGAAAATAAAGAAATACACACTCATTACTTGCTTGCATACTTATAATATCATGTTCTTTTTTTTTTTTATCTCAAAAAAATAAATTTATTTGGCTGTTTGGATTCAATCCCAGGTTTCCATGGCCACAATGTGGAATTCTTACCACTAAAATACAACCACATCTAAAATTATAACATCGGTTTTAGAACTTACATTCTCATTTTGATTATATTTATTACTCTATTCACTTTTATGAAACAATCCTCAACATGTATTTGTAAAACAGAGAAATCGATCATATAATTTTGATTTCTTGTTACTCTTCCTTTTTTTTTCTTGAAAAAATTCTAGAACTAAACATAATGTTAACGTGGGAATTACTGAATTAAATAGAAGTATATGATATATTGTATAATAGTTTATTTCTTTGTATTTGATATTCGATAATAATGCCATAGTTCATTATATTATAGGTAAAATTCTTTCGGAAAAAGGAAAAAAGTAAAAACCTTCATTGGAGAATTATTTTGATGATATCTATCACAGAATACTAAGGAGAAATGAAATTATAATCTGATGAGTCAAGTGCCACCTCATCATGCCACGTCACTACAAGCTCCAAAATCCACAAATCCGCCCAAGTACAGGATTACTGCCCTCGAGGTAACGAAGGTCCTCGAAAGGGCTCACAAGCCAGCCTCTTTCCCTCGAGAGACCCACAATACGTAAACATGCTACCCAGGGTGCCCTCGAATGAGGAAGCTGCCCTCGACGGTGCTCCCATCGAGGGCCAAATCCCACACTTAGCTGTTGCAAGGATGGGCATCCAGAAGGAACAGGTACAACTGGTGACTCCTGGCAGGTGCAGCCCACTGCCACCTAACGCATCCTAGTGGCATATGGGTCCATCCCATCAGACGTGGGCGAATTAAATGCCAAGTCATAAATACAATCCTTGGTAATAAATGCCCAAGATACCCATTTATTGCCGGGTAAGACCCCTCATTAATGAAGAGTGAGAACAGCCGCCAAAAGGACTGAAAAAAGGGGAC
This sequence comes from Petrea volubilis, assembly GCA_026212405.1. Lineage (NCBI taxonomy): Eukaryota > Viridiplantae > Streptophyta > Magnoliopsida > Lamiales > Verbenaceae > Petrea > Petrea volubilis. The sequence continues at coordinate 7,226,591 of CM047884.1, forward strand.
AAAATGCACATATTAGGGCAGCTACAGTACCTAAAGTGACCAATTCCCACCAACCATGTCACATCCCAAGCTCCTCACTCTCATATAAAAGCTCTTTACGGCTCTCCACCTAAGGGGTAAGACACATTGCCTTGCAAATCATATCAATACTACTATTGTTCATCTTCTTTTTGAACCGTCCACTGACTTGAGCGTCGGAGAGCCTACGCCGGGGCAAAATCGGCTAGTCTCACGTGCGTTCCTCCCTCTTTAGCAGGTGGGCCACCAGCAAGGACATCTCGGAGTACATCACACCCCGACACGTGGTCGAACCAGTTTCGGACCGCATCATTTTGGCGCTAGAAGGAGGGCCTAATCCTGTTCAAGAGGTGATTTTCTCTAAAAAAGAAGAATAGTGAACACACGGCGAACTCACATATCCGCCACCTCGGAGAGGGGCATCCGCGACCCTCCCGAGGTGACCCAACGGGCAGAGGGAGCCGTCAACGTGGTAAACAAAGGAAAGGAGCCTGCTGCCCCCATTCCACCCGCTGGCCCAGGGTCGGGACCATCCCATGACCCTGCACCAGCCCATGCGGTAGAGACGCAGCAGGCTGAGCACACGGTCACCCTCCCCATTAGTAGAGTTAGGCAGCTGTTGGGGGCCTGCGATGACCAAACGCTAATTCGGTTGCTATCTGGGGGGCTATCTCCATCGCCTAATGAGATAGGACCTCCCGCCGCTTCTCGCCGCAGCGAATACCATGCCCCCACTCGGAGCCACTCTCCGCGTGAGGGGAGCCGCCGATATAACCATAGGGAAGAGGTTGCTGAATCGGGCAATATAGCCGCTCGCAGAGTCCCTCCTAGACGAAATGCCGTGGACTGCTCCCGCCAGGTCTGGGACCGGTGGTCATCGTCCACGCCCGCGAAGGGAGGAGGAGCCAAAAGAGCTGGATCGCATGCGCCAACAGGTCACCCACCTACAAGACGAGATAGAGCGCCTATCCAGGCGACAGCGAAGGAGAAAGGAGCTTGGGGGTAGGAGCCATACGATCGATACCCCCCTATAATCACCAGCTGGAAAGGTCTCCATTTATTTTGGAGACTGCAGAGTCCCGGCTGGCTCCAGATGAGCGAATGCCTACCAGCTTACCCCGTTACGAAGGCACTACAGACCCGATGGAACATTTGACCTATTACGAAGATGTTGCAGGAGTAGCAACCAACAACCTCCACGTATGGGCCCGTCTCTTTTCTACCACTCTCCAAGGGATTGCCCTCACATGGTTTAAAAAGTTGGAGCCACAGTCTATATCTTCGTATGAGGAGCTAGCTGACCGTTTCTTGAACCATTTCGCTACCAAAATATCCACCAAGTTGTTCCATACTCATCTGTATGGGGTGATCCAGAAAGAGGACGAAAGCTTACGCGCCTTCATGGAACGATTCAACAACGAGCTTCTTAAGGTGGAAGATGTTGGAGTCGAGTTTATCCGGCATGCGCTGTATCAAGCCTTAAAGAACGAGAAGTGTGCGAAGGCCATTATTATGTAGGCCCCCCGTACCATCGCCGGGATTCAGCAGCTGGCCTCCAAGTACATGGAGGTGGAGGAGCTCAACCTGATAAAGCACCCGACCAAAGTTAAGGGTGAGGGGAGTACCAAGCCCCAGGAAGACAAATTGAGGGGCAAGGAAAGGAAGGAGCCAACCAGGAAGTACAAAGAGTACGCTCCCCTCATCAAGACCCCAGCCGAGATCTTTTCCCTCCTCGGGTGCCATGCGTTTTCGATGCCTAAGAGGATACCCGAGGGGAAGAAAGCCCGGAGGAGCGGGAAATATTGTGCTTACCATCGGCAATATGGGCACAATACAGAAGATTGTTATAACCCGCAAGATGAAATCGAGGCACTGATCCGCGGCGGAAGGCTCCAAGAATTTGTTAGGAAGTTGGAGTATTACGACAGCCAGGCCTCCCCGGTCCATCGCGATCGGTCAAGGTCCCCTAGGAAGCCGAGTCCCCAGAGGCATCCGGAGACCTCAAGGAAAGCGGGAAAAAGACCGATGAGCAGCAATCACCCCACAAAAGGCACGATCCTCATGATTGCCGGAGGACCAGTAGGGGGCAATACTAGATCCTCTCGAAATAAAGTTGGCAGGAAGCTTCGGTATGACCGGTTTGCCCTCGAGGATCCAGATCACCCCCAACAGGTTAACATTATCGAGGGATGCTTGATAGAGTTCAACAAAAGCGACAGGATCCCCGTTCAGAGCCCAAAAGGCTTGACCGAGCAACCTGATTATCCTGTGGTGGTGACGGCTGACGTAGCCAATTTTGCCATCACCAAAACTCTGATCGACAATGGAAGCTTGGCCAATGTCCTGTTCTATTCGACTTTAAAGGATATGGACCTGGGAAAGATCGACATGGAGCCAGTGAGGACGTCCTTGGTAGGCTTTGGGGGGTCTCAGATTCACCCGCTAGGACAGATCAAGTTGCCAACATCCCTTGGCCAGGAGCCCTACCGACGAACTTTGATGGTAAATTACTTGGTGGTGGACGCTCCCTTTGCATATAACTTGATTTTGGGCCGATCGGCACTTAATGCGTTCTGAGCGGTGATGTCTACCTACCACCTTATGATGAAGTTTCCTACCGACGCCGGGATCGGACAGGTGAGATGCGATGTCGTTGACGCATGGACCTGCTATTCCGTCTCGTTGGGAATGAAGCCTGGGTCCTGCGAAAAGGAAATCACCAGAGGCCGGCTCGGACAGCGACTCCGGAGGGTTGGCAGAAATGCCTTCGACTAAGGCAAGGAAGCTCGAGGATAGCAGAATCGAGCCCACTGGAGAGTCCAAGGCCATCGAGTTGGAGCCCGGGAAGCCCGAGAAAATGACCAAGATAGGGGCCTAGCTTGATCAGGCTAAGGAGGTGATGCTCGTTCAATTCTTGCGAGAGAATAGGGATGTATTTGCATGGCAACCCTCAGACTTCCCCGAAATAAGCCCCGAGGTCATTGTGCACCGCTTGAACGTCGACCCCACATTCAAGTCGGTTAAGCAGAGAAAGAGGGTCTTCGGGGCCGAGAGAAGCAAGATAATCGAGGGAGAGGTGAACAAATTGTTGAAAGCCGGCTATATCATGCCGATATATTTCCCGGAGTGGCTATGCAATGTGGTAGTGGTGCCCAAAGGGCAGGGTAAATGGAGAATGTGCAATAATTTCACGGATCTCAACAAGGCATGCCCGAAGGACCCCTACCCGCTCCCTCGAATCGACCAACTTGTCGACTCAATGGCATGCTGCCAAATGATGAGTATGATGGATGCCTATCAAGGGTACTATCAGATCTCAATGGCTCCGGAGGACCAACCCAAAACCTCTTTTGTGGTGGAGATGGGAGTTTATTGCTTCCTGGTCATGCCATTCGGCCTCAAGAATGCGGGGGCGACTTATCAAAGGCTGGTAAATCTCATCTTTAAAGAATTGATAGGATGGATCGTCGAAGTCTATGTGGATGACATGATTGTCAAGAGTTCATAAGAAGAAGACCATCTCGAACACCTTATAGAGGTCTTCCAGGTTCTTAGGGAATTTGGTCTGAAACTCAACCCCTCGAAATGCACATTTGGAGTTCGAGGGGGGAAGTTTCTGGGGTACATGGTCAGTGAGAGAGGAATCGAGGCTAACCGAGAGAAAATCGAGGCTCTACAGAAGATTGGGTCCCCCAAGTCAGTCAAGGACGTTCAGAGGCTATGCGGCCGAATTATTTCCCTGAACAGATTCATATCTCGGTCGGCTGACAGGAACCTCCTTTTCTTCAAAAAACTGAGGAATGTCCCCGATTTCCAGTGGACCCCCGAATGTGAGCAGGCGTTGCGAGAGCTCAAAGAATATCTGGCCACCCCGCCATTGCTGGCAAAATCGAACCCGGGGGAAAAGCTATACGTGTATCTCGCAGTATCCCCAGAAGCTGTCAGCTCTGTGATCGTAGTAATAAGAGACCAGAAGCACCTACCAGTGTATTATCTCAGCAAGGTATTACAAGGGCCAGAGAAAAACTACCTGGAGATAGAAAAGTTCGCACTGGCCCTCATCCACTCTGCAAGGAAGCTGGGACAGTACTTCCAGTCACATTCGATGGTATTGCTCACCGACCAACCTCTTCGGCAAGTCATCTCAAAGCCTAACACATCGGGCCGGCTTATTAAGTGGGCTATAGAGCTCGGGGAGTTTGACATATCGTACCAACCGAGAACCGCAATCCAAGCCCAAGTGCTGGCTGACTTCCTCCTCGAAAGGGTAGGGTTACTAGAGGAAGATCCCCCTGCCGCCGACCCATGGCTCCTACATGTGGATGACTCTTCCACCACACAAGGTGGGGGAGCTGGGATCACCTTACAAAGCCCAGAAGGCGATGTTGTGGAGTTTGCTATCAGGCTTGACTTCCCAGTCATAAATAATGAAGCAGAATATGAGGCCCTTATAACTGGCCTCGAATTGGCAATTCCAGAAGGAGTCTCCCATATCTGGGCATTCACTGATTCGCAATTGGTTTCTAATCAGATCGGGGGAGTGTACGAGGCCAGAGAAACGATGATGACCAAGTACCTCGAGCATGTCACCCGGCTGAAGGAAAGCTTCTAATATTTTACTTTGGAGCAGATTCCGAGGGAAGAGAACGAGCGCGCGGATGCCTTGTCGAAATTTGCGAGTGCCCTTAAAGGTACCCGAGACCGTGTAGTCAGATTCCAGACCCTCAATTGCTCTGCGGTTAGCGAGGGAGGCGCCTCGATCCTGCCAATTCAGCCTCTCGAACCCAGCTGGCAGGATGAGATCCGCGCCTTTTTGTTGGGAAAAGAAGTCTCTGATCAAAACCAGTTAAGAAGACTGAGAAGGCAGTGCACGAGGTATGCCTTAGATAGCGAGGGAAGGTTGTTCCGAAAATCATTTCTCGGGCCCCCGCTCAGATGTCTCCTCCCCTCGGAAGCTCGTGAGGCAATGCAGTCTGTCCACGAGGGTAGTTGTGGAAATCATACAGGAGGAAGGTCACTATCCAAAAAGATTATGAGGAGTGGTTTCTACTGGCCGACTATCTTAAAAGACGCGCTCGAGTATGCTCGAAAGTGCCCGAAGTGCCAATTTTATGCCAACCTTCCTCATAAACCAGTTGCCGAAATGGTGAACGTAGAGATTTCATGGCCCGTCGATCAATGGGGAATTGACTTGGTTGGACCTTTTCCCATGGGAAAAGGCCAAAGAAAGTTCGCCATAGTGACCGTGGAGTATTTTACTAAGTGGGTTGAGGCGGAAGCCGTCCCCAAAATCACCGATACCTCGATCCGGTCCTTCATATGGAAAAATATCATTTGCCGTTTCGGGGTCCCTCGAGTATTAATATCAGACAACAGCACACAATTTCAGAGTTGAGCCACGACAGATTGGTGCCAAAGTTATGGCATTGAGCAGCGGTTCACATCTGTGGGAAACCCCCAAGCCAACGGTCAAGTGGAGGTTACCAATCGCATCATTCTGCAGAACCTCAAAACAGTGCTGGGCGCTTTTAAGGGAGAATGGGCAGACGAGTTGCCTAGGGTATTATGGGCTTTCGCACCACCCCTCGAACGACGACAACATATTCCCCGTATGCCTTAGTATACGGGTCCGAGGCAGTGATTCCAGCTGAAATACTACACAACACAGCCCGTGTGGAGTATTTCAACAAGTCCAGGAATGAGGAGAATCGTGCTACAGAGCTGAATTTGCTCGAGGAAAGAAGAAGTGCAGCCTGGTCGAGGATGCAAAAGTACCGAGCCTCCATGGCAAAGGAGTACGCCGCAGGAATTTCCAATTTGGTGACCTAGTCCTCAAGAAAGTAGAGGTATCCAAGCACTTGGGAAAATTGGATCCCAACTGGGAGGGACCTTACAAAGTTGTAAAGGTTTCAAAAAACAATGCGTACCGGCTCGAGGACATAGAGGGAAGGGAACTGCCTCGACCATGGAATGCCTCGAACCTCAGGAAATTCTATGTATAAGATAAGTTTACTTGTCGCATCCTCGATCATTGATAAAAAGCCGTGCCGAGGACACTTTTGATTCGAGGGGAGTGAAAATGTAAAGGAACTGCATAATATAAGAATCGAACTTTTGGTTCTTCCTCTCGATTATTTTTAAGTTGTTCTCGTGCACTGTAAAGATCGAGCTTTGATGAAATTGTTATGATAAAACCCGGATATGCCTCGATTACATTTAAGTTATGCTTGCATTTGAATAATTTCGTTAAGTAATTTCACACATGTAATTTGGCATATACGCAAATCGAGAGAACCTCTTGATTTCATCAAAACGTCAAAAAACATCAGGAAAAAATACGTGAACAATGAAAGCAAAAAACTAATCACCTTGTTTAACAGGAAGGGCTTCGAAAAGGAAGTTTCATTAAAAAAGGGCCCGAGGGCGGTAAGTATACAAGAGGGACTTGAGCGGGCTAACCTAAAGGGGGGAAATATTAAAGGGGATTACATGAATGGGGGACTTTGAGCCTAGTCGCTAACTTCGACGGGCCTATCCTCCTGATCTCCATCCTCGCCCCCGGCGCCAGAGGTCGCCCCCGCTCCGTCACCTCCATTTCCGTCCTCGGGATCACTGGAGGAGCTGGGTCCGGCCATCTGACCCTTCCAAGTCTCGGGAGCCGGCACGGAAGGGAGCGGAAGGTCCTCTTCACCCGACGACTCGTCTTTTGCACTCTCGGGCGGTGGAATATCGAGACGGCGGAAGACGAAGTTAAATTCGCTCCCTTGGAAGTCGAACTCTTTGGATTTCCCCATCGAAGGCGAGGCTTCTTCCACAGGCACCCCGCTACGGTCAAACGCGAGCCCCACCGAGTCTCGATCAAAGTCCTCCCCCAAGTCCCCTCGATATTGAAGCTGATCGAGGACCAGATCCACAACCTCGGCAGAATCCTAAAAGCTGAGATGTGTTCGAATATAATCGAACACCTCACTTACGAGAAATCTCGAGAAGGCCCGTTAGATCCTCTTGTTGCACTGCGCGAGGAAGGTCCATTCAGCTCTACGAAGCCCGGCCTTGACACCCTCGTCATAGTTGTGGAAAGCCTTGGCGTCCGCCTCGGCTATCCTCCCATTAACCACCTCGAGGCGCTCTTTGGCGAAGTCGCGGGCAAGTTCAGCTTCCTCACATTTCACCCGCGCATCCTCCCACACCTAGGCCGTGCGTTTGACCTCATCATCTAAGTCTACGCACCGTTTCTCGAGTTCTGCAATACGAGTTTTCGCAGATTCGAGGAGCTGCTGACTTTCTTGTAACTGCCCTCGGAGGGTGTCATTTGTCGAGGCGAATTCCCCAGCGAGGACCTCGGTTTCTTCGAGGCGCTTCTCCACCTCGACAGGCCCCTGTTTGCTCTTCTTCTTCTCCTCCCGGAGGAGCCTCTTGTACTTATTTTTCCCCCGTCGGAAAACACTCGCACGACGGAGGAAGTGGTGAGATAAGGGGATAACGACCTGCCCAGAAAATAAAAAATGAGTAAGAAGTTTCTCATAAAAAAAAAAAAAAAACAGAAATAGTGTATCCTTACCCCAATTAGGGCGTTGGCCAAATTGGTCTCCAGCTCAACTATGGAGCACTTTAATAGCGCTCGATGATCGTCCGGCAGCTGGAGACCCCAGAGTAGAGCCAGGTTCATCTTAGTATCCGTTTCGTTGGCCCCCACTCCGGTGATGCGAAGATTGGATTGATGGTGTTGGAGATGAACGGCATTGCTGGGCCCCGCGTCAGCACATTTGAGGATTTCCTCCTCCTCGTCCGAATCCGAGGGCTCAGGGCTTGCCGCTCGCTTGCCTTTTCCCGAGGGGACTGACTTCTGTTGCTTGGCCCCTCGAGCAGCCTCCTCAACCGCTGCCCTCTTTCGAGAGCCCTCGGTGCCCCCTTCAAGAATGGAGACACCAGGCAGGACCTTGCGAGAAGCGGCGATCCCAGGGCTTGGCCGCATTGGAGGCGCTGGTTGTGCTGATCCAGTGGGGGGGCTACCAGGACTTACCCCCGTTCGAGGCGATGCCTCAGTTGGAGCCGAAGCCTCAGTTGGGGCCAGCCCTGGCGTAGGCCTTGGCGACGTAGCAGCAGGGGCAAGCGCGCTGGATGTAGCAGGAGTTGGTGCCGGTGTGGAAGCCTCGGTCTGAGGCATTGTTTGTTCCGAGGGCGCTGCGCCACCCTCATCGCCCCTCGAGGCCGCTATCTTCTCGGCCGGTGGTGCCCCGACCTCTACTGTCCGAGGGATCCCAGCCTCAGTTTCGACCCGAGTAGTCTCTGCATCATGGCTTGATCCCTCCCTAGCCTCGGTGTCCTTCCTCGGTAACCATGTCTTTTGAGTGACGGGCTCGTGGACCGCCGTCACCTTGGGTCGTGGGGGCTGGGTCTGGTGCCTTTGGCGGTCGAGCCTTGTACATCCTCCCAATTTTCGCCAAGTCCCCCACTTTTCCCTCGTCGAAACTTGGCTCCTCGTGGAAATAGTTTCGGTTGAGCAACGGAGGTTGACGCCAGTTTGACGGCATGCCCAACTGCCCTCGATCTTCCACGAAGACGAATTTTCTCTTCCACTCTGACCCGTGGGAGGATTTAAAATCGTCCAGCACCTTCGAGGAGCCGGAACGGGCCGACAGGTACAAGAACCCTGGCTCATCCTCAGCCGACTCGCCTGGGCCCGACCGAACCGAGTCATTCGATCTAAAAAATTCCAAAAAATTGGCAGGGCTCGCCATCTCTTTCAAACATTTCATGATCACCACGAAGTCAATGATGATCATGATGGAGTTCGGCACCAGCTGACTAGGGCATACCCTGGTGAACTCCAATAATCTCCGAACTTCGGGGGGAAGGGGAAGGCGCAGTCCCACCTCAAAATGATGAAGGTTGAGGGCCACACATCCTTCCCGTGGCTCCACCATGTTCTCGTCGGGGCCCGGCATGTGAATGGGAAAGTGGATCCCAATTTCCTCCCTAATCCTCTCGACCTCCGCCGCCGTAATGTTACTGGAAATGTTCCGGGAAAGAGAGGCCGTCTGAAATTTGCCCATTCCGGCGCCTCGCGCCTTTGGGCTCTTTGTTAGGGACCCGCTCGGTCCTGCGTCCCCCCTAACGGTCCCCGTCGTCTTCCTCTTCTGGCGGGGACGAGTACTCTCCGGCGCGTCGCCTGGCGCCTCGCCTCTCATACCGCTCCCTGACGGCGTCCCGGCCAGTGTAGCCCCGGTATCTTCAATGGCGCGACCCGCCCTAACGCCTGAAACCGGCTAGGAGGGGAGGCGAACCTCCCTCTCCGCCACCAAGTCCTCAGGGGTCGGGTCGAGGTCATCCAGTATCTTTCTTCGTGGTCCCATGACGACTAGGGTTTTTTCAGTAAAAAAGGGGAAGTGTAAAAAGAATGTTTACCTGGAAAAGGTACAAGAGAGGGAGACTGAGAATGCTGTGAAAATCCTTATTTCAATCGCTTATTGAGTGTTGCAGATGAAGGAGAAAATTGAATTGTGATGAAACCCGCAACTATTTATAAGTTACACGAAAAATCACCCACCATTATGACACCTCGGGCACGACGACCCATAAAGACCTGCGGTAATTATGGCAGGACACGCCCCTTCACGTAATAACTCTTCAGCCGCCCAAAATTGATGAATGGGGGCATGCCACGTCTCCCCAAATAGGCGCGTGGGTTGACAGAGGCGGAAAAAGAGCGACTTTTCGTGCCCTAATGGCGTTTCAAATTCAAAAAACGAAGGGATACCTGACATCTCCCCAATTAATGCACTCTTGAAGGCTGACGTCCTCGTCACAATCAAGAGTGGGGGGGCTATTGATGAGTCAGGTGCCACCTCATCATGCCATGTCACTACAAGCTCCAAAATCCACAAATCCGCCCAAGTACAGGATTACTGCCCTCGAGGTAACGAAGGTCCTCGAAAGGGCTCACAAGCCAGCCTCTTTCCCTCGAGAGACTCACAGTACGTAAACATGCTACCCAGGGTGCCCTCGAATGAGGAAGCTGCCCTCGACGGTGCTCCCATCGAGGGCCAAATCCCAAACTTAGCTGTCGCAAGGATGGGCATCCAGAAGGAACAGGAACAGCTGGTGACTCCTGGCAGGTGCAGCCCACCGCCACCTAACGCATCTCAGTGGCACATGAGTCCATCCCATCAGACATGGGCGCATTAAATGCCAAGTCATAAATACAATCCTTGGTCATAAATGCTAAAGATACCCATTTATTGCCGGGTAAGACCCCTCATTAATGAAGAGTGAGAACAGCCGCCAAAAGGACTGGAAAAGGGGGACAAAAGACACATATTAGGACAACTACAGTACCTAAAGTGACCAGATCCCACCAACCATGTCACATCCAAGCTCCTCACTCTCATATAAAAGCTCTTTACGGCTCTCCACCCAAGGGTGCAAATCATATCAATACAACTATTGTTCATCTTCTTCTTGAACCGTCCACTGACTTGAGCGTCGGAGAGCCTACGCCGGGGCAAAACCGGCTGGTCTCACGTGCGTTCCTCCCTCTTTAGCAGGTGGGCCACCATCAAGGACATCTCGGAGTCCATCACACCTCGACACGTGGTCGAACCAAATTCGGACCGCATCATAATCATTTATTAAAATACATATTAGATCATGATGATTACGACAATGGTGTTTGTTGACTTTTATTTTTAATATATATATATATATATGTATAACTAAGAGGGTGTTTGGCTAAGTTTCTTTAAAACATCTTATAAGCTCCTACATCTTATAAGATGTTTTAGGAGCTTATAAGATGTTGAATCTTATTTTCAAAATAAGTTATTAAAGTGTTTGGATAAATAAGAAGGGGTATAGCTTATAAGGTATTAGTAATGGCAATATTATAATTAATTTGATTGAAAATAAAGGAGCTTGGTAGATCTTAAAAAATAAGTTGCCACCTCTTTACTTTTTGAAAAAGAGCTTATAAGCTCTTAAACATCTTATTTAAGGAGCTTATAAGCTCTTCCTCCAAAATTTTTGCCAAACACTTTGCACCATCTTATAAGCTCTCAAACATCTTATAAGATGTTTTGAGAAGCTTATAAGCTTAGCCAAACACCCTCTAAGTTTATAAACTCTTCAAAACATCTTATAAGATAGTGTAAAGTGTTTAGTAAAATTTTGGAGGAGGAGTTTATAAGCTCATCAAATAAGATGTTTAAGAGCTTATAAGTTCTTTTTTAAAAAAATTAGAAGGTGACAACTTATTTTTTAAGATCTACCAAGTTCCTTTTTTTTCAATCAAATTAATTATAATATTGCCATTACTAATATCTTATAAGTTATACCCCTTCTTATTTATCCAAATATTTTAATAACTTATTTTTAAAATAAGATCCAACATCTTATAAGCTCCTAAAATATCTTATAAGATATAGGAACTTATAAGATGTTTTAAATAAGCTTAGCCAAACACCCTCTAATAAAACAAGGTGACGGTGTTTGCATAAGTTCGATTTACATGAATTAAATTCAGGATGCATTGCATCGAGCATACTCAAGTATTTGACGAGCTAGTTCAAAAAAAAAAAACAAAGAAAAAAACTCAAGCTCGATCACCTGTGGCAATACGTGGATTGTTGAGAGCGCAAGCCCCTCATCGCAGCCAGAGGTGGAGCCAGGGGACTGACGAGTACGATCGTTCTCCCTCCCTCAAGTCCAGATCAAGCTAAATATTATATTTATTTTTTCAAAAATTATAAATTTTACACTCTCCCTTCTCCGAAAAATAGAAATATATTTAATATTTTATAAAAAATAGATCTCACCTCCCAACAAAAAAATCCGACTCCGCCCGTACTCGCAGTCAATCTCCTTCTGGATGAGGGGTGTCATTTGTTTGATAATTTGAACCTTGACCACAAAAAGATCTTCGACTTTTAGTGGGGCCCTTTCTATGACCTCCGTTGAAGGAAATATATATCTTTTCAAAAGAAATTGTTGGATCGAATTCACTGAATCTCTCCCGATCACTTCATCAGCTTGATACAGATAGAGGGTTACGTGTGGAGTTGCCTCTTCCAGGGAAGCTATTGGATTAGCGGGCCCTGCTCCGAAATGGCTTCCATTTTCAGACATGTTTGCCATTTCCCTTTCGGTTCAAAGAAGTCCAGCTCAAGCTGAGCTTTTATAAGATTTAATATCGGTAAAATATAGGGGTGGTAATTTTTGATCCAACACAACAATTCAACGCGAATTCAATATAAAAGAGCGGGTTAGAATTGAGAGTTTATAGGTTGGATTGAAAATGAATCGAACCCGAAAGCAACTTGAAAAATATGGGTTGGGCTGGGTTAACTTGTGGGTTACCCATACAACTCGAATCCTTTTATGGGTTAACCGACAACCTGACCCAACACGACCCAACCCAACCCAAATCAATTTTTTTAATCTTTTTTTCTCCTTGTCCTCTCGTTTAGAGAAAAATATATTATGTATAAATTATAAATCATAATATTTTGATGGTTATAATTAATCATTAATAATATAATATAGGAAAACTTATGAAAAAGAGAATAAGTAATTTTTTTAATTATTAAACACATAGAAACTTTTAAATATTTAAAGATAAGAGATCGTTAAATCTTTTAAATAAGTAAAAAATAAATTTAAATGAAAAACTATAATTATGTTAGTTATCACTTATCATCTTCTTCTTACTCCAAAGAAGTATATCTTCTTCCTTTAATTGTTTATTTGCATTCATTGAAGTTTTATATTGATTTATTTTAATATTGAATGAAATTTTTTTATCTAATATTTTTACAGTATATTATAAATAAAATTTAAATAAACTAGAGTAGGAAATGAACTCATTAATTTCTAATAAAAATTCCAAATATGTATTTTGTATGTAGCTGACCATGACTACAAGAATGCATACCTTTTAGTGACAAACCAATTACAAATTTAGTTTTCTAAACTAGATTTCATTTATAATAAATTTGTTAGTGAATATATTGTTACTAATTTTTTATTTAATTCTATTTATATTGAATTCTGTCATTAATCATCACATGATGTGATGATACTCTAAAACTGTAACAAAATATAAAATCTCTTTATTGCAAAATTTTCGATAGACTTAGTGAATGGGTGTATTCTTATAGTGCATACAAAATAAATGTATATATAGTATAGTTAGCCAAGAAAAAAATTAAGGAAAAAAAAATCAATTTTTATCTAATAAATTATAATTGCTTTAATTTTTTCATTATAAAAATTAGAATTTTTATTTAAAACAGGTCAACCCAGGTTGACACGAACCCAACTAAATTGGGTTAGGGTTGAGGTCTCATGAGTTTAACAGGTCATGAGTTAAGTTAGAATTGTAAAATTTTGTACTATACCTCTACCTCAACCCAATCCAACCCAATTCAAACCCACTCAATCCATCCAAATTACCACCCCTAGTAAAATATACATTAGGCCCAAAAATTGCATAAAAGGCTAAAAGTTTGATAAGAGATAAAAGTCTTCATGGGACCCAATTAATCATCTTTCTCCAAATTAGAGCAACAAGACAATGGGATTGTATCATTTGGCACACCCACTAATCCCAATGTCATACATAGCCCAAGTCTCATAGTTAGAAAGGTAAACACGTGTAAGATATTATATATTTATATTGCTTTTCTTTTAAATTTTTCATATTTATTTCGAAACCTGACTTGAAAAATAAAAAACTTACATTGGGTCATCTCTAGTGTCCCCTCATTTGAAGTTCTTGTTCTTGTGTGTAGATAATTTCCTTAACCCATATTGAAGAGGCTCATTTGAACTTGAGGCTCAACTTGAATTTAGGAGATTTTTAAAGGTTCACCAAGATCTAATTGAAGTTCTCAAGGTCGACCATTAGTTTAACCAAACATGATCCTAGTTGAAGCCCATTGAATATCAAATATCAAATTGAGCCCAGAACAAGTAATTTTTGTTTATAGGTTTGCTCGTTTTCTATTTTTTCTATTTATTTTTATAATTATATAGCTATACATATAATTACAAATCATGTTGGTTTTTGAATTAGAGTGTGATCGAACTTCAACCTATAATTTGAGCACAATAAAATAATTAAAATTTTTAAATTTGAACTCAAGCTCGGACATGAATCTATAATTTACTCATATGTTCAAGCCAAATAAGTCAAATTGAGCCGAATTCTTTTTCGGTCTGTTGAGTTTGAACTCAATTAATTCAACTTGAGCTTGAACTCAAGCTTGAGAAAAAAAGATCAAGGCTTTCATTAATTCAACTCATTTGCATCTCCGAATCAAATGCAATTAATTTCTTATTGAATGATGCTATTGAATTAAGTCATAATTAAAGAATTATATTGAAGATTTTACATTTTTGACGAAGTAAGTTTGGAAGTAAAGTCAATGTTTGCCACCAAGAATTGAAAGCTTCAATCTCGAACAAGGGATTAGTGTAGACTATTTGGAAAGGTATGAGCTGAGAAACATTATTGAGAAAGAAAATGACTAGAGTTCAAGTAAACATCATTAATTAGCTAGAAGGCTACGAAGAAATCAAAGTTGAGATCCAACTTAAACCATTCTAAATGATAAAACTAAAACCGACTAAATAAAATACCAGATAGTATCAGCGAACAACGACATAAGTAAAGATAGTGGAAACTAGATAAAAGTGGGAATATAAATGTTTTCAATGAATAGCTAGGAGCATAAATGAGAATACCAAAACAAAAAAAAAAAAACGTATTTATGTTTCAAATATTCATCGCAAGCTGAATTAGTTCATGTTATCTATATTATATATTAAGAGAGTGTTTCGGTTAAATTTATTTTAAAGAGCTTATAAGCCCGTAGAGCTTACAAATTTTTTTTTTTGGAACTTATAAGTTGTAATTTTATTTGGTAAAAATTAGAGTTTATATGTTTTTTTAACTGTAAGGATGATAAAAAAAAAGTAAAATTAATTTCTTGAAAATAAATATTTTTTGAGATAGTAGAAATGTAATATTGAAATATAAATAAATATATTTATTTTACTTTATTTTTTAGCATTAGATAACTTATAAACTATTTGAAAAAAAGTTGGGGGTTTCTAATAAAAGGTAGCTTTGTACCACCTAACATTAGGTATGACCTTAATTAATTGTCACGTATACTTAAATTTAACTTTAACATGTTTATATATTTTATTTTGACTTATAACCTATTATGTAAGTTACAATTATTGATTTTGAATTATTAAAAATATGGTACATATCTTTTCAAACCTCCTCAATTTAAGGAATTAATGAGGAGAGAATCCTAATAAGTAGAAAAGTTAATCAATGCTAATTAATTACCACCCCCCGCCTGCATTTTGCCATCTTGTCTAACACATGATAAAGAGTAATTATATAATGGGAAATGAGTGGTAAATATGTACATATATCAATTATATTATAATGAAATTTATAAGTAAGTAGAGTATCAAATTAATTAATATTAAATATCTTAAGTTAATAATTGTATTTTCTAAATTAAAAATTGAATTTTTTTTATTAATATAAATTCATAGTTATCATTTGTAATTTTTTTTAAGGAGCTTATAAGCTCCTAGATAGTTTATAAGATGTATTTAGGAGCTTACAAGCTCAAACAAACACACTCTAGGTGAGAAACTCTTTAATTTTTTTTTTGTGTGTGTAATTTTGAACTCTCTAAAATTCCACTGCTAGAATAATAGTAAGTATAAAATTTTCCTTTGCTATTCTCTTTCCCCCCTCATCTCGGACATCCCTTTTTCTAGAATTTTCTTTTATTTTCTTTTCTACTTATTTTTTTAATCATAAAATTTAATCTTACTTTAAACTTATTTTTCATTTCATTAGATTGTAATTTATTTTTATTTTGAACACACATGGAGTATGCACAATATAATAATAATAACAATTAGAGAGAAAACCCACATTTGCGTATAAAACTCACAAGCGCATCATGTAAAATAAATAAGATTGATTAGGTGAATTTCGGGTGAGTAAAGCGAAAGGAATAACTCCTCATAAATAAAACTAAAAAATAAAAAATAAATTAACGGATCAACTGTATAGAGACTTATAAATGCATCGTGTAAAAAGAGAAAAAAGATTTTATCATGTGGGGTTTATGTGTTTAGCATATGCTAGATACTCACCCACGGGGGAAGACGCTTCTGTTTCTACCACTTATCCTATTTAATTTCTTTTTCTTTTTCTTTTTCTTTTTCTTCTAAAAATTAATTTCCGACGCTTGTTTCTATAGTCAAATTTCAATCTCTAATTATTGTTATGTTGTGTAATTTTTTTATTTTTTTTTTAATTTTTCTAACGGCACAACTTGTGTTACTGTCCATGTTGTTGCACTTGTTCTTATTTGATGCACCACTTTTATCATTCCAATTCCATGTTATGTTAATTATATTAATTTCAATGAGGATTGGAATAATTTAACGGAGTTAGACATAAAAGTGTCCTTGGATGTAGATTAGGTGCTCACTAAACCGATTTTAGTTGTGTTAGAGTTATAGGTCAAATTACATTAATTCAAGTATGTCCGAAGCCGAAGAGTAAACAGATAAAAAAAAATAGAAATAAATAAGCGAGGCCCAAGAAAGCTCCTGATTAAATTGTGTGAAGCCATAGTAAAGTACTAGTATAATAACCGTGGTATATGCATGATAATCAAATGATTTTTACAAAATAATTAAAAGTTAATACGTAATCCTAATATCTAGTAAATGATCCTTTTGACTTTTTTTTTTTTCTTAAAAAACAAAAACAAAATCAATTGTATGTTCCTTTGGAGATTAACTCTCCAATCTAGTGTTTTGAAAACCGGACCAGACCTGAAGGTCCGACCGGTTTGACCGTTAACCGTTAACCGTTGCCTAATCCTGTCCGGATTATCCTAAACAACTGTTGTACAATTGGCCCAGCATGAACCAATGTGAATTGGTAAAAATCGGTTAATAACTGGAAAAAATTGGCATGGTTCGACCGAGGTCGAGATGGTGGTCCCTTTCACTACAAAAAAAGGTGGAATTTTTAGTCGAAAATATTTTTCAATTTTTTTTAGCAAAAAATTCCAATTATCAGAGTTAGGACTCAAACCTAGGACCTCAAACCTGGGACCTAAACTGAACAATGCCGCATGTGTATGCACTCACCCGAATTATCCCAAATTTTGGGATAGGTAGGAGTTGAACCCTTGCCTACTCATTGACAAACAACCCTCTTACTATTGGACTATCCTTATTTTGTCGTCATAATACATAAATATTATATATATAGTTATCAATTTTAATTTTTTTAATTTTCCTATTTTTTTTATAATTAAATTTCGTATTTTTATACTTTTCATATTTTTTATAATTAAATTTCGTATTTTTTTATTATTTTTTATAATCAAAAAATTAAATATTAAAATTTCATATTTTTTTATAATTTTTTAAAATTTTTGGGGGAATTTCCTGCCGAAATTCTGTTGAAAATTTTAAATTTTAATATTTTTAATTTTTAAAAATTTTAATATATTTTTTAATTTTTTTAAAATTTCGATTGAATTTCCCGTCGAAATTCGGCCGAAAATTATAAATTTATTTATTTTTGTTTTTTAATTTTTCTACGGAGTTTTCCACCCGAATTCCTCCAAAAATTTAAAAATCAATATTTTTTAATTATTTTTTAGTTTTCGGCGGAATCTTTTGCCGAAAATCACGTGTTTTGTTGTAGTGTTTCTTGATTTTTTTTCCTCCTCTATTTCCTAATTGGATCGATCTCAGATTCTTGTTCATCCACTTTGTTCTTTTCAATGGATTGTGATTTATGAATTTTCTTCTCCCAAAACCAGATAGATCTGATTTCTATGACTTTTGTGAAATTTATTAATTTTCAAATCTGCTTATAATTTTTCAATGTAAATTCCTAATACATTCTATCATTCTATGGATAATAGATGTGAAGAGAATTGAAGAAGAAAGTGGGTTTGCCTTTCCTACAGGCAATTTGTGTTTCTCTCTCTCCATCTCTCTCTTTCTGCTGGAAAGAGTTTTCTCTCTCTATCTATATCTATCTTCTGTGTATGTATGATACATATTTACGTATAATATATATATATATATATATATATATACATATGCCGATACATAAACATGTGTGTGGGTTTCTATTGTGATAACTAGAGAGAGAGAGAGAGAGAGAGAGAGAGTAAAAGTGTAGGAAAATTTCATTGGTTCTGCTTCAAGTACACGCTGGTGGGCAGCTTATATGTGAGCTGGAAAAAACATAAATAACTAACTGAAATACAAACAGAATCAAAAAGGAAAAAACGTGACTAGCTATACAAGGCAAAGTAGCTAAGTGAAAAATGTGTTTTGGTTTCATAAATATATAACATCCCCTCCTCAAGGTAGAGATTGGTGGACATCAACCAATCCCAACTTGGACAGAATATGAGCGAAACAAGGGGCAGAAAGAAACTTGGTGAAGACATCAACGAGCTGGGAACCAATAACCAGTAAGGTTTCCGATTCAACCTCCGGTCCGAGTTTGAAAACATTGCTCCAATCATATTAAGCTCTAACAAATAAGAAATATATTCAAACTAGGTCCAACGCATTAAAAATGGCCTCGTATCCGCTTTTCTCCCCCGCCAAATTCCACTTCCCCATTGTTTCATAATCTGACCTTTTCAGCTACTGCACACTAATCCGTTCCCCATTCTCTCATAAACAAAAACTCTTTTCATCCTTACACTCATAATACGAGCATTGTTGTTAAAGTGAGGAAGAAGAACAATTTGAAGATGCATTGTGTGTATTTCATGTATCGTGTTTACAGAGTAGCTATATATATACAAGTGTTAAGCCAATTAGAGTTTAGACTTAACTAACTAAGTAACAATTAACTGACTAACTATCTCCTCACTACCCGCTTGCACTGTAACTAACTCTAACTAATTCTGCTAACTAACGCTAATAATTAAGTACACGTGTACACCCCCTCCTCAAGTTGGAGCTTGGTGAAAGATAGCCAAGCCCAACTTGGAAACCATCCTGTGAAACATAGGACCAACAATGTTTTTGGTGAAGACATCAGCAAGTTGAAGATGGGAAGAGACATGAGACGGCAAGATAAACCCTTTCTTGAATTGATTGCGAGTGATGTGGCAATCAATCTCCAAGGGTTTGGTTCTTTCATGAAAAACGAGGTTCTCAATGATGTGTAGGGTAGCTTTGTTGTCACAAAACAAGGGAATAGGGAGAGAAACATGAATGTTAAAATCATGCAGAATGTATGATATCCATTGCAACTCACAAACAGTTGTAGCTAAGCTCCTGTATTCGGCCTCACAAGAGGATCGAGAAACAGTACATTGACACTACGGCTCCTCCCAGAAAGAAATAATAGCCAGTAACAGATTTCCTGGTGAGGGGACATGTGGCCCAATCTACATCACTATAGGCTTGCAGTTTAAGATCATTAGCTGCAGGGAGAAAAACACCAGTAGAAGGACATCCTTTCAAATAGCGCAGAACATGTAAAGCAGTATTCCAGTGAGAAAGAGAGGCCTGTCCAACAAACTGACTCAGTTGCTGGATAGCAAAGCAAATGTCAGGTCTAGTGAGATTTAAGTAAAGCAAATGACCTATGAGTCTTCAATATTGTTCCGAATCATGATACAAAGGACTAGGATCATTAGTGAACCGATGCCCTCTTGGCAAGGGCGTATCTGCAATGGAAGCCTTTTGTAAACCAGTTTCTTTCAAGATATCCAATATGTATTTGTGCTGAGTGATCATAGTACCATCAGTAGTTCTAGTAATGTGAAGCCCTAAGAAATATTTGGCTTGACCAAGATCTTTAATAGTGAAGGTAGCGTGAAGGAATTTCTTCATCTGCTGAATGTCAGAAAGATGGGAACCAGTGACCAAGACATCATCAACATACACTATCAAGCCTAAGAAGGAGCCATCTATAAATCCAAGCTTCATCTTAGCATCCAAGGCGATTTTGACAGATCTATTCCATGTGAGAAAGTTCTTCCCATTCATCGGTACTGTAACGAGCGACATACCTGGATGATCTGAGCTATGAACTAGAAGAGCTTTATCATTCGAATTCGCCAAGGTGAATACCAACACAAATCAAGCTGCAATCAAGACGGGGCACGGTCTCAGTCAATCAGAGTTAAAAGAAAAATAAAACGCAGAATTGCAAGAGAGATATTCTAGGCTCAGAATTGCAAATGAAACCCTAGTGCTTTGATACCATGTTAAAGTGAGGAAGAAGAACAATTTGAAGATACATTATGTATATTTCATGTATCGTGTTTACAGAGTCGCTATATATATACAAGTGTTAAGTCAATTAGAGTTTAGATTTAACTAACTAACAATTAACTGACTAACTATCTCCTAACTACCTGCTTACACTGTAAATAACTCTAACTAATTCTGCTAACTAACTCTAATAATTAAGTACACATGTACAATTGTTTATTCATCTCTGCCTACACCGACTATGGATAACTCCTCACATCCCCAAACTTCGTTTAAGGAACAACTCCTAAACTTTTCCAAACATGTTTATTTCAAGTCTTGGCTTGAAGAATTTGAACCCATATTCGAATCTAATGTTACATCAGATCCCTTACAACTTGATAAAGCCGAGCTTGCCCAAATTGGTACTCCGTGGAGAAACGTGCTAATAATTCGAACTCTCAACTGAAAGCATCCAATTCCTAAGATTAGTCAACATTTACAAAGAATTTGGGAGCTGACGGACTCTTTACAACCAATAACCTGGGACATGGGTGCTATATTTGTGAGATTTTCGTGTCAGGAAAATTACCTTATGGCTTTAGTGGGAGGGCCTAGGTTTCTTTTTGGTAAATACCTACATATACAGCTATGGCGGCCTAATTTCAAGCCTTTGTCGGCACAACTTATGTCTATGTGTATCTGGGTTCATTTCCTAGAACTCCCCATTGAATACTATGACTCCAACACTCTGTTTCGCATAACCCAAACTATCAGCCTCCCAATAAAAATGGATTGGCATACGAATCAAGCATCCCGGGGCAGATATGCATGACTCTGTATCGCAATAGATATTACTAAACTATTACAATCACTGTTTTCATAAATAATTTTAAACAACACCTAGAGTATAAGTTAAACGCTTTTTTCTACCATAATTGTGGCATTGTAGGGCATATTTCCCCTCAATGTGTTGGTCAAATTTGACAAAAGGGTAAAATAGAAAAAATATGTTAAAATTTAATGGTTTCTGTTAAAAACTTTAACGATAATAGATGGAGGGTTACATATGTAAAACGTCTGCATTCCTTATGGTTATCTCGGTAATTTCCAAAAATTGAAGATTTTATTTGTAATTTGACCATATCTCAGTATAGTTGAGTGTAATTATTCCTTTTATGGTGGTTTCCATTTACTTCCTAAACAATGCTACCCATCTTCTCTATATAGTTGATTTAACCAATCTTTTTATAATATGCAAAAGCTTATGATTTTTGGCCTTAATTTAATTCTTTTATCCATGACTGTTATCTCACTGGCACTAAAAACACTCTCAGAAACTACGAAATTCCCGCCTTTTCTTGTAGTGAGGGGTTTACAACAGATAGAGCATCTTGAACACAAGTATGTATAATAAGACAATTAAATACATATATAACATACCAACATTTACTATCAAACATAGACTTCATATCTTGAATTAATTAAATAATCAACAAATTTTCCTATTATTAGTTGCATTATCAACATATTTAGTTAAAATCTTCTCACCAATATGCTAATAATTACAACAATTAACAGTAGCTTGACTAATATTATTACCAAATGTAGATAATTCAACAACACAAATTCAATAATTCTTTTTTGAGTAACATTTGTTTTGGTTGTTATACCAATTTGCAGTGACACAAATATATTGATAGTTTCTTTTACTTCTCACACGTCCAACATAAGATAAATTCTTAAAGTTCTTCTTCTTCTTCGCCTTCTCCTCCTCCTCTTTCTCCTTTTCCTTCTGCCGCTTCTTCTTCTTCTGATAACTATATGTATAACTTGTATTATATGGAAAAAAGTTTTTATTATAGTTCAGGGTTCTTGATACCCATTGATCAAGACATGGAGACTCTGCAAATTGCATAGGTAGTTCCTCGCTACAAGAAAATAAGGCTTAGTGATCAAAGTTTAGTAATTAATGATATCAGTCATGACTAGTTAAAGATTCGTGACCAATTAGTAACTGATTAATTGTAAAAGTTAGATTGTACTCACTGACGGAATAGTGATTGGTTGGTGACCTATATTATGACTTAAGGAATTTTAGTCACTATTCTGTTGTTGTATCATGTGATGAACATTGATTTAGTCACTAAGTAGTCAGTAAAATTTCATGAATATGGATTTGGGGAGTTTAGGAGGGAAATTTTGCCTCCAAAACTTGCTTAGTTGTCAATATAACTCAGCAAAAAAACGACATCACTTGCCAAGTGGGACTAAATAATTCTATTTATAGATTTCAGGCGACATGTGAGGGCCACGTGACAATTTCGGGCCACAGCGGTCGTCGTCGATGAAAAAAGGATCAAATTTTTGAAAAATTATAAATTACAGGACCACATTATGAAAAATTATTTGCACACAACTGAAAATGCCAAAATATTAAAGTTACAGGACGTTTAACATATAAATATATATATATAAATATATATATATATATATATAGAGAGAGAGAGAGAGAGAGAGTCATATATAATAATAATGATCATTCACCACTTATAACTAATTGAATCCATTTAGTCAATTTCTCCTAATTCAATTAATAATATGTTAAATGAATTGTCCAATTTCTAATATGATTATTGAATATGTGGTTGATTCTTGTGTAATTAAATGTGTCAACGGGCCAGCTATCAAAATTTGAATTATTCAAGTCAAAATTATAATTTTAGGACCATATATTACACACCTTTTCAATTCAGGACGTTAACCTTTTCCATTTTAATTTTAGGAGTGGAACTTAACTGCTTTTCACACATTTAGGACTTTCGATATGAATTGGTTGGAATTCGCTTACATGGCACAAATACACAAAACAATTTTCTTATGGATAAAATGAAATATAAATATATAAACACACACACACACACACACACACACACATATATATATATATAAACAATTTATGCATACAAACATTACATATATAAATAAAAATCTTGTATAATCCGTTGCTAGAGAGAGATCGAGAGAAAGAGAGAGGGACAAAGAGAGAGGTTGATGAAGGGGGGGGGGGGGCGGGGGGAAAGAGAGAGAGAGAGAGAGAACAAAAGGGAGGGAGAGATCGAAAGGTGAGGGTGGGAAGTGGTGAGGGTGGAGAAAGGAGGTGGCGGCGGCGATAGGGTTTAGGAAGAGGAGGGGGGGTGGCGGCGGTGGCGAAGGTGGGGGTGGTGGTGCAGGGGATGGGGATGGGGATGGGGATGAGGATGGGGGTGAAGGTGAGGGTTTTTTGGGGTGGATTGGGTTGGGAGGGTTATGTTTATTTTTTTTTAAAAATGATAAGTAATAAATAAAGAAATAAAATTACAAGAATAAATGAAAATTAAAAAGAATGTAAAAGATTTTTTTATTATAGAAATAATATATTACATAGAAATTTTTATTTTGAGTTTCCATATTCTATTACTACATTATTTATTTTTTAAATAAATAATAAATTAGTTTTTAAAGATAGTATAAATAAAAATAATTTTGAAAGGTAATAATATATTCTATATTGATATTTTAATAAGAAATTAAATATATTTTTAGATTTTTTATTATTTGATTGTTCTATTAATTATTTTTTAAAATAAATAAAAATAATTATTTCTTCATTTAATAATAAATCATCCTACATGGATTGCCATGTCAAATAAAATCCCACCTAAGTGCCACGTAAAGTATGACGTGTCCGAAATTTCCGTTTGGATACCCACTGACCACGATTCTTGGTTCAATTTGACCAATCTCCAGCCAAATCTCAAATTTCAAGGGAAAAAGTCCTAAATGTATAAAACATCGTTAAATTTCAATCCTAAAATTAAAATGACAGAAGTTAAAGTTTTGAATTGAAAAAATGTGTTGTGCGCAACATACAATCGTCCTAAAATTATAATTTTGCCAATTATTCAATTCTTGACGAATTGAAATGGCAACTTCACAAGTTTTTTACTTTACTTGCAAAAAAAAAAAAAGGAAAATTGAACCACCTATAATTTGATACATATAAATAATGTTGTGCATTACTAATAGATCCTTCCGCATTTTTCCAAACATGTTAATTAATTGTTGTTGTTTGGGCCCAAAAATAAATATTTGTACGAATTTGGAATGGCCGAATTTTGGCCATGACGAAAAGCAATAAGAATGGCCCAAGTCACTCTGACACGACGTGAAGCTAGCATGTGTCAAAATAAAGGCCCATGGCCTTGGCAGCCAGAAATAGAATAAAAAAAAAGAAAGAAATAAACTACACCAAGATTAGACCCTTACTTTTAGAGGTTGTTAGGGCAGGAAATAGCAAATGGCTAAAAATAGGCATTGTTATAACTAAAAATGTCAAAAATAAAGGCCATTTGATGCTGAAATTTTCAAAATTCCAACAAGGTGGTATAACTGCCATATCCGAAAAATAAGGACCACTATCCATTTCGGATGGTCAAGTTAAATAATCCAATCTGACTCCACGAATAAAAGAAAATAGTTACGGCCCCAAGTCTATAAAAGGGAGCCAGATTCATGATCAACGGACAAGTCCAACACTTCAATCAACTCCAATCAACAACAACACTTCAATAACAAAATCAACACTTCTTTGATTCTTTTAGTCCAAATGAACAAAAATTAGCTTAGTTCATAGATAGAAAATTCTTATTCGAGTGTTCTTAGCCATGCCCATTTGGCTCAAGATGAGATTATCAATGCGTCCACTCTGTAACGTCACGAAGTCGTAGCCATCACTCGCTCGGGTTGGGCCTGATTCGGGATGAGATATCAATGCAACCAAGTGGTATCTTGCATTTATGTCGAGCGCATGCATGAGAAGGTGTAGCCAAAGTCATCAATGCTCATGAAGTAATGCAATATTTCAATGCATTCAAGTGTAGCCATCGTACGGAGTCATCAATGTCTCTTATTTGTAGTCAAAGTCCCTAACAGTATTTTAATTAATGCACTTAAGTCATAGATATGACCCATGTCATCAATGCACGTGTTTGTAGTCAAAGTTTGTGTTATTCATTGCGAGTAGCCATCATCTTTCAATGCATCTTTTCTCTTTAAAGTTTTAGAGCCTTTTCGATCTTTAAAGTGGTAAATTTTAAAACCTACATTAAATTTTAGGCGCGTAGAACCTTACTGGTAGTGTTTGCCTTCTCAAACGCAGTCATTTTTTGATAAAAGTTTGAGGTGCAACTGTTTGCAAATAAAATTATCACTTCCCGCCTCAGCGTAGGTTATGCAAAGAATCGACACTCCAGCTGGTCTACTTTAAACTTAAGTACTGTCCCACTAAGCATGCCAAAATAATATGTTTGCATAAATTTTGACAGTTATGCCGAGATGGTTACTCAGGGTTTGAAGTCATTGAATCTGATAAGAAAACAGTAAATTCGAAATGAGTTTTGTATTGAAGTACGGGCCTGCCAGTGTGAAAGAACACACGAAATGAAGTCTCGATGATTCGAAGTGAAAATATTTTGTGCCTAAGACTTCTATCCAAAAGACGATTGAATCGGAGTGGGCCAACACTACCCCTAAGATTTTATTTGCCTACAATTTAATATAGGGCTTAACAATTTAGTACTCTAAGAATTGAAAAAGGGTCAAAAAGTTTGAATCGAAGAGCAAATATATTCAAAGACAATGGCTACTCGCCATTTGGACTTGACAAGACTTGACTACAAACCCGTGCATTGATAACTCGGGTCATATCTTTGACTAAAGTATATTGAGCAGCTCCTAAATCCTCCAGCTACAAGTTGGCCACATTGGTGACTCCGGCCATATCTACAAGTGGATGTACTCAAATATTGTTCACTCCGACGAGCATTGATTGACTCCGTCTACACTCCTTTTCATGTATGCGCTCGATATGAATACAGGATACGACTTCGTCGCATTGATATCTTATCTCGAATCGGGCCCAATCCGAGTGAGTGATGGCTATGACCTTGTGATGTTACAAAATAAGTGCATTGATATCCTCACTTCAAGCCAAATGGGGTATGTCTACAAAAATTCATGTAACAGTTTTGTTATCTAGTGAACTAAAGCTATAATCTTTGTTCATTTAGACTAAAAAATCAAAGAAGTGTCGACTTCTTGATTGATAGAGTTGTGTTGTTGTTGTGTTGATTAATCGTTGTTGATGTCCTCAAATGGTGAATCTAGCACCCTTTTATAGGCTTCAATGCTGCAACCGAAATTCCTTTATTCTTGAAGTTGGATAGCTTATTCCAACTTGGCCATTTGAAATGAATGACAACCCTTATTTCTTGGACATAGCAGTTATGCTATCTTATTTGAATTTTAAATTTTTTAGTATCACATGGTCTTTATTTTAGGCATGTTTAGTTATAACAATGCCTATCTTCTAGCTAGTTTGTCATTTCCAATCTAACAACCTCTAAAAATAAGGGTTTAATTTTTTGACTTTATTATCTTTATTTATTTGATTTTCCTATTTTCTATTTTTGGCTGACTAGGTCATAGGCCTTGAATCATTCCTGCCCGGGCCTCCAACATGAGGTACCCTGTATGCGTCACAGTGACCTGGACCCTATTAATTCATGTCGGCATGGTGAAAATGACCAAAATCAGCCCACTCTAAATTTATACAAAAATTTATTTTTGGGTCCAAACAACCCATCAAAATCAAAACAAACAAACTTCAATTTGTGTGTTTTTCACAAATTGGCACATCCGTGCTCAACGAACTCAATTCGAAATTGTTGTTTTCACATCGAATTTAGTGATTTCAAATAGATCGACATGGCTATCAAAATTTTATTCAAACAATTATGAATCCTGAAAAAAGCTGACTAATTAAATAACTTGTGTTTTTAGTACTTGAAAGAATAATCAAGTTAATTTGATGAACAACATGACAAACAATTTTCGAATGATATGAGTAGCTTTTGTATGTCTAGGAACATAAATAGGAGCGTTCAGTTTCACTATGTTTTTTTTTTGGTGAACGTTCAGTTTCACTAATGAAAAAATGAAAGAGCAAGAAGATATATGTCTTTAGGTTGGTGGTGGTTTCTGAATTTTTTATTTTGTTTTAATTTCATTTTTATCGCGAGATGAAAGAGTTTGGGTTTAAACTTTAAATTCACATTAATCGCTTTCGGACAGAGAAAAAGTGGTGTCACTTTGCCTCAAAGGGTGGTGATGACTGGTGGTGGTTTTTGATTGAGGGACATTTATCTTTTCTTTTAACTATTTTAAGAGTAAAGTCGACCATTTAAGAAAAGTTAAGGGTGAATTATATTGACCACCCCTGAGGTTAGGTTAATTTATGAAAAATTTCTTATTTTTTCAAAAATTATCAAAAATTCCTTGAAATTATACCCATATTACAGTTAGCGCTTAGCTTTAGATTGACTTATTTTAATTTTCAAAAATACCCCTTCTCCTTTTTTCGAGCGATTTACACTAACCACCCCTGAGTTTAGATTAATTTACGAGAAGCCCTCTGCGGTTTCAAAAATTAACAAAAATCCCGTAAGATTATACCCATATTACAACTGACACCTACTAATAAATAATGTTAATTCGAGCATTGATACATTATATTTCATAACTTCGACAATAAATATGCCATAAGATATTCTTTAGGGTATAGAGTGCAACTAACCATTTATATTAATTATGTTCTATGTTATAATTTTATACTAAATATATGTAATATGTGCTAAATTTATAGTTGAGAAAAATATAATTATATGTGTTGCATATATCCATAATGTGAAATGAGAAATATAAACGTTGATTGAAATAAAGAATTGAAATTAAGTAATGCACTTGAAAACTTTATTTATAATTCAATAGAGCATAAATTTTGACCTGTTTGAGGACTCTGACTCATTTATCTTAAAATTTACTCTCTATTAGCGATAATATATTATACTTGATGTGTTGGTAGATGCTTTTAATGCATTAAATTCATAGTATTTATTTGAATAAATAATCACATTTTTTTTCAAATCTATTACATGAAAATTTTATGATAATAATATTACAAAGGGAGAAAAAAAAAAGAATTAATATTGTTGATAAGTCAAGTTAAGTTGGTACTAGTTGTAATGTGGGTATAACCTCAAGGAATTTTTGATAATTTTGAAACTACATGGATTTTCTTGTAAATTAGCCTAATCTCAAGATGGTCAATGTAAATTATCCAAAAAAGGGAAAGTGGTATTTTCGAAAATTAAAATAAGTCAACCTAAGGCTAGGTGCTAGTTGTAATATGGGTATAACCTCAGGAGACTTTTGGTAATTTTTAAAAAAATAGGGAATTTCTCATAAATTAACCTAACTTCAAGGGTGATCAGTGTAATTCGCCCAAAAGTTAATGATAATGGAGAGTTTAATTAAATTGTATTTAATCGGTAAGTCCTCACGAAAAGTTGGAAATTACGAAAGGGGCTTAAAGTAATAATTTTATTTAATTTTTTATCTTCTATATGCTATATATAGTAATAGATAATATTGAGTAATTTATTGAATGGTACATGTACGTTCAACTTTGATTTCTTTATCTTATTTTCTTTGAGTTTATCAATCAAAAATCTAAAGACTTATATTGTTCAATAATTCACCCAATACGTACAATCATGTCGTAGAATAGAATAGGTCTTTAATTTGATAGTTGCTAAATAACTTCAGTGTATGTCTTTGGGGAATGGTATTGTTATTTTTGTTGGAGACAAGTTATCTAATGGAACAAAACACCGATTCTATCATATCCGTCGCGTTTAATATTGAAAGAAATTAAGGGATTTGATTAACTATCTTGTTTCTCTAATCTTGTGAGGTGACTATTTAAAAAGGAGAAAAATACAATTGCTTTCATTTGTTTGAGAGACAACACCTCATAAAGTTAGACGTCCATATTTGATGATATATTTAATTTGAACATTATTAAGCACCTTTCTAATAAATTATCCAAAATTTTTGTCACAGAGTGCTTTTTGGTTTACCCCTTAAAAAATGTATACAATTTGTTTTGTTTATAATTTTTTCACTACATGAATTTATTAGAGAAAATTTCTTTTTTAGTCCCACAAGAAAGTTCATCTGCCACATTTAGTCCCACAAGATATTTTCTCTCACATTTAGTCCCATAGGAAACGAATTTTGCCACATTTAGTCCCACCGATCAATTTCAAGTGAAAAAATTTTTAAATTGATGACATGTCTAGCCATTTGTCTGAGTTGGCATTCTATAGGTGATGATATGGATTTCAAGTATGCTTACATGGACAAATATACATACATTATATATATGTATATAAATCCCAAAAATATTCTAATTATCAAAAAAAAAAATCAAAAAATAATTTTTAATTGTATATATATATATAATCACTATATATTGTATATTATACACATATATATATATATACATAAATCTAGACGACTGCCGCCGCCGTCCGCCCCAACCATCGCCGCCGCCGCCGCCATCCGTCCTAATTGCACCCAGAAAAAGTGAAAGTGAGAGACCGAGAGAGAGATCGCACAGGAGAGGGGTTAGGAGAGGGAGATCGCGAAGGAGAGGGGATGGGAGAGGGAGATCGCGACAAAGCCAGGGGGGAGGGGGGAAGAGAGAGAGAGAGGGATCGCACATGAGAGGGGTTAGGAGAGGGAGATCGCGAAGGAGAGGGGTTGGGAGACGGAGATCGCGACAGGGCGCGGGGGGCAGGGGAAGAGAGAGAGGGGAAGAGTGCCTTGGACCAGGCGGCGGCAGCAGCGGCTTGGGGTGGGGAAGAGGGCTGCGCAGGGCGGGGGGAAGGCGGCGGCGACTTGGGTTGGGGGAGAGGGGACTGAAGAAGGAGGGAGAGGGGTGGGGGTTGCGGCTGCGGAATGAGGGGGGGCTAAACCAGGCGGCGGCAGTGGCGGCTTGGGGTGGGGAAGAGGGTTGCGCAGGGCGGGGGGAAGGCGGCAGCAGCGGCGGCTTAGGGTGGGGAAGAGGGCTGCGCAGGGCGGGGGGAAGGCGGCGGTGGCTGGGGTGGGGGAGAGGTGGCTGAAGAGGGAGGGAGAGGAGTGGGGGTTGCGGCTGCGAAATGAGGGGGGGCTGAACCAGGCGGCGGCAGCGGCGGCTTAGGGTGGGGAAGAGGGCTGCGCAGGGCGGGGGGAAGGCGGCAGCAGCGGCGGCTTAGGGTGAGGAAGAGGGTTGCGTAGGGCGGGGGGAAGGGGTGGCTGAAGAGGGAGGGAAAGGAGTGGGGGCAGTGGCTGGGGAATAAGGGCTGGGGGTGGGGGGGGGTGTTATTTTGGAAGGTTAGGGTTAGGGTTAGGGTGGATAATTTTTAAAAAAAATACAATAATAATAATAATAACAAAATTTTAATAAAAATAAATAAATAATAAAATAAAATTATAAGGGTAAAAAAGTCATTTGAGATTTTACTTCTCCTTGTTGGCTCATTATTAACATGTCATACAACCACATCTATAAAAATGCTTCGTCAGCTGCCATGTCAGCTCAATGACTGGACACGTCATCGATTTTTAAAATCTCACACCTGAAATTGATCGGTGGGACTAAATGTGGCAAAATTCGTTTCCTATAGGACTAAATGTGAGAAAAAATATCCTGTGGGACTAAATGTGGCAGACGAGCTTTCCTATGGGACCAAAAAAGGAATTTTCTCAATTTATTATCTCATTAACTAATATATATATGTATAGACCCCAGAAATCCTAACAAGTTATTTAAACACACACACACACACACACACACATATATATATATTAGTATGTTTTTGGAGGACACTTTTATTTCAAGCGAAAAACATAACCTAATTTTATTTTCATTTTCCCAAATTTAAACATGTTTTCATTCTATACAAAAATTAAGTTGTGAAAAATCTTTAATTACAATCATAGCAATACTTAAAGTTTTAAAATTTGTATGAAAAAGAAATCAAACAGATTAGAAAATAAAACCAAAAAATTCAAAACCACCACCACAAATACCCTTGCCCCCACCAGTATGAAAACTGTCACAAAAAGGAAATAACTGAGGGCAACCAAATTCCAATGGCAACATTGTTTACCCCATAAATTAGTATATATATTTCATCCAAAATATAAAACTATCACTCTCATAAACAATATCAAAGGGCAAATTTATTCAACCTGCAACTCTTAAAGGGCCTAGCTAAAATCTGCTACAGGTTATTACTTTTCTTGTTAATTCAACCAATTCTATAAGAATTATAAGCGACAAACATAAACAAAAATAACCCTTTTACCAAAAATAAATAAAGAAATAAATGAGAATAGACCTTATAATTTTCTAAGTGAGGGCATAGTTTAATCTGTTCTGCAACATATATACCTCAATATTCTGAAAAAACATTTGAACATAATAAATACATAGAATTCTGCTATGAATTTCAAACATTCTGCTGCAAGAAATAGATATCCCTGGCCCAGATCAATTAAGTCAGTATTTAAGGTTTCTGTTTTTCATACCCAAAGAGGATATTTAACACAGACAGCACAAATTAATTAACCATCCCCCCTAACAAAGGTTGTTTACACTCAACCAACTTATTTTCTCCAAATTGTTGTATATAATACACAATTAATTATACATATTCTGGAAAAATTAACAAAAGGGCTAGTTAATCTTTATAAAAAGGCAGCATATTTATATATATATATGTATATAAAATCTCTATTAGCCCTTGTAAATCTTTATTGTCATCGATATGGAGCCATTCGATTTCTTTGCAGAGAAATCATCATCAAGCTGTAATTCCCTTAAGTTTTCAACCCCTGATCATGATGAGGAAGAATCTGCTGTGGCTTTGCATATTGGGCTTCCCAACTGCAGCAATGGATCGACCGCAAATTCGAGCGATCATGATCATCATCAAGGTGATCTCAAAGATGCCAATTCAGGTGCAGCAGCAGTGAGTCAATACTGGATCCCTACACCGGCTCAGATAGTGATTGGGTTCACTCATTTTTCGTGCCATATCTGCAAAAAGACCTTCAATCGCCACAATAATCTCCAGGTGCATGAATGAAAATACTTGTAATAACTCGTGTACAATCCTACATCATATTATATGTATTTTTATTGTCATCAATACCTGCAACAAACATACACAACCAGGGATGCATGCAAGAATTCAGTTTTCGGAATATATCACAGATAAATATCATCTTAGGGACAAAATATATAACTTTGATATATATATATGTGTGTGTGTGTGTGTGTGTGTGTGTGTGTTTGAGGAAGGTGGCCCGCCCCCTCAAACCCCCAGGTAGCTCCATCCATATACGCAACTTGTTAAATCTCATGTTTGATCTACAAAAACTTAGGCAAGGATAATGCAAAAAGAAAAAGCACTTTTAGTTCATATAATTAGTAAAAATTCATCTTTCTCAACACAGAAAGAGAGAGGAAATTGAATGGGAAAAAAACGGAGAAAAAGCTTATGTCCTTATCCCTCGGGCTTCAATATAGTATTTTGTATCTATTTTCCGTTGTTTTACCTAGACAACGCGAATAAATTGTTAGAATATTGATCATATTCTTTTTTTTTTTTTTTTTTCTAAAACTGCAATTTTGGTCCTATACGAACAGGGATTGATATTTTTGATACACCTGAATTCTAATTTACAATTAAGTTCTATGAATTTTCAAATTTGTTGATTGAGAACAAATTTAACCACGAAGTGCACTGGAGAAAAATCACACGAGTGTTTTTAGTTGGTTTCCAAGCATGTTTGGATACGTAGAGGCCTAGGCCTAAGTGGAAGCTAAAAATGCCGACTTAGACTTTCCAACTCAGTGTCGATGTACGAAAAAGTACTAGGCAAAGCGATTGAAAGAGCTCGTGGCTGCCTCCATCGCGTGATCTTTTTGGTGAACCTGAATCCACAAATTCAAAAACTTATTGGACATAATTGTGAATTTAAATTGCTTTTCATAAAACATTATTTTATCTTACATACAAACCCTAAGTCATTAATTAATTTGGTCCTCAACATTGTGTTAAGATGCATTTGTGGGGTCATGGGTCGGAGTTCCGGCGCGGCCCCGAGTCTCTGAAGGGCAGCCAACCACGGGCCATGCCGGGAATCCCATGCTACTGCTGCCAACAGGGGTGCAAGAACAACATCAACCACCCTCGGGCAAAGCCCCTCAAGGACTTCAGGACACTGCAGACACACTACAAGAGAAAGCACGGCATGAAGAGATACTCGTGCCGTAAATGCGGCAAGTGCTTGGCCGTCAAAGGCGACTGGCGCACGCACGAGAAGAACTGCGGCAAGCGATGGCTCTGCGTCTGCGGCTCCGACTTCAAGCACAAGAGGTCGCTCAAGGACCACGTCGCCTCCTTCGGGTCCGGCCATCGCCCCTCGTCTCCGCCTACTTTTGATCGGGTTTGAGCTTGCTTGTGATCGTCGTTGTGTGTGTGTGTGATATCCTACTTCAAGACTCGAGAGCTATTATTTTAGTTTATTTTTTTCTATTTGTGATGCTGCTTCGAGTGTTTTGTTTTATTTTTTCATTTCACTACATGGCTTTTATCAATATTAAGGATACGTGTTAGAGACTTATCTAATTAATAGAATTTTATGAATACATGTCATTTTAAAAGTAGAATCACTGCTAAAAGATATATATCAGCTTCGAACTCATATTAATTGAGGGTAAAAGTTAGTTGATTCACAAAAATCAATTAAGACTTAAGAGTCTTTTTCACTTTTAATAGCTTTCCTAGATAGGCCTTTAGAGGCAAATTTGATCATTAAGTCTCCAAACCTCATGAATTGCCCTAAAAAATTATATATGGGGACAATTTGAAAAGAAAGGCTCTTTTTTTTGTGACCGTGGCTTTAGGGCTGGGGTTATTTTTTCAAAATCCTTTTTATATATTAATGAAAACATTTTTATAATTTTTAAAGGGAATTCTAGCCAACACTGCAAAAAATGGGAAAATGGTGAGCAGTTCGAACTTAATTAATAAGATTGTTCAAAAATATTCAAAATATTTGCAATGAAATGATTTATGCTATTAGTATTTTCAAATTAAATAACTATACTATTTTGCTATGACAATGTTCACTCCATATACAATGACGGAGCCAACCGGGGGCGGGGGGGGGGGGGGGGGAGTCAACCCCCCCTCAATTTTTTATAAATTCATATTTTAGTGTATATATATATTAGAATTTAAAATTCGCCCCCCTAAAATAAAATTTTGATTTTTATACAAGTTATTTAATAAACATTTTAATTTTCTATACTCTATTTTATTTTTGGTGATTTATTTTTATCTAATCTCATTCACCATAATAATTAAATTCTCTCTCTTTCTCTTTTCTCTCTTTTTCCTTATTCTCTTCAAATTAAAATATTAAAAATTCTAATAGATTTTATTTCTTTCTTCTATCCCAATTAAAATACTAAAAATCCTATTAGAAATTTTCTTCTCTCACAAACCCTACAATATTCAACTTTTCTCCGAAAACAACGTACAAGAAGGTATTGTGTACTAATTTTAAAATTTATACATTTATTTATTTACTTTTTTTGTAATTGATTTTTGTGTACATATTTGAATCTTAGGATTGTTAATATGAATCTTGATAGTTGTTCAATATTAAACATAATGAGTCTTGATGTTTATTTATCGGACTATTGAACTTGAAGGAATCTTATTAATTTGACACTTCATATTTAATTGGGAGTGATTTGGAGAATGTGATGTGGAGAAAAAAAAAAGATATTTTTTGGGTTTGGAATATATTTTTTGATTGTGAGAACAAAGAGAGAGAGAGAAAAAAAAAACTATTTTTTAATACTTTTTGAGTTTTGATTATATATCATTATGTGGGTTTATGTCAACTTTATTGAGTATTGTTAAAAAAAATTTTATTAAGTAATTTTTTAAAAAGCAATTCATCATCCACTATATTTGCTTCTTTTGAAACAAAGAATAGCTTGGTCCTATAAGAAGATAGCAAGCAAGATGAGATTAAGTGGCACAAGCTTTTGCACAACGTTTGCCCCTATAAATATCTTTTGGGGAAGCTTCTGACGATTAGATCTTACAGTCTCATTCATTCGTGTGGCGTCACGTTAAACTTCTTCTTCACCCGAGTAGGATAGGCACTAATGAGAGAATCCATGAGTTGGGCAACAATACCACAATCTACCACGATTCTCATTCGTATCCGCTATCATAATACTCGTTTTCAAGCCGCATTGTTTTTTCAAGCATCTCTCTTTCTTGTACTTTAACCTCATACCATTAGAAGAATAGCTAGAAGAAGCCATATTTGTGTAATCTAAACTAAAAGTATGTCAAATGATTTTGCAAAAGTGCATATATATAGAGAAAACAACTCCAACAGTCAGAAAATGGTCATCAACAACCATTTTTTAAATTTGTAACGGACAAAAAAGTCTATAATCGGTCACAGACGGTCTTTTTTACAAATTTAAAAAATTTACACAAACACCCCCTTTTAAGTTATGAAATTACATGCAAACCCCCACTAAGTTTATAAAATCACCAAGGGCATCCTCGGGAATAAATTTTGTTGGAACCCTAACCAAGGGCAAAATAGTCAAATCACTCAAAATTTTGACCGGAGCCCTACTGGAAGGGGGTGGGGTATCTGTAATTTTAAAATTTCATAGTGGGTCTATATGAAAATTTTCATCTAAGAGAACTAATGTTGGGAATTTCATAAACTCCCAGGGGGTGTAGATGTAATTAACCCTTATTTAAAAGTAGTGGTCCCCTAAATTTAACTCTTAGATTTTGGTTAACTTAATTTGCCTTAGGGTTAAAATTTAGCATCCAAGATTATCAAATGGAGGGGATTATAGGAGATGTTTACAAGTTTTGATGCAATTGACAAAAATTATGTAAATTTAGCATCCAAGATTATCAAGTGGAGGGGATTATAGGAGATGTTTACAAGTTTTGATGCAATTGACAAAAATTATGTCAACAGATTAACAAGCCAATTATTATATATGTGTTATTTTCAAAATTTTTGGGGTAGAATTGTGATGATTTCATGAGTTCTAGGGGAAGGAAATTTCTTAATGGATTTGTGTTTGATTTATACAGAAAGCTCAATTACTAATATGGCAATTAATTTTATGGCAAATTACACCTACAACTCGACGTATAGTATAATTAAAAGTTAGCCTCTATTATTTTAAAAATTATAGACACTACCCTTGAAGTACTTGAAACCTTCTTGTAAACATTAATAAAAATGATTAGAGGATAACTTTCTTACAGCCATAGTAGTCACATCTGGATAATGCTTATCTCTTAGCAGTATATGATGTTTATCCATTAGCATTGGATAATGCTTATCTCTTAGTGCTAGATAATGTTTATCCATTAGCATTAGATGATACTTATCTTATCTCTTGTAGCCTATATATATGTGCTCTTGGTAGTCATTAGAGAGAAGAGAAGAGAGACGAAAAAAAGAGAGCATTGAGAGGTTTGAAAATTAGAGAGTTTGGAAACATATAAGAGATAGTTCTTTGTGAAAAGAATTATGAGATTATTCTCTTGATTGTTAGGTATAATTAGATAATATTTTCTCTAATTGTTGTAACTCTCTGTAAATCTCATTATAGTGGAATCGTTCCTCGCTCATACATGTAGACTTGTTATTTGCTAAACCGGGTAAATATTGTGTCATTTTAATTTCCATTCATTTTATTATCAAATTATTGTCGCCCATTTAAAATAAATGTACTACTTGATTTGGGTACTAACCAAGCAGACAAATATATATGTTGGAGCTTTTCATTTTTTTTTTAATAGACAACATGGTACATATTTATTTCAACAAAAGAGTTTTAGTGCACGGAGTTTTAACACTTCTAACAAAAAGATAATTAACATCGGCCAACATTAATTTAGACAAAAGAATAGGACATGCATCGTAGAAAGTCGTATATGGCGGCATATTCAGTCCCTGTTTTGCAAGCAAGTCGGCGACAATGTTCAACTCCCTGTAACAAAAGGCAAAATGAGCTTGCTCTAGCTTTCCCACCAAAAACTAGATGTCCTAGAGCAGAACCCTGTGCACCTTACTGCCCTGGTGCTGCCTGGCTGGGCATTGGAAAAGAAAAATAGAATCACAATTAATGAATATTTTTTTTTATCTCTAACTACGAAGCTAAACGCAACCCCTCTCTTAATGCCCAAATTTTTACAGTGTTATGTGTATGTTGGCCAATATTCTTGGAGAAAGCTAATACGAAACTTCTTGTATTGTCTCGAATGATTCCTCCTACTACTGCTCTTGTAGCATTTTCCATTGCTGATCCATCAACGTTGAGTTTGAACCATTGTGGTGGAGGTAGGGACCATTTAAGTTGGATTTGGTGAGAGCTTGTGGTTGAATAGGATTTGGCATATTCAACCCTTCAATTTGGTTCCAAAGTAAGCTCGGGAATTTGGGTTTACTTTGAAAAATGGCTTTATTTCGAGGTAGCCATAAGATCCATAGAGTGGAAGCTAGTAGTTAAGCTTGGTACGTGTTTGTTGTACATGAGAATATGAGTATCAGGTAATTAGTATTTATATTTATGCTAAAAGCTCGAAATTTAGAGTGAATAACATTAAAACTTGGGCATCTATGAAAGAGATGAGGGTTATCCTTGATGTCTCCCAAGCAAAGATGGCATAGGTTATGATTGATCCTGTGTCTGCGAAATAGGAACACCAGACGCATAGTCGCTAAAGGACTATCGCATGCCCACAACCAACTTGACGTGGCACTGGAGCATATCGGAGTTCAGAGCCGCATGCATGAGAGACGCCCCCCGACCCCATTAAATGGGGCTCTCACTCCCCAAAACTATGTCATTATGACACACGAGCAGCTAGCCATGCTGCTTAATGAGGTACATGCTACGTACCAGCCCTAATCCCCCTTTGTAGGGCCAACCCAAGCACCTACCGTCTAAGATGCCCCTAACCGCAACATTCCAACCGTCTCACAAACCCGATGCGAGGCACCTGCCTTCATACCACTGCAAGAAGGCCTTTCTTGTGATGCCTCCAGTTCGCGCCTCATAAAAACTTATACACATACATAAATGGGTCATAATACACATCATTACAATAACAATCTTAGCAAGCCACATCTTGCTACAAGGAAACTATTACAATGGAGTTCCTTAAATCTTTTATTCAACTTGTGACCAAGCCACTATTTTTCATTTTCGCTGCGCTACTCTAATATAACTGTACGTAAGAAGGGTCAGCACAACAGTTGAGCAAGGGGCTCTACCTAGCCGGATAAGGTGAATGTGTGTGTGGATCAAGTGCACATAATATATCACATAATATATCACGTAATATTCAATTA
Organism: Petrea volubilis; assembly: GCA_026212405.1. Lineage (NCBI taxonomy): Eukaryota > Viridiplantae > Streptophyta > Magnoliopsida > Lamiales > Verbenaceae > Petrea > Petrea volubilis. The sequence continues at coordinate 7,265,321 of CM047884.1, forward strand.
TCTATTTAACATGCTTAAAAGCATAATATACATGAATCTAATCTAATTAAAAACTAGGACTTATGAGGCTACGTAAAGCTCCTACCTTTTTAAACTATCTTCCTTGGCTAATATGTATATTTATATCTATATCTATATATATATAGAAAGATATTTGGAAAGAGTGTTTTTAAGGATTTAAGGGGATGTATAGAAGGCTAATACGTATATAGGTATGTAAAAAGAAGGGTATATATATATATACACATATGTGGTAGAGGATATTCTATAAATATGAAATGTTTTGCGTGTTGAGAGTAAGGTGAGCTTGGGTGGGGGTGTTTTAGGCGGGATTTGTGTTGTGTGTGAGTAAAATGCAGACAATGACCCATTTTATAGAGTTTAGGGCAAGAAATAGGATTGTTATATACTTTAAGCCATTTTCTAATTATTATTAACTTATCATATCTTATCCTAATCTTATCCAAATTTTATCATAATCTTATCTTAAAGTTTATAAATACAAGTGTCCCAACGCATAGAATAAAATAAAACAACCCTTCTATATTTATTACTATAATTAATTTCGAAGTTAATTATTATATATTCTATGTTTATATTTTTGATTTTATATTTATATATATTACACACAAAATTTCAATTTTTATACGTACAAATATAATATTTTCGGTTTTCATACACATAGACTACAAAAGTTTGGCTTCTATGCATGTATTTCAAAGGAAACGGTTTTTAGTTAGTATAATTGTACCTATTTCATGTATATAAATATTGGGATGTTAAAACTCTCCCCCTCTTAAAAGAATTTCGTTCTCGAAATTCATACTTTGCCCTTTTCCATGACACTTCTATAAAATTATTACTAGTGGGCTATTCTATACACTTTTTATTTCAAAGGCAAAACATAAGCTTCTATCTGTTCCCAAATCTCAAGATCCCATTTTGAACACTAATTTTACTATTTTCCAAATCTCATCATCTCCTTTTCAACACTAATTTTATTATTTTTCAAATATCAAGATCCATTTTTCAACACTAATTTCACTATCTTCCAATATCAACATCCATTTCAACACTAATTTTATTATTTCTCAAATTTCACCATTCCTTATTCAACGCTAATTTTACTATTTTGCAAATGATATCTTGCTTAAATAGGAGCTCCAACAGATATACTTGAGATTTTTAACGAGAGTCATACATACCAATACAGACTGCCAGGCGTTAGGACTCTAGAGGTGACTCCCGCACATGTAGCACTTGCCCTGTAGGCTCAAGACATTCAAGACGTAACACTTTGCCCCGTGGGCTCAAGACATAACATTTGCTCCGCAGGTTCAAGAGGTGGCTCTCGTGTGCGTAGCACGTTTCCCCACAGAGCACTTAGCTCCCGGTATTCTAGCTGGCAAGCTGGCTCTGATACCATTTATGACGCCCCCAGTTCGAATCCAATAAAAACTTATACACATACATAAACAGGTCATTATAGACATCATTGCAATAACAATCTTGGCAAGCCAACTATTACAATGGAGCTCCTAAAATCTTTTACTCAACTTGTGACCAAGCCACTCTTCTGTGCTTCTGTTGCGCTACTGTGATATAATTGTACTTAAACGTGGTTTGCATGACAGCTGGGTAGGAAGCTCCACCTAGCTGCATAAGGTGCATGTGTGTGTGGCTCAAGCGAACATAATATATCACGTAATAATCAATTATCAATTTAACACGCTTAGAAGCATAATATACATGAATCTAATCTAATTAAAAACTAGGACTTATGAGGCTAAGTAAAACTCCTACCTTTTTTAACTATCTTCCTTGGCTAATATGTATATTTATATATATATGCATATATATATATATAGAAAGATGTTTGGAAAGAGTGTTTTTAAGGAATTAAAGGGACGTGTAGAAGGCTAATACCTATATAGGTATGTAAAAAGAAGAGTTTATATATATACATATGTGGGTAGAAAATATTCTATAAATATGGAGTGTTTTGTGTGTTGAGAGTAAGGTGAGCGTGGGTGGGGGTGTTTTAGATAGGATTTATGTTGTGTACGTGGAAAATGAAGACAATGGCCCCTTTTATAGAGTTTAGAGCAAGAAATAGGATTGTTATATACTTTAAGTCATTTTCTAATTATTATTAACTTATTATATCTTATTCTAATCTTATATAATCTTATCCAAATCTCATCATAATCTTATCATAACTTATCTAATCTTATCTAAATCTTATCATAATCTTATTTAATCTTATCTTAAATTTTATAAATACAAGTGTCCTAATACATAGAATAAAATAAAATAATCCTACTATATTTATTATTATAATTAATTTTGAAATTAATTAATATATATTCTATATTTATATTTTTGATTTTATATTTATATATAATATACACAAAATTTCAATTTTTATATGTACAAATATAATTTTTTCGGTTTTTATATACATACTACAAAAGTTTGGTTTCTATGCATATATTTCATAATAAACGATTTTTAGTTAGTATTATTGTACCTATTTCATGTATATAAAAATTGAAATGTTACACTTCTAGAATGCGAGCAAGGGCACCCCAGAATTCGCCTCCCCTAGAGGAGGTCGCCGAATCTCAAGATCCGATCTCCCACTCAGAACATGGCCTCTCTCGATATTCTCAAGTCGATCAAAAGTTCGAATATCACCCATAGGCTTTCGAGAACATCATAGAGGATATATCTTAATAGATTTTAGAAATGCAGCGCCGACTTGACAGGCTGAGGAGATGCCAACACGAGTTCTCTCACCAACTCAAGGACCTGAATAGACTATTGAACAAAGTTGTGGCTGGTTCAAACAAGATTGATCGAGCTCCACCTAGGCGCCGATGCCGAGGGGACACAACTACCCATTTTTCCTTGAGTTACGTGACACGTGTGCAAGCCTTAGATGCAAGATCCCCACTAACCTACCCAAATATGATGGGAAAATAAAAGTAATATTATCAACCCCACTCCAATGCAGTTTGGATCCACATTGTAAGACTCTTCTCGTGCAGACCAATGACGAGTTGGTTCAGTCCTTAAATGTCATACAAGTATTATGATCAATCCTGTTCCAATGTAGTTCTGGGTTGGACATCCTCATTTATGTGGACGTATATAGGTCTAGGCTACGCTAGCCTATTTGACATATTTAATCTAACTTTAGCAATAAGCGCTATATGTGGACGCCAACATTGTAAAATATTATTATTAAAGCTATTTTTTTGGAGACTCAACTTAAAGTTAATGTAGTCAACAATCAAACACAAATATTTAGTTGTCTTTTTGTTTTCTTCCTATCATCTACTAGACATTTATATTTTTACCATAAATATTACTTTGAGGTATGTAATCTACATACAAGTTCATAAAATAAATAGGTTGCTTTTTTTTTTGAAATCTTTTTTATCTTATTCCTTCAATCTGGTTTGACTTTTTGTTATTATTTTTTAACATGGTATGAAAGCCATAGGGGCTCTAGTTGTGCAAATCTATTGATGAAGTGCAAATGTTGCTTGTGGAACTGAGAAGTTGCATTGACTGTCTGCGATGGAATGGCTAAAACAGTCAAATCACAAGGTGTGGAGGGCTTATATTGAGTCGTTTCTTGTGAGAAAAGATTTATGGGATGTTGTAAATGGAAGCAACACTCATGCTCCGGAGAATACGTCCCAACATGCTATTACATTAAGAAAATGGAGACAACAAAACGCCAAAGCAGAATTTGTCTTGAAACGGTCCATTTCTTAAGGTCTATTTAAGCATATAATAGGCTACACATAGGCAAAAAGAAATATGGGACACTCTTAATTGATTGTTCAAAAAAAGGACGTGGCTCACTTACAAATCTTGGAGAATCTTGGAGAAAGAGTTAGCGAAAATCACACAAGGAAATATGTCTATCGCCGAGTATTTTTTGGAAATCAAGAACTCATGCATGTTCAAAGATTTCATTTATTAGTCCACAAGAAGCAATCTTCAAAGCTCGACAAAGGTGTTATATCATTTGTGGAGTGCAGCCAGAATATGTCCATTATATTACCTCAATACAAGAGTGGACTCAACAACCCTCTGTGGAGGAATTTGAGAGTCTTTGTCATCACAATAGACATTAGCAAAACAAACGCTTGGAGTTTCTATAAAAAGGAGAGAAGGAACATTTTTGTTCACATAAAAAGAGAAGCATTTTAGCAAAAAAGAAACAAAAAAGAAGTATATCGAACAATAATTGAAGTAGGATCCACTTCACTTTTGCAAGAAATAAGAATCCCACCAAATGCCATCGATGCAGTAGGACTAGATATATAAAGGGAAACTGTCATGCTAAGTCATATTAAGGAAACTTAGCTGATTCAGAAAATAAAAATGATCAAGAGAGTAACAAAGGAATTGGGCAAGGTGCTTTATTTCTGGAAAAAAAAAAATCCCAGTCAATACAATGGTGTGGATCAAGTTCTCTAATGATTGGATTGTTGATTCATCTTGTGGCCATGATGTGACAAGAGATGATTCCAAGTTCACTAATTTTCATCCGTACGATGGCAACGATATTATAGTTACAACAGATAATACAATTCACCTAGTAAAAAATGGAAGAATAGTTGTGATAAATAACAAAGAAAATGAATCCATTGTATTAAATAGTGTGTTTCATGTTCCACGAGTCAAGAAAAATCTCTTATCAGTAGCTAATCTAGTGGACTCAAAAAATTATGTTATGCTTGGCCTAGAAAATGTCAAGTTAATTTCTTCGCAACATTCGAGAACTAAAGACTGACATTGTGCACATTGGTCAGAGAGTTAATGATTCATGCATTCTTCCTTTTCATATGTAAACAAAATGAGCAGTAGCGAAAGTGCACTTTGGTAGTGAAAATTTTTTTGAGGGCTACCAATCTGGGAAGGCATACCGATTTCCATTTGACAAGTCTCTCTCAAGGTGTAGAACTCCTTTAGAGCTTGTTCATACTGATTTAATGGGTCCAACCAAGACTCTCTTTCTAGCCTTGCTTACATGTTGTGATGACTTTACCAGGTTTGTGTAGAATTATTTTGTTAGGAATAAGTCGGACATTCTATCCATATTTTTGTAGTTCAAAGAAAGAGTAGCAGGAGATTCGGGAATTAAAATCAAGCAAGTGAGATGTAGTAACGAAGGGGGGTTCACTTCCACCAAACTTTTCCAAAGGGAACTCTCCTGTGCTGAAATTCCAAAGCAAAATAGAGTAGTAGAATGAAAGATCAGACACCTCGTAGAGACATGCAAAAGTTGGCTACTGGCTAAAGCTTAATTAGCCCAATCTTTGGGGGCAGAAGGAATGAAGTGTCCTACCTATGTCACTAACTAAATGTCGTTGAGTCTAATAAACATTAAATCTCCTTATGAGTTGATGTTTAGTGAGAAGCCGAATGTGAAACATCTCAGAGTTTTTGGATCAATTTGCTATGTGTATGTACCTAACTCAAAAAGAAGCAAACTAGATTCAAAGGCAAGAAAGTGTATTTTTGTGGTATACGATGAGCACAAGAAGGACTAGAAGTGCATGACTCCTAGCTCTAATAAGTTTTTTTGTCTCAAGGGACGTGGTTGTTGATGAATTATCTACTTTCTATAATCATTACAAAGATGAAAGTAAACATCCATTATCCGTATGTTTGGAATTTGACAAGGCTGATTTATTTTCTTCTAACATCTCATCCAGTTCTCAAGATACTTGTCGTTTATCAAATCAGCAAAGTGATAAGAGGAGCATAAACAACGAACAAAGTGAAATGGGGAGCTCAAGTTCTACTCAAGACGCTAACCAACAAGTACAAGATTCACAGGTTATGGTTTGCAATCCAAGTCCTCGCAGAAATACAGTCAACCTAGCTCACTATCGAGATGAAAACTTTGTAAGCACTTATTCTTGCTTTTTTGCTAGATCATTTGCTGATGAAGAGCCTCGATATTTTGAAGAAGCTAAGGGAGTAAGAGAATGGCAACAAACAATAAATGAAGATATGTTCGCGCTGAACAAAAATCAAACATCGAAACTTGCACCAAAGCCTGAAGGGTGCAATGTATTTCATGTAAATGAATATATAAAATTAAAAGAAAACACAAATAGCATTGTGGACAGATTTAAAGCAAGGTTGGTGGCTTAACAGTTCTCTTAGAAATATGGAGAAGACTATGGAGAAACTCTTAGCTCGATAGCAAAAATGACCTCAGTCTAAGTTATCCTAGCTTGAGTTGCCAGCTTGGATTGAAAGCTTTGGCAACTCAGTGTAAGAGGTATGTTTCTTCATCACACCCAAATTTTGTTTGCAAACCCAACAAGCATTTACATTGCAACAAGCTCCACGAGCTTGGTATTAAAAATTGTTGAGTATTTGCTATCCTGTTGATGTAATGCTTTTGAGTCATATCAAAACCTGTTTGTTAAAAGAGACAGAAGGTTTCATATTGTCATTGTTTTATTCGTAGTCAACATGATTATAATAAGGAATTATGAGCAAGAAGTCACAAGACTATGTGAAGAATTGTCAATCATGAAAAACTTAGTTGAAGTATACATTACTTTCTCAATTTGAAGGAAGACATTTTTGCAACTCAAAAAAAAGTATGCAAAGAAACTTCTTGACAAATTTTTTCTAAATTGCAGCAAGAAATGTTCCACTCCACTTGAATTGAGTGTAAGACTAAGAAAAGGACAAGGAACGTTATTGGCAGATGATCATCAATACCAATCTCTTGTTGGTAGTTTTTGATAAGCTTAAAATGTATACACTTTTATGTGCATGTTTTTTGTGCTCTTCATTTTATTAAGGTTTTAAAGTTTTAAAGATGAAATTTGTGCTTTATGGAATAAAATATTAATTCGGTCAATTAAAAGTGTTTTTACACCCGTAAAAGCACGATTTTTCCAATACTTTGATGCCTACATCCGCCCACAAGCTTTTCGTGATGTTATCACAGGAAATCAGAGTCGAAATTGACTAGAAAATGCAAGAGAGCACGTTAAAACGGCTTAGGCCGTTTTGAAGTGCCTTGGTCATTTCGTCAGACATTCTCAATGCATAAAAAATGCCTAAGGCCATTTTGACTAGCACAAGCCATTTTGATGGTCCAAAAAACTTCAAAATCATGCAAAACAAAATAGCCAAGGGCGTTTTGATGGTATGAAGCCATTTTGATGCACAAAGCCATTTTGATGAGTCCAAACCTGAAAAGGAATCCTAATTTCAGTAGGATTTGACCTGCAGTTTCCCTATATCTATATAAAGGAGTCTTGATGTCTCTCTTGCATTGTGATCCTATATTTCGTACATAAGATGTTTCATTCTTTTCGGTGGTGGCACCCACATTTTAGAAAATTGATAAGTATGTTTGGTACGGAACTACACATGAAACACTTGAAATCCACTATATAAGTGTATTTATGACATTTAGATGTAATTGGCGATTTTACCCTCATGAATAGTTCATTTCTTTAGTTTTTTAGTTATACTAATTTCATTTGATCAATTTACGAGGATAAATATTCATGTAAAAATATTGGTATCCCATATATTGCATATTATGAAATACACAAAAAGCACCTGGGAGGTGAATTTGCTATGGCCTACTTTTACGAATTTCTAATACGGCTCGCATTTTGGGTCGTGCGGCTCATAAGAGTAACTACAAGAAATCAAACATGCTTGTGGGCGAGCTTCAAACAGTGTTCATATCCTAAACATGACAATCAAACACGTCCATAGTTTGAAAGGGGTTATTAACCTTAAAGGATGAACTCAGGGTTGTTGGCAAGAGAAGCCTTATGAGGGACCAAAATTTAACATTTGATCCACGGTTTGAAAAATCAGTTGAAATCTTGCTAAACTGAGACAGAATTGTACGTTGACCATAGATATACTTACATTTATTTTTGGGGGAATGTTTAATAAGTTCCCACATAAGGTCAATACATCAATTGCGGAAAAATGAATTTATCGTTAAAAAAAGTTCTTGTTAATATGAATCATAGACCCCAAAATGGGAAAAACAGAAGAAGAGGGTAAAAAGAAAAAGAATGGTTACATGAATATTGATTAATTTTCCGAAGTTTGTACATCAATAAATCAATTTTGCTTATCACGATGAATTCGGTCCGCGTGTGGTAAGTGTAGAAGTAGCAGGACTGGCTTCAGATTCTGTCGAGGTTTGAGGAAGAACAGCTGAATCTGCTATCAAATTACATTGAAACACACAATTATCACAGGCACAAGAGGCGGGAAACTGAGAAAGAAAAAATATTATTGTGATGTCTATCTATCTATACTATTTATACAACGCTTAGATGATCTAATAACTACCTCGACATATTTTTGTTTCTTTTATATCCTACTTCCCTCTCTCTCTCTCTCTCTCTACCTATCTATCTCACACACGCTCTCTCATTTCCTATTATTTCAACATTTTCTTAATTTTATTTTTAAAAAATTATTTTACTTTTCTTTAATCATTAATTTAATAAAAAGTAGTTCAAAGAATTTTAAAAAGGTATGCTCACAAAACAAAATTAGTAAATATTTATATTTTTGCCCTAATAAAGTTCAAGTATATAATTAAATTATAACATATTTATAATTTATATAAATATCGAGTGTGCCACCCTCCTAGTCTTACAGATTCTACAAAAATATGATTTCTTTCGTTTGCCCAATGTTATTGTGTTAATTTTGAACCGTCAAATTTAATATAATTGTTTTCAACTGGAACCTAATAAAAAGTTAAAGACAATCATGAGCAGGAAACTAAATATTTTAAATATTGAATTGAAATTGAATATGCGTGAGAATAACTTATTACTACAATCTAAACCGTACAAGCCTAGAGTTTCTTCAAGATCTATTCCTGAATGGTAGAAAAAATAAACATATATCATAATAATATGTAAAAAAAATATAGTCCAATACTTAAATTGGTAACTTTTCTTGTTTATTTATTTTTAATAACTCTGTGTAAGACCTTCACGAATCTCATCAAATAGTATTCACTACTAAAAAACACTCAGGTAATTGGATAAATATAACGTGACACTACTAGAAAGTGTCTTAATTATGTATCGATTATGAGAAATCATAAAAAGTATCTCAATAAGTTGTACCATTAAAATATATTTTTTTAATAAAATTATAAAATATCAAAATAAACTATCGCTATACTCAAATACATTATAGTTTAACTAGTGTCACATAATGAAAAGTATAGTAATAAAAAACATATATCATTTTTGACTACTTTTTGAGTTCGACTATAAGTTATCGAATTCGACATAAATTTTGTTTTGATAAAGTAAATTATTTTTAACATTAAATAATCATTGTAACATTAACATTTTAAATCATTTATCAATATCTAGAAAATTTTTCGAGAAACGCACACGACACAAACAAGAAGCAATGTTGTAAATTTGTCTGAAATGCACATGGTGTCACTATAAGTCCACTGCCATGCTTCTCTGGCATAAGTCCCATTTGACCCAATTCATGGGTCATACCCACAAAATTGTACAGCTCATGTCACATGCTTACACTTTCAATACCACCCCTAAACTGCACAAGCTTATATATATATATATATATATATATTCTAGCCACTGTACGCGATTGTCGCGTGTAAAACAATTTGAGTATTACCTCTTGTTATGCACTATATCATTTTATTATACTAAAATTGATGCAAAGTTATTTGTTACTTATTAAAATAAATAAAATAGGAAAAAAGAAAAAGAAAAAGAAAAAGAAAAGGAAAAGAATTCTTCATTATAGGAAAATCGATGGAAATAGTAGAATGGAAATTACCACCTTTAATATAAAGAAATGTTCATTTATCCTCAATTCTTTTTTTACTTCTAGATTTATTTGTCAGAAAAAATGAGGGGTAAAATTTATAAAATTACCAAAAAAAACAAATTGTCATTTTAGACACAAAAATCATTTTCTTTTTATAAAAGTATATTTACTGATTTTAGTAGATTCTTCATTAAAGTTCTAATAAGCCCAGTATTATGTTAATTTCCTAGCTAATTTTCAATTCATTTGGATACTTATTTTTAAAAAAGTCTGTGAGCAATTATAACAATCATCTCAAAAAAAGTTATATTTGCCTAGCAATATAGCATTGAGTTCATGGTCCCATATGTGCCATTTATGTTTGTTTCCCTGACATATTATGGTCAAATTTAAAAGGAATACTCTTTTATCGTGTGAAAGATAATAAATGAAATCAACGAAAAAGAAAGATAATAAATGAGAAACTTTTGAACTTCAAATTTGCATATAATTAATTAGTCCCAATATCTATACTATTATAAAAAGAAAATTATTTTTGTCTCACAAATAGCGGTTGTTTATATGATTTTACAAAATTTGCCCATCAATTTTATGTGGAATAAATAGATATATGTCAAATTGTGGTTAAAATTGAAAATTCACATGAAATCAATTCAATTCGGATACCAAATTCTGACGTGTCAACTTTACCCCTTTTAATTAGTAAACACATGCAATAAATAAGGAAATAAAAAAGTCAATATTATAATATTGCATCCAATTTAAAAAAACTCATGTTCTCAACCCACAAACAACTTTCTCTAATTACAATTACTTGTTTTTTTTTCTTTTTGTATTTATCCTTTATCATGTAATTTTATTTCATATAATTATTTTATTTTTAAATTATTATAATTTGATAAACTTCAAATAATTCGTTAAAAAATATTCTTATAAAAGAAATTTGATGATATATTTATATTTTCATCCTAAAAAAAATTTAAATACTGAATTGAAATATATATTTTGCACACACGTAGAGTGTACGGTATTGCTAGTTTATAAAAAAGAAACCCTTTACCCTAAACCCTGGCTATGTGATGTAAATTTTCAAGAGTTAGTTACACTTCTTAGCCCGAAATTATACTCTATATTGTATTTACTTCCATCTACTACAGAATGTGACAAATTAGCCCCTTATGATGATTAAAAAACGCAACAATTCAGCCTTTAATATATTAAGGTGTGCAAACTATAATTAACACTATTTTCAGTGTTGCGAACAAATATGATTAAGTTCTAACCGATTTGACGATCAATTATCGCAACTACATAGGTTTCGATATATTTTTTGCAATAAAAAATTGAACAAAATAAAATAAATAATTAGGAGAGAGAGTTACCGAATGAGAGCCTTGGTGGCTGTTGTAAAGGAAGAGGAAGAGGAGGAGGATAGGTTGAAGAGGAGCCCTCCCCCTGCGCGGGATAGTAAAGATAAGACGATCCTTGGAAACGTTGCGTCGGGGGTATTGAAAAATTTCCCCTTGGTGTTTGCATGGAATATCCATAGTAATATGGAGCACCCATAATTGAAGATGAAGCCCCGTATATTTGATTATAATATTGTGCTTGCTGCACTTGTGGGTTGTACATTGTCTGCCAAATTATCGAAATAAAAAAAAAGTTTAATTTGCAAAATATTTGTGTGTGTGTATTATTTTTTTTTTTTTTTTTTGTAATGAGTTAGTCAAAAAATATTGATTGCTGTAAGAGTATATAAAATTTGAATTAGTATACAAAATTTCAACATACAATCAGGACCCTGTAATGCACAATCGAAAAAGAGTAAATTATACTTATCATATGATTATATATAATTTTGCTCGTCACAAGTCATATCTCTATCTCATTATTATCATGAATGGCCTCATACAAAAAAGAAAAGAACAGCAATGATTGAAAAAGGACCATAATTGAAAGAATAATAAAGTAGAGAAAAAAAAATTGTAGAATTTTATTTTTTTAAATAAATTTTCCATATTAAATAAAATCTGATTGTATTTTTAGATTTTTGCATATTATTTCTTTTCTCCCTTCCTGGTCATATGAATTTAATATCGTGATTTCACATATGTGTCAATCATCCAACCACTAACCTGGTGATAACCATAATCGGATGGGTAGGTTGCGTACCTAAAAAATAGCATGCATCAATCTGAATATAAGTTTAAAAAATAAATAAAGAAAGAAAATTACATAGTTAAATATACTTAAATTGAACAACGTACTCACTTTAGAAATTAAATGCAATAATATATATAAAGGTGGGCCGTATTTGAAATAATTAATGAATTGAGCAACCTTTTTCGGTCAAGTGGTTAATTAGAGGGGCTTCCTAGGTAGAGGGTTGGTTGTGAAGAGTTGGAGTCAATGATTAATAAGTGTATATGATTTACAGTCTGTACTCCCACCAACTGGACACACATATCATGAAATCGGTTTGTTTGATGCTACATCCGGTGCAGTGCACAGGGTGTCTGAAACAGTGACATGTGCCACTACCATCTTTTTTTAATTAATTAATAATTTGGAAAATAAAATATTAACATTTCAAAAAAATTATTTTGTCCAAAAGTACTTTACTTATTATTAAATTTTTTTTTTTTTTTGTGTTCCATCTAAGTTTTATTTGGAAACTAAAACCTAGCTAAAGTCAAATGTCCCAATCAAATTTATTGAGGATAGTACTCAAATATCGTCCACGGATACATTAAACTGACAGGGACTTGAACGTTGATGCTAAACTCTCCAACCTTTCAAGTCTAAGTACATATTCATTAAACTAAAATGCCACGGAATGATTATCAAAAACTTAAATAAATAAATAATTAAAATGCAGAAACATAATAATTACTTATAAAGCAAACATAAAAAAATAAAAATAAAAATAAAAATGAAATCACCTCGTTTTGGTATTTGCTCAATTTACTCATTTTGCAATTTATTATCGCTGATTGATACAGGGAATCAAATAAAGGCAATTGAACATCTCTACTTATGACAACTTTCAATCAATATATTTGCATCGTCAATTTACTTATTTATTGTTCATCTGCCGATAACCACTGCATTAAATAGAATTCAACATTTTCCTTCCCACTTTTATTTTCCTTTTAATCTCCCAATCCATAAAATTAAAAAGATAAAAAGATATAAAAAAAAATGAATATGGGACAACATCTACACATAAGTACTTTATGCCCCCATCCCACGCCTGCCATACATTTTGTATAATGTCCCATGCCTCGTATTATACGGGAAATTCTAGTCCCGACTCGACTCAATCGAATCAGTGTTAATCATGTAGTAAGTATTTTACACTTACCCTCTGAATATAATGGTCGATAATTTAGGGAGAGTGACTAATCACTTGACAAGTACATTGCACTTGCCATATGATTTATTAAGTTTGGCCAAACTAGAGTTGGGTTACAATTTTCCGTATTATACACCACAACAATGACAAATTACGGCAACATACCCATATGGCGGATAAATCACCGGAGGCGGCGGGGGTGGTTGCGGAGGCAGCGGCACATACGACGGCGATCCGCCCTGTGGTGTTCCACTTCCTTGATATAAATTCCCCACTTGATTTCTCCCTATAAATTATATACATACATATATGATCGCTATAATTAATTAATTATTTAATTGCGACGAGAACAATGAGATGAACTTATAATAAATTCAAAAGTCGCACCTCTAGGCGGAGATGGCCGAGGTCTTCCTAAGGAAGCGATGTTACAATTGGCTCGTCTTCCATCGATCACAGGGTTGGGTTCAGCACAAGCCCTCCTCGCGGACTCCGGATCCGCGAACGTCACCTATAGTACAATTCATATTATTGTTATTTTTTTTTTTGTCTATGTTAAAACAATTGAAGCTTTAAGATACGGAAAAAAAATTAGATGTATTTACGTACGAATCCATAGCCCTTCGACTTTCCGGTGTTCTTGTCGTTGATGATGACGGCCTCGAGAATCTGGCCGAATTGCTCAAAATAACTGCGCATTACATCGGTGGGGGTTTCCCAGGCCAGGCCGCCCACGAAAACCTTAGTTAAAGTGGTGTCCCCAAACGGAGATCGATAATGCTGCTGATGATGAGCCATATTAGTATTGTTGCGAGTTGATTTGCTATCAAATTAATGACGGTGTCGTCTCTTTTGTTGTCGTCGTCGTCGAGTACTCCACCTCCATCCGACGGGCGGAGGGTAGTGGCGGTGTTGGTGGTGGTGGATAATGATAGATTTGTTCGAAGCGATATATAAGAAAGTATGAGGGGGGAAGGGAGGGATCCGAGTCCGACAGTTGCAAACTATGATTTGCTGTATGTGAGAAAGGGTATGGATTTGTGGATTTGTGTGCTCGAATGACAGCTGCCCTCACTAAAGAGCACTTCACACTGTCCTCTCTGGCACTCTGCACTAATATATATATATTATGTATGTATACATATATTAGTGTTTTTCCATATATGCAAGGCTTCCACTAAAGAATGGTGTATTTGGGTTAGTGGTGTTAAATGAGCTGGGTCGGGTTTGAGTTGAGATCTATTAGGTCGGGTTGAAAATGAATTGGGTTTTAGAGAATAGATTGTAAATGGATTGGATCGGTAATGAATTAATATAGTTCCTTAACGGGCTCAACACAAAATAAAATATATATTTTTTTAATATAATTTTGTATATTTTTCAACTATTTACTTGTTATTTAACATATTCTTTAATTTGCAAAAAATATTTTAACACTAACTTTTCAAATTTGTGAAAATATTATCAAGTTGTAATGTTTTTCTTACTAGAACCATTTAGAAACTGCATAGACTCATTTAGAAACCGCTTGAACCTATATAGGACTCAACAAATTTTGAAGTCCATTAAAGTCCAACCCGCTTCAACCCATTTATAAAATTTGAAGACCTAACATAAACCCAAACTAGTTGAAATGAGCTGGAACTATGATTCTTAATCCACTTTGTCACTCCGAATTTGGGAACAACTTGAAAACGCCTGAATTTCAATTATTACAAAAAATAATAATGTAAAAGAGAGAATTTAAAAAAAAATTGGATGGATTTAAAAAAAAATGTTTCTCGAACAGTGCTTTTTATAGTAGAGATTTTTTTTTTTTTTTTTGGTTTTCAGATTAAGTAGTTTTGTGTTTGGATTTCAAATCAACCAAGCTTGTCAACACTTACAGTGCGTTTGGCAGAAGAAAGAAAATAGGGAGGAAAGAAAATGAGAGGAAAGAAAACGAGAGGAAAGAAAATCTGTGGATTTTAATTTTCCACAGGTATGTTTGGTTGAAAGGAAAACAGATGGAAGGAAAATAAAAAATCTATTTATTTTCTCTTGTTTGTTTGAATGGAAAAATTGAAAGAAAGAAAATGATTTATGTACTAAATGACAATTATACCATTATAAATCATAATTATGTTTATGAATTTTTGTATTAAAATAGATTAATAAAATTAAACTAAATAATATCAAGTATAATGTAAATAAAATATATAAATTAATATAATGAAATATTTGTTTAAATTGTGTCAAACGACAACCACAATCTTATATAATTATAAATATAATTATGTCGTAGAAAATTTAATGAAAATAAAATAAATATATATATATGAAATAATTTTTAATGTATTATAAAAATGCAAACGTCGTATTTGCTATTTAAAAAATACAAGGATTCATGCTAATAGAAGATTCAATATTATTTAAACACTTAGTTATACAAATGGGCAATTTTGGAAATATAATTTTATAGAGATCCTTGTGTTATTTTTCTCTCATTTTTCGTCCGATTTTGGGTGGAAAAAAATCAATGGGCCCCATACTTATTTTTCTATTCTCAATTTCTTTCCTCCCCTTTTCCCCCCACAACCAAATAAGGAAAAATATACATTTTCCTTCCAATTTCCTTCATTCCCCTCCTCTTCCTCCCATTTTCCACCCTACCAAACGAAGCCTTAAGGCAAACTTTACAATATATATGAGCTAGTGGAGTTGAGCCTTAGCTAAAGCTCTCCAGTGCTTAAATTAGCATTGAGGAATGGTATGTAATTCAAGTAGAGAACTTAGAGATTTATGCTTCGTTTGGTAGGGTGGAAAATAGGAGGAAAGGGAGGGAAAGGAAGGAAATTGGAAGGAAAATGTATATTTTCCCTTGTTTGGTTATGGGAGGAAAAGGGAAAGAAAGAAATTGAGAATGGAAAAATAAGCATGGGGCCCACTGATTTTTTTCCACCCAAAATCGGATGGAAAATGAGAGGAAAAAAATCCAAGGATCTCTATAAAATAATATTTCCGAAATTGCCCATATATATAACTAGATGTTTAAATAATATTGCAACTTCTACTAGAATAAATCCTTATATTTTTTAAAAAGCAAATACGATGCGTGCATTTATATAATACATTAAAAATGTATTTCACATATTTATTTATTTATTTATTTTATTTTCATTAAATTTTCTATAACATAATTATATTTATAATTATATAAGATTGTGATTGTCATTTGACACAATGTAAACAAATATTTCATTATATTAATTTATATATTTTATTTACATTATACTTGATATTATTTAGTTTAATTTTATTAATCTATTTTAATACATAAATTCATAAACATAATTATGATTTATAATGATATCAAGGTATAACTGTCATTTAGTATATAAATTATTTTCTTTCCTTCTACTTTTCCATTCAAACAAACAAGAGAAAATAAATAGATTTTTATTTTCCTTCCATCTGTTTTCCTTTCAATCAAACATACCTGTGAAAAATTAAAATCCATCCATTTTCTTTCCTTTCATTTTCTTTTCTCCCTATTTTCTTTCCTATGCCAAATGCACTATTAAAGTCTTTCCAAGGCCGTATGTACCGCAATCAAAGCTGGAAGTAACGGATACCTTTGTTAAGGACTGACGTATTCATGATAATATATAACTCTAAATGACCTTGAATTGTAATCCAATTTGGCTGATACAATGCCAAAGTGGCACGACATTAGATGCATTATGAATTGATGTGACCACGATCAATTGAGGATGCATGCCACAACTCGTGAATCTCGTCAAAAACACGTGACAGTGCAACCACGCTAGCATGTTTGGCGACAGCGAGCCCCTTGGTCAGGCCACTATGGGGGGGATGCCACGAGACCAACACCTTTTAGGCTTTTACCATACGAGTGACGGTTCATGTTCTGCTGCATGGGCATATCGAACAGGACTGGCTTGCTGCTCGAGGGATATGGATGCGGGATGCCCATGGCCTTCAGCGGCGATGTCGATTAGGAATATCAACCCATGCCTAATGCCTAGAACGATTAAAGAGTGGTAGAAGAGCAGTCACATGGTATGACCAAATCACACCAAATTAATAACATTCATATATTGCATTGATAAATAATTAAGTTTACGCTATCAATATATGTGAACATTACACATACGTTTTATTCTTTGCAAATGGTACCATTTTCATATTTAGAATGCTGTGATAACTTATTTATTAAAAAGTACTTCCAAAATTGCAAAAAGATCTAACAAATCCACCGGCTCTTCTAGGTCTAGAATGAATGGGTCCTTGTCCAATTGAATTTGGAAGCTAGTTGTGACAAGTTCTCCCCAAACTTGACTTGTTAAGCTTCACGATTAGTCCCCTTTCACTGGATTCAGTTCGGATCCTCTATTGTATAATCGTGCTACATCTTCTACTACACTCATTAATACATATCAGGTGTATTGGTGAGTGGTTGAGATAAAGAAAGAGAAAAATTGATAATATGGAAAAAAAAAATATATAAAGATTCTCTTTATTTATCCCAACCGTTCACCAATATACGCGACGTATATTGATGAGTGTAATGGAAGATGTAGTATGATTATGCAATGGAGAATCTAAATTGGGTACAATATTGTTGGCTTATAGAATATAAGGTCTGTTAGCTTTTTGGATTAAGAAAGAATTTGACCAAAAAAATTAAGAAGTTAAAAATGAAATTTGAATATCTAATGCAACATATAGACTCAGGTTCTGGTTTCGCTAAAACAATTTTACATGCCCCTTGTTTTTGTATAATGTTTTGCTCTGACTTAACAAACTCCTGTATAGAGCTGTCAAAACTCGATATACTCAACTTGCTGTTTTGAAGTAATGCATATGATCTAATTAGTTAAAAAATAAAAAAAAAAAAAATTATTTTTATTTTCTTATGTTCTTTCCTTGTATATTTGAGTAAATGAGTTGGTGGGGTTGATAAAAATTAATGAGTACAATTTTAAAAATGAATAACTTTCCTTTAATTTATATTCAATAGGCATAACTTTAAGGGCGTATTTGTAGATTATTTAGACTGCGACAAACAATTTAAGTGACTCAATAACTTACCATCAATTTGCATTCAATAGATACTTTTCGTGTATTTCCAATAGTATATGGTATAAATACAGCAACAAATACCCTTTTTTCCCAATAAATAAATAAATGTATAGATAAAGATGAATAAATATTTTTTTTTAAATTCTTTTATTTGTATTAGACAGGCAGGCAAAATCACAAAACAGTATATCCACATGATCCCACGTTCCTAACCTTCCAATCATTAGATGTCACACAGCTAACTGTCCTAACAGCCAATACAGAAAAAATAATTAATAATAATAATAAATTAAAATAATAATAATAACCACTTTCCAAAAAAAACCCCATAATTAAATTTCGGCCTATGTATTTTTAGCAAAAAATTTAAAATTAAAACCAGGTCAGACAAGAATAGCATATATGTTATGTAAACCGTCAGTGGTCGGTGGGATTGAACGCAAATCTCGACTCATTCAATCAGATTTCTCATTCAAAATAAGGTAGACGATAGAAATTGTAAATCTTGACTGGAGTTTTACATGATTTACGGGAATATTTGACCAGTTGTGGTGTCCACATTCTAAGATTCGTCCAACTTACCTTGAATTAAATTGGCAACTATTACGGTTGATATTATATATATATATATATATATATATATATATTGATAGAACCCATTCGTCACATTCTATAGATGTCGACCGCAACGTTATATATACACATACACTTTTACCCAAAAAAGAAGGGGAGAGAAAAGGATTCGAATCCAAAATGTCAATGATACTAAGTTCAAAACCCTACTCGAGACACCTCAATTGTATTATGTTTGATACATCAAGTTACAATTTGTGTCGCTGAATTATAACATACAAAAAAATTATATGATTAAAAGAGTAGGAAGTTTTAAATTTTAAAAAAATAATAATCTAACTAATGAAAGATAAATGCTTCATCGATGTGTGTGTGTGTGGGGGGGGGGGGGTGGTGAAGTAAAGAGAAATGCTTGCTAAATTTTATCAATTATTAAAATGTAGATGTTAATGTAAATGATACTCACATTGCTCCGTTAAGTGTAATATATACGTGGTTTATCTTGAGATTCATTTTTTAATTTTAATAATTTCTGAAGGTTCTCAATCCGGTTTCTTTAATTAGTTAAAATTGAAAAATGAATTAAGGCTTTTATAATTTAAAATCTTTCTACTTTCCTAATCATAGTTAATTATATGTTTTTTTTTTCAAAAAAAGAATTCCCAATGGCTATTAAGTCCCTTTTTTTTTTGTGCAATTCTTGCAAGAATCTATACTATATATTAAGTGTGAGGGGCTTTGACTTTTTTTTTAGTTTGTATAATTGTGCCCTAAATATTATGGACTGAGGTGCCATACAACACAAATGCTAGGAAAATAGAAACAAGAGGCAATGCCTTCAACTGTATTAATACTGTACGTTTAATTAAACAACTGCTTCATAGTTAGTAGCAAGTTTTCAATGTTTAACAGCAGTATATTCAATGGAAATTATTATCGGAGCTTCAGTAATTTTTTTTAACTTTTAGTGACGAATCAATACCATACACATTTAGTTTTTGTGATAAATTTAGTTTATAATAATTCCGTTACTAGATGCCTTGTTACTAATTGTTTCTTTAGGTTTATCTACATTGAATTCTATCGCTATCTATCATAAATATCTTAAATTTGTGACAAAATCTCTCTATCACAAAATTTTCTTTAGTAAAGAAGTTGCTTGCTCGTAGTGTTTGATGAAAATCTCCTTTCAATTTTTGAAGATTACTTAATTTGATGGATTGGACAAATATGGGCATCGGTTACAGTTTTCTCTTTTCTGTCCAGTTTTTATGCATTTATTTTATCAAAAGATAACGTTTTTATGTATTTATATATTTAATCTAAAATGTTTATTTATTTGAATTTGGAATTATATGCCTCACATGACTCTTTAATTTCCAGCATAACTAGTGCATTTAGTATACATAGGAGCATCATAAGAGTGTTTTTTTTTTTATATAATATGTGAAATATTGATGTATTTTATTTATTTTTTGTATAAAGATTGGTTGTTCTTATCATGACCACATTTTACATGATTAAACATACAAAGCAAATAGCTTGTTGAAAATCTATTGGAAGATATGAGGGTTTAAGAAGTATTTATAATTGAGGTTCAACTTTTGCTTTTGCTCTCAACATTTTGCATATTGAATTTATTGAGTTTTATTTCAAGATTTTAACTATGTCTCAAGATTTCCAATTTATAACCTGCAATTTTTTTTAGTCATGTATATGTGTTACTGAGTTGATTAATATCACTACTAAAAAAATGATATTATTTTACCCAATTTTGGTGACATTTTTTAAAAGTATCATAGTTGTGTATATATTGCGACATCTCATAAAAAGTGCACCAATAAGTCATGCCAAATTATAACTGTAATGTATATTTGTTGACACTATAAAATATCAAAATATTGCGACACTCAAATTTTATGAGTCACAATAGGTATACAAATGTGACACTTTTTTAAAAGTGTCATGAAAAATGTGTTAAATTAGGTCATTTTTTTTAATAGTGTACATCAGACATAGAAAGGCAAAAGGACAAAATGAAAAATCAAAATTGATAGAATTTCTTCATATGTTTTTTTCGATTAGAATGTTTTCATATTTATTTTTCTTTTGTAGTGTTTTCATATGTTCTACCATCAAAACACGAACACGAAATTTAGAAAGGAGGAATATTATAGTTGAGCTTATATTTGTCATTTAAAACTAATATAAGTAATATTTTAAAAATGAGTGCGCATTTTAATCATATACAACTTAGTATTTATTAATTAATTCATATCAAAATTTCTTTTTCATTTTTCCTACTCTATCCATGTCTTCTACTAAGATAGATATACTTGACACACTATAAGAAATATAAAAGTTATTATCAATAATTGTATTAAGTGACATTATCCTTTATTTTATTAGTAATTAAATTTATTTAATGATAACAATTTTTATTTTAATTGTCACAGTATGATTCAATACTGAGAAGAATTAATATCTTAGTTATCATAATTAACAATCAACGACACACCTTTATAGCAATGAGTTGGTGATAAAAAAAAAAGTTGTTTGTATAATTTTGTGATAAAATTTTCATTGTCACTGGGATACTACTAATTATCAATAATAACAACTAATTCAAATTAGTTTTGTCACTGGGCTCAAAATCGAGTGGTGGGGGTTCGAATGTGATATTAGGGAGGTCCTGAATTCGAACCCTCTTGTCCTCTACCCCTTTTCCTTTGAGTGAGTGTGTGCGTGTGTGTGGGAATGTTTTTCGATTGACATCTATAGGGTGTCCGAGATGATTATATCAAAAAAAAAAAACCTCAAATTAGTTTTGTCACAAAATAATTTTTTGTAAATATATATAATTAATGATATTCTTTTATTAATTATTATTATTTGTTATATTATCATTAATTTATTTTGTTTTTTATTGGTTGCATGCGTGTCATACATCTGGATGGTGGAATACAAAATAAACGGAAGAGTTGAAAGAGACGACTTGATCCGTAATTAATTGCTTTAGCTATATTCTAGTCCATAAATGTGTATTGCTCACAGACTTTACAGTTGAAAAGCTCAAACAATCATAATTGTCAATGTATGATGATTTTTCTACCAATAAAAAATCCTCCGATCAAGAATGATCAGCCTTAAAAGTACAAATTATTATAAATTATTATAAATAAATAAATATATATCTAATTTGTAAATTGTTATAAATAAATATATATACATATATATACACACACACACATAAGATACATAGAGTTGAGAAGGTGATAAATAATAAAACGTTAGTGCCAGCGTTAGGGAGAAGGAGACAGCTATAAGATCGTCTCTACCCTTGGGGTACAAATCCGTGAACTGGATGTCCTCGCCCACGTGGGGTCTTGTCGCTCTTCAGCGCCAATGAGCTGGATTTCATCAACTTTCCTCTCAATTCTTCCTAAAAAATTTTTAAAAAAAATTGTCAATCCCTAAAATTTCCTAAAAGATTTCTCTAGCAATTAGCTTAACAAATAATATAGCACTAGTTATAATCTCGTGCCAAGGCACAAGTAGTTTATTATATAAAAAACTTGATACGTAATGTGTATTTTGATTTTTCACAATATATTTTATTTATTTATTTTTATAATTTAAATCATTTGAAATGTCGAGAGCATATATAAAAATTTAAATCGAGGAAAAAGAGGATAATAGAAATGTAGAATATATAATATGAAATAAGAGAACGTAAGTACATCTAAATCATTAAACATAGATAAATAAAAAGAACGTAATAAATTAACGAAAGATAACATAGAAATAATATTCATTACCAACAAATTAGAGCTAATATTTGAGGTGTTCAAAATTAATTTATTGAAATCCCAAAAAAAGTCTAAAACCAATTATTCAAGATTAATAAGAGTATTAAATTCAAACATAAAAAGTTGCAACGTATTGCCACATACGTATGATATTTTCTAAAATTTTCATATCAATGGAAAATGGTAAAAAAGAAAAAAAAAGATTAGATTATTCGTATAACAACAACAACAAAGTTTATTGTAACATACAAACAACATACACGCTTAACATTAACATGATGGAATTATCCAAAGTACGTGTCACATTTAAGTACAGTAACAAAGCGTATCAGACTCCAAGATGACCACATGTGCCACATCGATGTGGAATCCTAAATTGTCACCCTCTCCCCTTAGGTACCTCTTCGCTAGATTGCATCGAATTGTGTGAGTTGGACTAATGTTCACTAGAGTTGGTGTTGGGGTGATCTAATCTATTAATATTCCATACACCAACAGAGATAACAGATGCATCATAGCTCAATCGATCGCTTACATTTATATATTGTGGCTAACCACCACCGTAGCTCGGTTGCAGAATACTACTTGAGGAAGGCACACTAAGTAGCAGATTTCTTGCTATCGCTTCATATATAAGAGTATGCCTCAATGTATTTGAAACGATTGTTCTTTTATACAATGAGAGCTAAGGTTTTCCTGACAAACTTTGAAATTGCATGCATATAATGACATTATTGGCTGAGAAAAGGCTACAATGAAAGCAATGCCGCGGCCTTGAACTGAGTCATTGCATGCATGCACTGACATTACTACTTGGGAAAGGCTGATTTAATAGCAATGTGGCAGTTTTGCACTAAGTTATTGTAAACATGATGACATATTATTGCCTGCACAAGACTGACATGATAGCAATGCCGTATCCATACACTGCTTTATTGGTATTGCATCAGAGAAATTATTGCAGGCCAATATTTGACTTAAGAGCAATGTTGTAGTCTTGCTTTGCATTATTGCATTCATTAAAACAAATTATACCCAGCAAAAGGTTGACGCAATTTTTTTGACATTCAAATCACATCATTACGTAAGATAGAAAACCCATTGGTTTTACTCGAATTCCACGCAATTCAATGATGGCTAGTTTGATAGAGGAACTGGATCAAGTCAGCAGTATAAATCGAGCTCAGTATGCGTTTAACACATTTGTCAACTACAACATCACCAACACACCTATGGTACAAGTGTTGGTTCATTTGAAAACTGATACCAACCTATTGAATTTGACTATTATGAATGTTAGACTTCCCAATCTACAGATTTTTGTAGAACAAGATACCATAATTCACCACGACCCAACCCCAAAAATTGTGTGGTGCTAAGATCAGCAATGGGGAACCTACATGTCAATGTTAGCATAAGATCTCATTCTATCAATTATGTAGTCAACAAATTACACCTCCTGCACTAACTCCACATCGCTCCCATGTATCCCACATGTACCAAACTATCTCGTGTTTCAATATGTTGTATGAAGAGAAACCTGTGGACTCCTATATTGTTCGCACGAGTAGAATGGAAAAATTCTATGACCCCATAAAAGGAATTCTGGAAGTCGACATAATATTTAACAATAAACATAATGTCATTCAATCCATTAAGGATTTTTTTCATCAAGTGGGCAAGGCGAGAGTTCAAGGTTTCCAAGTCGGACACAAAACTATATAATGCTCGATGCAGATTAAGAGACCAACAAACCCGTTAGTGGAGGGTCCACTCTGTTCCCAAAGAAAGATGTGGAGTCTGGAAAATAATGAGATGCATTGGAGCACATATCTACATCACCATAGACAGAGGCGAAGATCGCTACAACTAAAACAGGAATGTTGTTGTAGGCATCATGGTAAGCCAAGTTCGTGATAATTGTAAATACAAAGTTTGTCACGTGAAGTCACAGATCTCATCACGGTTGTGTTACCATATATCCTACCAAAAAGCTTGGCAAGGGTTGATAGGTACCCAAATCTTGTTGTATGGGACTTGAAAAACTTTCATGAAAAAACTACCTTGTTATTTTCTAGCACTCCAAAAGTGGAACCCAGGGACTACCATCAAATGGCTACAGTACGACACTTAAGACACTATAACAAAAATGGGATGCTACATATTCTAAGCGCTCAAGCCATGTGTAAGTGTGTTTGAATATTGTCGCAAGGTGATAACTGGCGATGGAACTTATTAGTATACAAAGTAACAACACAAACTGCTAATCGATTGCACAATGGATGCAAACTAACAAGTGTTGCCGCTCGCCTATGCGTTGGTGGATAAAGAAACTAGGCCATCATGGTTATAGCTCCAGTTAATGTTGAGCATTCATGTCATTGGACCAAACCATAGGGCTTGTCTCATTTTAGATAAACATGCTGGTATAACTTCAGTAGTGCAACAACTGGAGGCATTTTAGGAACCTTTCGGATGTCATCGCTTTTTCCTTAGGCACGTATGCTAGAATTTTATCTCCAGGGTGAACAATGTCCCCCTGAAAGACTTGTGTTTGAGCTCCGAAAATGTGCCAACAGAGATGGAATTAAATAGAATAATTGAGAAAATTCGAGTGACCAATGCAAAAGCTGTGACATACCTAGAGTGTATTGACAAGGCCAAATAGATAACCACCCACGATAGTGGAGTGGTATAACGACCACAAACATGTCGGAATGCATTAACGGTGTATTCAAGGGCGGTCGTCATCTCCTCATTGTAGTTCATTGATCTCACTTTCAATCGGATCATCAAGTGGTTCTGTGAGCTTTCAGAAATGGCAAACAGAATGCAAGCAAATAACCAACCATGGTCTAATCGCGTATATATGTGGTACGCCGATAACTACGAGGATTTTATTATGCATATTGTAGAGAACTTCATGTATCACAATCAAACAGTATCCATTCTTATAAGGAACACAAGTTTTTGGGTTGGTCGTCGCTTTATCCAAAGGTTTCTGCTCATGTGGGATTTGGCAATAATTCGGCTTACCTTGCTCACATGCCCTAATAGCTGCAAGGCAATTCTAGATTAATACTGTTTAATTGTTTGCTTGGTACTACAGCTTGAACTCATAACAACAAACCTACGTAGGAAGATTCGAGCTAATTTGGAATGAAGAATATCGGCCACATACTGATTTCAATTTTGTCCACAATCTCAACAGGTTTCACTACCACAAAAAAAAAAAAAAAAAAAAAAGATAGGATTTAGCCATGGATTTAGCCACAAATTTTGGCTAAAAATCCGTGGCTAAGTGGTTAGTCACATATTTTATTCACGGATTTTAGCCACGGATTTTCTCCTATTTATTGTTCCTATACATAGTGTAGTACATATATATAATGTTATATATTTATATATATACATGATTAAAGTCATTATCTCAATTACTATTTTAAACTCTTCAATTCTTTGATTTTAGCTCAAAATCGTGTTAGTCATTACATATGAATTTGACCCGACTTTCCTAACACATGCATATATCAACTTTTATCTGTATGTACGTCTATATATAATAATAATCATTTCAGTGTATGCCATAGATAAATTTATGTAAATTGTGCACATAATCATATGTCATAAATTTGTTTGTATTGCATAACATTTTGTGCGTGTGTGTGTATGCCATAAATATATTCAATCAAATTATGCACATGTCATTGAATCATATTAAAAGCCCATTAAATACGTAAATTTTTCATATAGATTGTGTGGTTGATAAATTTAGCGGTTAATTTTTAATAAACTTGATTTGTCAAATTAGATTATAATTAATTTTATTTTATTAAATTAAACTCAAAGTTCATGAAATTAGTGATTACTAAATAAGAAAAATAAATTTAAATACATATACGTATATAACAAATTTTGTACTTCCTTTTCTCCATCTCCATAATATCATCACTTCAGTCAAGTACATTTTCTCAAACATTAATACATGCTACCAATTTTTGAGGCAACTTTTTTCTATGGAGTCAAATTGGATAATAAAAGAACAAATCAATAGAATATAGGATGAGATACGATTTATTAAATTAGTGACGATGCATTATATATCATCTATATATATAATTCAAAAGCCTTGAGGCCATCCACCTAAGCGCCAAATATGTGCTCATGTGGATAGTCTCATTATATTTTATTTTGTCATGTATGAAATTATATATATTAAATTGAAAAAATATGTGAATATTCATCTTTATCCAAAAATATCTAAGATTTTTTTAGATAATTTTATTGATTACTAAATTTGAATTTTTTTTGAATATATATCTGACATATCTTTTGTATATTTGAAAATTAGTTGAAAAGATATGTGATTATTCATTTTTATCCAAAAATATATAAGTTTTTTTTAGATAAGTTTCCTCATAATTAAATTTAAATTCAGAATTTTATTATATCTGAAGTATTATACATTTGATACAATCCGAAAATTAATTAACTACAAGAGTTAGCATCAACCTTTCAAATTCTACTCCCTTTTTAAGGTATAAGTTATTTAATAATGAAACTTAAATACAAAATTAGTTTTGCACATAATAGCAATTGATAGTATGTTATTTTTACCTAGTTTTAGGCAATAATTGCACTTGATTTGGTTAATTTTGAGTCTTAAATTGATTAAAATTTCACCAAATTTAATTCTTATTTGTTTTAGGTGAAAATTCATGAAAATGAGCTAAGAAAATGGCCTAAAGCTGGTAAAAAGTGCAGAGAGTTGTCATACAAGGAAGTCGGAGGGCTAAATATGGAAATAATCAAGCTTGTCGCACAAGGCGTGATCACGCTTTATGGGCTGAATTTCCTACGCGGGAATAGAAAAACAAAGTCTCGTTTTGGCAAAAGTTCAATATGGAAACAAACTCTCGTTTTGCCTACGAAGTCTCAGGGTTTTCAAAGAATTATCCTAGTCCTGTTAGGAATTGATCAAGAGTTAGAGCCCTATATATAGACAATTGTTTAGCATCATCTAGATACCTTGGATTAGAGTTTTAGTCTTTAATTTTCAACTTTTATATTTTTATTGTTATTATGGCCATGCGTGGCTAAACTTTTTTATTCAGTCAAGGGTTAGTTCAAGCCAGCGTTTAAGTAAAGATTGTGAGATCTAATTGATTTGTTTGTTTTTTTTATTTTTATGCATTATTTGTATGTTTTCCTGTGTTCTTTTGAAAAAACCACATCCCTTAATATTATTTTATTATTTGTGCAATTCAGGTCTGTTGTTCAATTGATAGAATAACTTATATCCAGTTGGTAAGATTAAATCCGTAATTATTTAATTATTCCAACACTAGTAGAAAGTAGCATAATTTAATTAGGTAGAAGCTTTTGGATTATGCTAGAGGAAAAATGCAATCTAGCTTAAAGGATCACATGTTGCAGGTTCTTGGTTAGGATTGGGTCCTTCTAATTCCTAATATTGTTAACTGATTAAATTCTATCACGTGTATATGATTGTTCGTTAATTAGGGGTTATTCATAGCGCTCTGCATGTTTAACCTAATAATAAGGAAGGATTAGTTGGAGGAGCATTTCGAAAGGCTATAACTAATCTAGTGCATGAATTTAAGAACTATCTTTGAATCAATGATCAATCCTTTAAATTATTGTGTGAAGAATTACCCTTGGCTGAGCGTTTTGTCATATTGATTTATTCTCTACTTAATTTTATGTTTTTATTTTATTTTAAGTGATAATTACAAATAAAACCCTCTATTTCAGAAAAAAAAAAAAATGGCCCGAAAAATTACAAAATAAATTACAAATAAAACCCTCTATTTCAATTAAAAAATAAATTCATCAAGATAATATTATTCATCTTTGTCCGTAAGAGTCCAAAATTTATTCAAAATAGTTAGTCTCAAATATAAAAATTTTACAATATAAATCTCCCAAATAATTCGATGGTTCATAAATACAAATTCTTTTTATTGATTTTAGTCTAACTTATTGGTAAGGAGTATAATTTCCATGTTATCTTTCTTTATCATATACTTTATATTTTATAGGGAAAATTACATCCACCTCCCCTGAGGTTTGGCGAAATTATATTTTAACCCACGGTTTTTTGTAAATTACAAAAACCCCCCTGAGGTTTATTCCGTCTAACAATTTACCCCAGTTGTTTATGACCGTTAGGGTTCGTTAGTTTTTGTACGTAAAGTTCCGATAGTACCCTTGACGGGTTTTTTTGTCAGATATATAAAATATTTGGGGTTGTATGTTATGTATTACATCTTTGTGGGGCTAAAAGTAATAATATTGAAAAAATTGCTCCGTTTTCCGACAAGTTTTTCGGTGAACTTGAAGCGGGTCTTGAACTTTTTGACGTGGAAAACACGTTGGTGAGGTTAATTTTGGGCTAGAGTAGGTTTTATACATTTTTCGTTTATCACTTGTAATTATTACATATCACATGGGGTTATTGTAATATACACAAAAAAATGTGGGTTAAATTGTAATTTCTCCAAACCTCAAGGGAGGTAGATGTAATTTGCCCTATTTAATATCAGAAAAAATAAAGGGCAAAACGGACTTTTTACACTTTTCGTCCATTACTTGTAATTATTACAAACCTCAGGGGGGGTTTTTGTAATTTACAAAAAATCGTGGGTTAAAATATAATTTTGCCAAACCTCAGGGGAGGTGGATGTAATTCTCCCTATTTTATATGTATTTGTTGATTTAGATGTATTGTTATTATTTTATTTCATGTCATATATTCTATATTTCTATTATCCACTTTTATCTTGAGTTAAATTTTCATATATGCTCTTGACATTACAAATGATTTAAGTCATAACTATTACCTATCATTTTTTTTATATTATAAGCTACCCGTGCCTTGGCATGGGGGTTATAACTAGTATATATATAATTTAGAAACCTTAAGGCTATCCAAATAAATACATATATGAATAGTCTCATTTAATTCTATGTTGCCATGTGATATCAAAAAAAAATAAAAATAAAAAATTCTATGTTGCCATATATGATATTCAAATACCAATTATATAAATTTAAATAAATAAATTTATGATTCATGTTTATGAAAAAGAGCCCAATAATTATCAAGTAGTTAAAATAAGATGGATTCAAATACAATTCAAATAAAATAACAAATTAATATTTTTTTACAATATTTATCATTTACTTTAATAATAATTAAAAGTTTTGATTCTATGTAACTTTTTTTAAAACTTAATTGCCTTAGTATACCAAAGTTAATATTGAGATCCAACATATTCTATTACTATACAATTTTTTAATATATTTATTTGTTGATTTATGAATAAAAATGTTCATTTAATTTGTCTCAAACTTTTTACTCTTTCTGATTAACACGTTTTATTTTACGGAAGTTTATAAATAAGTTTTTGAATGATAAATATCGAAATTTAGGTCTTAATATAATGAGAAAGTTATCAAATGGCTTGAGGTATGTGTTACGGTTTTTATTATGCATATATTTAATATTTATTTTTTATACTCACATGGGTTGATACTATTTCTTTCGGTATGAAACAATCAATTGAAAAAAAATTCATGAGAAAAATTGATAAATATCGTAAATAATAATTAGCAAGAATTACGCAATTTTTCACTTAAATATGATAACCCTTATAATTAAATCATATATACGTCTATTGTTCAATACTGGTAATGCAATTTTCCAAATTTGTTATTCTGAATAGTAGTTGATGAGTATGAGCAACAGGTTTGGTTCTGCTCTTGGCTTCCGTGGAAATTGATATCAGACTGGAATAGCACTAACCTTGATTGGGTGGAAGGATTGGCGAGAAGCCTATCTAAAGAGGCTTGCAACATTTTCACAACTCTATGGTCTATTTGGACGAACCGTAATCGTAAGTGGAGTGGAGGCTCGTGTCTATCCCCTCCTGAGGTAGCGATGGAAGCTAGAAGATGGACGCTAATCGTAGCAGAGGCAGCTTTGGCCAACAAACTTGGCTCGCTACGTCTCGGGGTTCGATGGAGTAGGCCACAAGCAGGTACGATCAAAATTAATTGCGACTGGAGCGATCTTCGCTAGCAAGCAGGCCTATGGCGTGGGGTTTACTGGTCAAGACTCAACAGGGTCGTGTCAAGGCTAGTACTGTTCGATCAAAAAAGAGGGAAACTTTGAGCCCGAATTTGTGGAACTCTTTGCCATCTTTGAGGCTTTGTCGTTTGCAAGTTTACAAGGCTGGCAACATATTATTATTGAAAGCGATTGTCCATCGGCTGTGCACAAGGTAAACGCTTCTCTCCCAGACTTATCTTCGACCGGCGTACCGGTGGACACCATCAAGAGGAAACGCTCATTTTTCACATCCTGTATGATTCATTTTATTAGACGATCTGGTAATGTTGCAGCACATTCACTTGCTAGAATAGTGCTCAATGAGCAAGGAGCTTCTCATAATGTTCCCTCTAGTGTTATGGACATTTGTAACAAGGATCTTGTCTCGTAGCTAGTGTTTAATAAATTCCAAACGTTTTCCCATTAAAAAAAAGAGTATGAGTAAATGCCGAATATCTGCAATATAAATTCAAAGCACATAAGGTAAGTTTTATTCTTTTTCTTATTTTCCATAAATTTCACATCTTATATGTTGAATTATTACTATTAAATAATTTTTTATTCTATATATATCATTAGTTTAAATATGAATATTTCTCATGCAAGCAAATATGAAGTTATAGAAAATTGTGCAACTCCTATAGTACTAGATCGGAGTAAAATAAGTCATATTTTTATGAAATATTCTTATGTTTTTCTTATTTCAATAATTAAATTGTATTCAATATTTTTTTGTTAATTAATTTGCATTTGTAATATCTGTAGAAATTTTTTATCATCAATACTATACCATATTTAATAAAATATGTTAAAATTGTTTAATTTATAATTATCATCCCGTGCAATGCACGGGTTAAAAAACTAGTTTCATTCGAAAATGAGTAAATCTAAACATTTATGAAGAATTATAAAAAAGGGAAATTTCGAGTTTTATGTTAGAAAAAAGAATTCAGAATGCCGACTGCGAGCTTTAATTAGCATTGAAAAGATAGAGAAGTACAAATAAAACAATTACTGTAAGTTTTTCCAACAATGCATAATGATATAGAGGGCATCTTCAACCATTTTGCATCATATATGTATAGAAGATACTAAAATTGTGACGTACATGAATTAAAACGAAGATCAACAAATTATGGCTCTAAAGAAGAGAACTATAAAAGTATGACTTCAACAACAATAATTAATACATTGTGTGCTTAAAGTTATCAACTACTCCTGATCATTATCGTTCCAATGTTATACCTTAGTAGTAAATATTTAATTGGTGTAATTAACTATACATAGAACATTAAATTATATTTGTGAATTTGATGTCGAATAACTTAGTTAATTCCTTAAAACTAAGTTAAAAATAATAAATAAGAAAATATAAAATGATTTTTTAATAATGTCATATTGTTCGGACCGAATCCGGTCCGCATATTGTCGTTATTAATTAATTAAGACATCGGATGGCAAGGTAAGCTGCAATAATAATGCCAAGTTGGCAACTTAACTTTTATGGTAATTAATTATCGTTCTAGTTTCGGATTATTACGTCCCTACCTGCAATCAACTCTCTCTCTCTCTCTCTCTCTCTCTCTCTCTCTCTCTCTCTCTCTCTATATATATATATATATGTGTGTGTGTGTGTGTGACTTCCAATTTTTTGTTGAATGCATATTTGAAACCGAAAATATCCCACCTTTAAGTAATCATCATGTTGTCCACTTAGGTTTGAAAGATTGCACCCGCCCTTATTTTAAAAATTACAAATATTTCCTTTAGCTAAATATAAGTTTAACAAAATTCATCCTTCATCAAGACGGAGCGTAATTACGAGTTGTATTTCTTATATTTTCTATGACATTTTGTGATGAAATTTGCACGGTCTTAGCAAATTCAAGATGTAGAAGTTATATATTAAGTCAATTTTTTTTAAAAAAAAGGTAGTGGTTGTGTCGAATTATATGGTGATACTCAATAGTGGTTGTTATGGTATAAAATAAAATTATTTCGCAAAAGTTGATGAAATCACAAAATTGATCGAGGGGTTTTGTTAGGTTTGGCGAATCACATTTCTTCGTGGTTGGGTGACTACTATGATGTGGAAAGTTATTGGTAATTTTGAAATTCATCGCTGGGTTGGGGTTTTTTGTTAAATGATGACAAATGTCAAGGGGTGTTGATAATTTTCGAAACAAGATGCGATTATTTGTAATTTTACCCAAACTCAAAGGAGGTGGGTGTAATTGTCCCTTATTTTTATTTTCATAACTATAGTTATTATTTTTAAACCTAAATTACTAAGTTATGTATCATGTATGTTAAATTAAAAATAATTAGATTCACTAACACTGCAAAAAAGAATGACATCATTGGAAAAAAATAAAGAAAGAGGTAATGTAAAACTTATTGCTAAATAAGTATCAAGTAACAATTGAGCTCAAAAATAAATAAATAAATAACAGTACCAAGTAGCAATTACTTTATGTTGTCACTAACAATATACTTAGTGATAATGATTTTATTTTGTTTATGCATGGTTTGATGATAATAATAATAATTATAGTACGTCTATTTTTTTTTTTTTAATTATTAACCATTAGTGAGAATAGGAACTATCACTATATGTGATTTGTAAATTAGATATTTGATGCTAGATATTAATTTATCCCTATACATATGTTATAATTACATCTTCAACATGATTTTCGTCCCAATTAAGTTTCTCAATAGAAAATATTATGACAAAATATATTTTTTTTTATTATAATTAGTTAGGCTAAAATTTTGTTTCATCCAATATTATTTGATTGATATAACATCTAAAATATTCTATTTGTACTGTACTAAGATATTATTTTTAATTAAATAATTTGATATTTCTGAGCTACTCAATTAGGTAGTCTTTATTTTTATATACAAAAAATAGAACATAGAATAAAATAATCTATAATGGGAAAAAAAGAATCTAGAGGACTTTATTTTATTTTTATGCTTATTTTTGATGGGCAGGTCCTTATTTATTTATTTATTGTTTTCCTTTTTTCTTTTTACATGTAATGGAGTAATAACTCCTCGACTCCCTCCCAAAAATCACACTCAAATTCAGGTCCAGCCCAAATGTTCAACTATGGCCCATTTTGAAATCTGGATCCGAAGTCTAAAGGACCCAAAGACCATTTTACTTCAACTTTAATGCCTAATGGACACGTTCATACCCCATAATTAATAAAATGAAATTTCGGTAACATGGCAAGTAGGGGTGGGCGTCGGGACGGGTATTCGGGATTCGGAATTTTCGGGATGGGTATCCGAAAATTTCGGGGACCAAAATTCATACCCGATCCCATCCCAACATTGTCGGGTACCCGCCAATCGGGTACCCGAAAATTTCGGGTACCCGGTACTTCGGGATCGGGTACCCGATTAAAATAAAAAATAAAAAAAATAAAAAAAACCTGAAATTGGGCAGTTTGCTGGGACTGTCCAGTGTGTTGCTGCTGCTGCATGTTCAATTAAATATAAACTAGCCTCCAAAATCCATAAATTAACAAATACTTTGAATTGAACAAAAATTAAAATTCACAAATTAAAAGTCTCATAATAGTCTTTGAAATCTAAATTAAAAGTTTACAACTGAGTGACCAAATTTGTCCAACATAAATTTAAAATTCACAAATTACAATCAAATTTGTCCAACAAATTCACAATTCACAAAACCTAAATATCCTAATGTCGACAAGCAATCGCTTCCAACTTCCAAGTTCCAATCACCATTCACCGCTTCAAACATCCACAATTGTCGTATCAATCTCGAGCTTCGTTAGCTCTACAAAAAAACATATTAATCAATATCATAAATGAAGTCACATAAACAAAAAAATAATAACACTAAAATTATAAAAAAAATTCAATTACCCTTTTCCATTTCTTCTACTTCAGTCAAGTCTTCCTCCACATTTATTGGCATTGAATTCAAACGAAGCCAATCTTGTGCAGAAATAAGGGCTTGAACAATTCTAGGAGATAAAGAACTCCTAAAGGCATCAAGAACACGCCCACCGGTGCTAAAAGCGGACTCTGAAGCAACTGTGGAGACGGGAACGGCCAATATGTCACGAGCAAGCCGAGATAAAATAGGAAATCTTGGAGCGTTTACCTTCCACCACTTTAAAATATCAAAGTCCTCCTCATCATCCTCGGTCTCCTCACTCAAGTATTTATCCAACTCCGACTTCACGTGATCACTTTTCCCCCCCCCCCCCCCTTTTTTTTTCTTGAATTGTTCTTTCAAATAAGCTTTAGAATTAAATGAAGAGGGTGCAGATGCCGTTGAAGTTGATGAGGCGATTGGGCTAGGCGGACCTCCATATTTGATTTTATACTCATTGAAGAGTTCTTGCATGCCATACTTGATAGTTTCTTGCATAATTATACTATTTGCTTTCCCCTCGTCCGTGCCGTACATTTCATCAAACGAAAATTGAAGGAACTCCATTTTATGCCATGGGTCAAGAATAACTGCATAATATAATATCCCATTCATTTTTTCAATTGATCCCCAATATTTATCAAATTTATCTTTCATCCTCTCCGACATCTTCTTCAATTCGGTGATATCACTTTTTGACCATTCCTTCAAAAGCATGTCAACGACACTTATCTCATGAAAAACCAAGTTAGTTGTGACATACAATGAACCAGAAATTGACGAAGTTAGAGTGAAGAAATGTCCAAAAAACTTGCACAACAGTTCAGCCCTTTCCCAATCATTCGGTCTCGGAACACCATCATAAGGCGCCTTTGATAGGTCCTGTGCATAGGCAAGATCAACATCCATATATGCAACAAATGCCCTTTGAAGGCATATTGCACTCTCCAACATCAAATAGGTGGAATTCCACCTAGTAGGCACATCAAGGCACAACAACTTCTTTGTTTCTAACTTTTCGAGCTCAACACATTCTTGAAAATTTTTGTACCTAGCCGGGGAGTTTCTAATATACCTAATAGCGCCTCTAATTCGAGCAATAGCCTCATGCTCCTCTTTGTTCTTTAACCCATCTTGAACAACAAGATTTATAATATGTGCAATACACCTCATATGCACATACTTCCCACCCAAAAGACTAGTACCCCAATTATCAAATTTCTTCTTCAAATATGTAATTGCACCATCATTTGACGAAGCATTATCAACTGTGACGGCAAACACATTATCAATCGACCAATCAAGCAAACATTTCTCCACCCCTTTACCCACATCCTCACTTTTATGCCCCGAAATTGGACAAAAATTCAAAATTCTTTTTTGGAGTTTCCAATCATCATCAATAAAATGCACCGTTAAGCACATATAATTCACCGTTTGAATTGATGTCCATGTGTCCGTCGTGATACAAACTTTTTGTGAGTGATTTTTAATAAATGATTTCAATTTCGTTCTTTCACTCACATACATATTAAAAATGTCCTTAGTTACAGTTCTTCGAGACGGAATCACGAACATAGGACATGCAACAGACATAAAAAGCTTAAATCCCGGATTTTCAATTGTTTTGAAAGCAAGCTCATCAATTACCAACCATTTACACAAAGCTTCTCGTGTTTTTTCTTGATCAAATCTCCAACAAGATATATTTCCTTCCTTATCACCCCCCCCCCCTTTGGTTGGTTGAAGAGAAATCCGGGTTTGATTAGTCACAACCTCATGTGGCTTTTTTTTACAAGACTCATAGTGATTTTTTATACCCTTTGTCCCATGTTGCTTTGGATCGGCTTTAATAATTGCGTCACAATATATGCACTTTCCCTTTTTAAATTTGTCAACCGGACACTTAAATTGTACAAAATGACTCCAATATGGCGATCTAGAAGCACTTTCTTTTCGTTTTTTTGATTTATCCACTTCGATAACTTCATCATCATCCCCTTCAACTTCAACATCCATATCAACTTCTACCTCATCATCCCGTTCAATGTCATTTTCATCTCGTAAATTAGACACTACAATGCATAAACATATCAATTTATCAATCACACAATTCACAATTTTGAATTCACAATTTCACAATGTCACACAATTCACAATTTTCATCAAACACTTCACAATTCACAATTTCCATCAAACACTTCACAATTCACAATTTCCATCAAACACTTCACAATTCACAATTTCCATCATCACACAATTCATAATTCACAAATCACAATATATCAAACCCCATTCCTCAAATTTTCATTACAAAAATCACAATTCACAATATATTAAAGTCAAACCCTAATCCTCAAATTTCCAACAAAAAAATCACAATTCATAATATATCAATCCCTAATCCTCAAATTAAAACACAAAATTTACTTACTTGCTACTTGTTAGTTGAAAAATGACCAAATCCCACTGCTGCCGCCGCTGCTGGAACCTGGAAGCGCCGCTGCCGCCGCTGCTCTTTGCTGCTGGAACTGGAAGTGCCGCTACCGTCGCTGGCCCTTGCCGCTAGAATCGCTGCTGCCCTTTGCCTGCTGGAATGTCGCCGCTGCTGCCCGTTGCCCGCTGGAATGCCGCCGCCGCCGCTGAAGCCTGGAATGCCGCTGACTGGTGACTGGTGAGAGTTGAGATTTGAGACCGTGACTTCGTGAATCGTGAGTGAGAGTACTGAGGGTGAGACTTGAGAGTTTGATAGAGTGAGAGTGGAGTATTTGAGATCTGATGAGAGTTGAGAGTGAGACTTGAGAGAGAGACGTTCATTTAATATTTTGAATACTTTTTTTTTTTTTTAAATATCGGATACCCGAAATCCCGATCGGGTGTAAGAATAAAACCCGAATCCTGTCCCGAGATAATTTATCGGGGACGGGTACCCGTCCCGATTTTGTTAGTCCCGATCGGGTCGGGTCAGGTACCCGATACCCGACCCGAAACGCCCACCCCTAATGGCAAGCGTGCAGAATGCTAGATTTAAGCAATATGGATCTCTTGTAACATGTTTTATTACACTCACTGGTGCTCGGTATGTGTATTATTGAGTGATTCAAATTAAGAACAAAAAATTATAATACGGAAAACTAGCATAATCTTTTTTCTAATTTTAACCGTTCGCCGCGTAGTACAAGAAAAGCTCATATTAATTACAAAATATAAAAATACAATATAAAAATTAACACCAATAATTCTGTTAATAATAACAACATTTTGCCATTCAAACTATGACCCTTTTTATACTTTACCACCCAAACATTTTTTTTCACGTTTTACCTTCTAAGCTCCATAATTTTTTACACATTACAACCTAATGCCTATTCTTTTAAGAAATATTTCACAAGAAAACTGAAGAAAACAATCACACATTTTTTTTTCTAATGCAGTTCTAGATGAACCCAAAAACATGTACGATTTTTTGTGGCAATAATTTCCACTAGAAATATGCCTTGAGGTGGTAACATGTAAAAATCATGGGGTTGAAGAGGTAAAGTGTGAAAAAATAAAGTTTAGTTAGTAACCTACTATAGTTCAAATGGCAAAAGATTTTTATTTCATTATATTAAATGATTGGGATAAAAGCACTTAACCTCCCAAGCTATAGTCGTTTTTACACTTCGGCATGCGAACTTTTATAAGTTGCACTTTATTATAAGAACTTTATATTTTTCACACTTAAACCCCTCTAGTCATTTTTTGGCCATAAGCAACCTCTCGCATAAGAATTCGTGTCCTATTTTCGTTCACTTTTACTGCCGAAAAATGATTGTTGGGGGTTAAGTGTGAAAAATATAAAGTTCATATAGTAAAATACAACTCGTGAAATTTCGTATGGTAATATGCAAAAAGCACCATAATATGGAGAGTTAAGGTTTTTATCCCTACAAATTAAGTTTGTAATTTTAGTTGACATTAATGGAATTTAAACAATAGATGTGAAAATTGAAAAGTGTGTTTCTTATGATCGTCCACCGATAGTAAGCTACATTAGTCGTTCGGTATCATTTAAGGAACTTGTAGATGCACTCTATAACATAATTGGTGTGGATTGAAATTTTCACACCATGAAAATATTAGCTGTCTATTTTATTTGTTTGGATCCTCCTTTAGTGTTTGGAAACTTCTATAAATATGTGTGCGGCTGGCCATTTATAAAAGTATGCCAAACTTGTCGAACAAAACATTCTGTATTTGGAAATTTAAAAGGCAATTTTCGCGAGCATGATTGAAACTTAACCAATATTTGATATTGGCAGTAGCTTGCATATTCTAATGAACAAGTTGGATACAAACACATGTTATGTTCGTCTAGTTTTCATTGTTTCATGCTGGATCCTATTAGCAATAATATCACATATTCTCTCTCCCAGTCATTTATTTCCCAAAATATCAAGTATTTTGTGGACATTGTGAGCTCACGATACTCCCCAAACTCAACTGCCCTTTGCATTAGGCAACTCATTAAATGGTTCTATTAAAAAATTAATTACAAGATCAAAATAATACTTACAGAAAAAGTTTTGTTTAAGTTTTTGCTAATTCTGATTTAAGAGGGAGCAAGTATTCTTTTTGTTCGATAAGCAAAGGTGCAGGTATTTCAATGGTACTGTTTGAGTGTGTTTGTGACAATAAAAATTATCACTACGTATACATATTAGGTGATCAATATTCTACAAAAATAAATTGTCATATGTCAATATGACCTAAATTATATTCAAATTATCATAATTGACATCAATTAGTAACACTTTTATTGGGACAATATTTGACAATTAATGAAACCTTTAAAGTAACAATTTAACAACAAAAAAATCTTATTACAAATTTTAGTGACATTCTTTTTTGCTCCAAAATTTTTGCTGTAAAAGTGCCATTAATTAATTGTAAATAACAACAACCTAAATTACTCGTACATGTTCACTTTTCTTGCCTCCTCTTAACATTATGTTTGGTTTTAGGATTTTAGGGGGGAAAGGAAAAGAAAATAGGAAGAAAAAATATTTTCCAATGTTTGGTTATTAGGGAAAAAGAAAGGAAATGGTGAGGAAAGGAAAATAGAAAGAAAATATAACATAAATTGAGAAAAAGTATTTTCCTTCCAATTATGTGAGGAAAATGAAAGAAAAGCAATGTTGTTCTCTCTAGCACTCTCTCACTTTTTAAGCTCTCATTTTATTTTTATTGCTCAAACTAATTGATTGTTTGGATATATTTAATGCAAATCTTTTTTTTTTTATGGAATTAATTGATTGTTTGGATTTTTTTTGGGTGTGTTTTTACATTTTTCTTTAATTTACAATAATAACCAAACAAAATGGAAGACAATTCTCTAGAAAAATCATTTTCCTTATTGTTTTCTCTAACAATCAAACAAAATAAAGAATTTTAAAATTCTTGTAGTTTATTTTCCTTTTCTTAACATTTTCCTTTCCTCCTAAAATCTTAGAACCAAACAAAGCCTAACATTGTGTTTGGTTCTAGGATTTTAGGGGGGAAAGGAAAAGAAAATAGGAAGAAAAAGTATTTTTCAATGTTTGATTACTAGAGAAAAAGAAGGGAAATGATAAGAAAAGGAAAATAGAAAGAAAATATAGCATAAATTGAGAAAAGTCATTTTCCTTCCAATTAGGTGAGGAAAATGAAGGAAAAGTTATGTTACTCTCTTTAGCACTATCTCATTTTTCAAGTTCTCATCTCATTTGTTGCTCAAACTAATTTATTATTTAAATATATTTCATGCAATTTTATTTTTTTTGTGCAATTAATTGATTGTTTGGATTTTTTTGAGATGTGTTTATACATTTGCCTTTAATTGACAAAAATAACCAAACAAAATGGAAGACAATTCTCTAAAAAAATCATTTTTCTTATTATTTTCTTTAACACCAAACAAAATAGAGAATTTTGAAATTCTTGTAGTTTCTTTTCCTTTCTTTAACATTTTTCTTTCCTCCTAAAATCTTAGAACCAAACAAAGCCTAAGTGTTTTTCAACTCTCCATTCGAGCAAGAATTTGCAGAATCATTAAGGGCCCCCAGCCTATATATATGAATTAGAATGCCACAAGTCCTACAACGCAATTATCCCAGTTTGCTACTAGCCAACCTGTAAAATTTCAAAATGGCCTGCGCATGTGCAACAAAGAAACCCCATGCAGTTTGCATACCATTCCCGGCCCAAGGCCACATAAACCCCATGCTCAAACTAGCCAAACTCCTCCACTCCAGAGGCTTTCACATCACTTTTGTCAACACGGAATTCAACCACCAACGCCTCCTCCGATCATCCGGTTCTCGAAAACTGGCCGGCCCACCTTCGTTCCGGTTCGAGACCATTCCCGACGGCCTTCCGCCATCCACGGCCGACGCCACCCAAGACATTCCGTCCCTTCTTGTCCACCGCCGCCACATGCTTGGCTCCTTTCAGAAGCCTTCTTGCGAAGATAAACGGCGACGCCAGTTCGTCCGACGTGCCACCGGTTTCGTGCATAGTTTCTGATAGTATGATGACGTTCACTCTTGATGCTGCACAAGAACTTGGTGTTCCGGAGATCCTTTTTT
The DNA here is from genome assembly GCA_026212405.1 of Petrea volubilis. Taxonomy (NCBI): domain Eukaryota; kingdom Viridiplantae; phylum Streptophyta; class Magnoliopsida; order Lamiales; family Verbenaceae; genus Petrea; species Petrea volubilis. The sequence goes on from CM047884.1 coordinate 7,306,662, forward strand.
GGACGTCCGGTGTTGGTTCCTTTTTGGCTCTCATGGAGGTTGGCATGCTTTTTGAAAAGGGATATATACCAATTAAAGGTAACTAGTTTCTCATTTTCATGTTAAATTTATTACAAAATATAGGAAAATTTTAGCTCAAACCTGGTTGAATGAATGAATGCATGCTAATTAGGTTGGGCGGGAATTTGCCCTACCCAAGTCCAAAAAAACAGAACCATATCCAGGCCCTACCCTATAATTATTTTGTGGCCCGGACCCAAGCCCAAGCCTATTGACTATGGGTGGTGAAATGGGCTCGAACTCAAGGGTTCAATCCAACACAACTGTATTTATAATGGGTTGGGTTGGGTTTGGTTTGGTTTGATTTGGTTCTAATTGGATTGAGATGGGTTTGAGTTTATATTGGATTTCAGATGAGTTCAAATGAGTTTGAAATTGGTTTGTAATATGTATGCTTGTGTTTAAATTTGGCAAATATTATGGCTTATAATTGGGCCATGTGAGCTTTATATTTGGCAAATATACACTTTTCAAGTTGTATCATGGAAATAGTACAGCAACTACAGTTCAAAAACTAGTAACCAATTGGTTAAAATGGAAAAGTTAAACAAAACAGGAAAAAAAAAAATCCCAGTGTGGTTGTCGCTTGGCCTAAGTAATAACTTGATATCAATTCCAACACGTTTTACCATATAAAATAATCAAATACTACCAAATATTAGGTGTAACATTTCTAATTTAAATAACACTAATTCTTTGTCACTACTTTTTTTTATAGTCACAGCATCACTTGCCTCTCTTTTGCCATTAGGTCGCCCAATGAAAGTAAATAATTTTTTGAAAGGAATAAAAGTAAATATTTATGCATTAAGATATATAGAAATATATATATGACTTTATACTTAATAAATGAAAATACTTTTTATTTATAATATATTTGTATAAAACATATAAAATTCAAAGAAAATATAACATATACTTACAAATATATTTTAGATAATCAATTTCTTGATATATATATATATATATATGTGTGTGTGTGTGTGTGCGCGCGCATACATTAACATACAAAATAATATATATATATATATATATACTTAAATAGTAAAAAATATATTTAATAACTTTTTTCGTTTACAACATTGATATATATTTGTATAGAATACGTAAATTTTTTATCAACTAAAGATATTTAATATTTTTTTATTAATTTATAATATTTCTATATGTAATTTTTTTTTTCTGCATATGCTACTTATTTATCCATTTTTTTTTTGTTTTGCCTTAAAGTGCAAAAATTAAAAAAGTTGAGTGTGAAAATACCTTAAAGCGACTAATAATAAAACATTTTATATAAAATACCAAATGATATGTATATATATATATATATATATTGAATGTAAAACACCTTTAAAAAGGGATTACAAGAAAATTAATTTTATTAATGCCCCTTGAAATACATTGTTGATAGTTTAATGTGATTGATTAAATTTGTCAATTCTACTCGTAACCTAAATTTTTATACAATATAATTTATATACAAAAATCTAGTCGAATGAGTGCCCTTAAATAAAAAAATAACTTACTATTTTGATATGCATTTTCTTATTATCTAACAATTAGAATTAAATAAAAAAAATAGTTCTAGGGGTTTATTAATTATAATTTTATACTATATATATATATATAAATTTAAAATATATATACATAAATATTTAAAAATAGAATTCAATACATATTTAATTTGTAAGTACAATTCTCCTTAATCTTATATATGTTAAATACATACACGTATTTTTATATATAAATATGGTAAATTCAAATAAATGATATAAAATCATTAGTTTTCTTTATTTATGTTAATTAGAAAGAAGATAAGGTCTAATTTCATTACGATAAAAGCTAATGATTGGCTATACATTTGGAACGAAAAGTTTGTGAAACGGGTTTTCCAAATTGAAAATCAATTTTGTAAATATAAAAATTAATTTTAACGAGTACTTTTTGAATTGTTTTCTTATTTTTGTTAATTAATTTTCATTATCGCTTACTCATATTATCTAGTACATCATGAAATGAAAATATAATCGATCGTAGAAACAAAATTAGTAAACATGGAAGATGTGGGTGTGTATTTTTCATTTTATTATTATTATTAATTTTATTTTATTTTATTTTTTATTTTTTTGTGGGATTTGTCGGATGCTAACGTTACACTCTTGCGGATAAATTGGTAGATTTGAATACTACGATCGACGGAATCCGTAGTATGGAAGGCATTCGTTTGAGAGATTTTCCAAGTTTCATAAGGCCAATTAAAGGCCCAGATGACGTGATGATAAACCATATAATGAATGAAGGCAACAGAGCTCGCCGAGCTTCCGCCATTGTCTTGAACACATTCGAGGCCCTCGATCAAGACACCATAAATACACTCTCCACCATCATGCCTCCAATCTACCCCATCGGACCATTAAACTTACTCGAAAAGCAAATCCACGACGACAAGTGTTTGGATGAAATAAGATTCAATCTTTGGAAAGAGGATCCGAAATGCCTTGATTGGCTCGATTCAAAAGAGCCGAACTCGGTAGTCTACGTTAATTTCGGAAGCATAGCTGTGATGACACCTAGTCAACTCACCGAGTTTGCTTGGGGGCTTGCCAATAGTAACCAATCTTTCTTATGGATCATTAGGCCTGATCTTGTCTCGGGGGAGAAGGCTATTCTACCCCCTGAATTTATTGAGTCCACAAAAGAAAGAGCTTTGATTACCAATTGGTGCAATCAAGAAAAAGTTCTTATCCATCCTTCAATTGGAGGATTTTTAACGCATTGCGGGTGGAACTCGATTCTGGAGAGCATCTGCAATGGGTTGCCTATGATTTGTTGGCCCTTTTTTGCTGATCAGCAAACTAATTGTTGGTATTCGTGTGCAAAATGGGGGATCAGTGAGGAGATCGAAAGTAATGTAAAGAGAGAAGAAGTGAAAAACCTAGTCAGGAAACTGATGATCGGAGATGAAGGCAAAGAGATGAAGAAAAGGGCTATGGAGTGGAAGAAATTGGCTCAAGGGTCAGCCAAGAGCTCGTCTTATCAGAATTTAGAGGAAGTGATCAATCAAGTGCTTCTACCTCTCTCAAAAGTGTGACACACACACACACACTACTAAAGTTTTCCTATAGGGAAAAATATATTTTTAGTACTCTGATTTATCCTTGGTCTTTTAAATTTGGGATATCTTGCAATTTACACGCACGGATCTTTTAAACTTTAATTGGCACATTAATTTGAAATTTTGTTGGAAAATGTCATATATCGGCACGTAATAGCTGATTTTATAATTTTTCAAAAATTGATAGTTTGAAAGGATTTTCGAAAAATTCTAGCTATTCTCATGTGCCGGACATATAACATTTTCCAGTTTTTTTTTTTTTTTTTTGGTTTCCCAGGGTATCCCTCCGGCCGACAGCCAGAGAACTAATCCCCCATCCCTACTGTCAGCGCACTAAGCGGTAGGGGGCTGGCCAAATGGTTTGCTCCATTCACATGGGTAGGGATCGAACCCCTGACCTCATGCTTAAGGGACGAGGTGCTGAACCACCACGCCAACCATGTTGGTTATAACATTTTACAGTTAAATTTGAGCAAAATGTGCCAAAAGTTCAAAAGATACCATATATAAATTGCCAGAATCTAATTTGAAAAGACCAGGAATGAAATTAAAATAAGTTACAAGACCAAAAATATATGTTTTTTTAAACTTAATATCGTGCACACGATTTGGTTTACTTGAAGTTTGATTTGTTTTCTTCATTTATTTTGTATTAGTCATTTGCTGTGAGGATAATACACACGTATATGTCTATAATTTTACTTGTCTCTTGAATCATTGTACGATACGCTGTTGTGAACAATGTAATTTTCTTCAATTATAAAATATATGTATTTAATTAAGCAGAAGTTATGTGCTTTTATGAATGTTCCGGGGTTGTCAAAATTGCTGATCAATCTACTGGTTCTTTTGCTTTCACTTTAAATGGTGGTTAGTTTGGTTTCTCGCATCCAGGACGGAGCATCCGACAAGGGAATTCCCTATCTCCTTATTTGTTTATTTTTTGTGCAAAAATTTTAAGTATTTTTATACAGATTGGGGAGGACAAAAATAATATTCCAAAAATTTATCTTCGACGCAAATTAATTTTGTGAATCCGATGCAAACTTTGTAGGATTTATATTCATTAGTATTGAGTTCGAATCAAACAAAAATATGAAACCTGATAAGAAATATAATCCAAATAATAATGAAACAATGTGAAATTTGAAGATCGTATCTAATGCTTACGATTTTCCTGAAAACTCTAAATTTGTAACATGGGAACGAGTTTCAACACTTTGCGTAAGAATCCTCAATTTCAGGTGAGGAAATCTACAAAATAAGGGTTAGCACTCCACTAGATTATGTGAGTAATTTGATCGAAAATGATAAAAGAATGATAAAAGTAGTGAAATAATGGATATACAATGATAAAAATTGTAGAGAGTGTGACTGAGTGCAAGAGAAGACTATAAAATGTCAGAAAATTAGCCACTTTCACCTTATGAGGTCCTAGGCCTTGTATAAAGTTAGGAAGTCAGCTACCCCGTGGGATTCCTTTCTAAAAATTTGGGTGGTTAGGGGGGTTTTGTCGAGATTTTTATGGGATATTGCTGTTGAAGACCTATCAAATAAGCTTTCACACTTGCCATATGGTTATTGACTTGGATTAGGCCTGACTCCCCTTGTCTAAAGTGGCACCTAGGCCTGGGCTCCGAAAACCCCTCCTAGGCTTAGGCTTTAAGCCAGTTGTTGGGCTTGTTCCTAGAATGGAGCCTTTCCTAGACCTCGGCCTAAAAATCGTCCTTGGGCCTTATTCCTTCCCATGTATCACTAAGCTCCAAAAATAAAAGTAGAAAATAAATAGTATTAGTATCCAATAAAAAATTATTCCTTATATAAAAAAAATATATTTAAGAAAGTAGAAAAATATTTTAGAATGTGCTTGATAACTACACATTATTTTGTTAAAAACATACCTCAAAAAATAAAAAATAATGTAATGTTGATTATAATGCCTTACATATTACATCTATTTGAACTTCTTTACTAATATTATATGCATGAGCTTATTAATTTAACAAAATATATGATTAAAATTTGAATTCAGATTTTTAACAGATCAAACTGTTTGACTATACAATCTATCCTCTACTTTTGGAGAATAGATATTTATATTCGAATTCGATTCAATAAATATTTTAATCAATTGAATATGCTAAAATTTAGTTAGTAAATGAATCGAATTCGGATTAAAATTCGTTTTTTTGAAAGCCCTATATTCATAGACATGTCTTTAGAACAACATCAAGCCAAAGGAACCACGAGATTGATTAGACTACTTAACTGGGCCCCTATGCATAGAGACATGGGAGACACTTAGGATCCACTTTTACATGTACCTGATCCAAGCTACTCTACGCCCTTGTCATCGGCCTGTTTCTCAAGCCAGTGCAAGGGCCGACCAGGGTTGTTAACTGATGGAGCCATGGAGTCGATTTTATTTATAATTACAGCTTCTCAAGCCACTTATCATCCTTACATATAAAAAATTGCCACTACTCCCTCAATGTTACGTTCCATCTAACATTTTATATCTACTGCTAGTTGAATAACGGCAGCTATTAGTCAAGCAATATAAACTTCTTAAAGAACCTTTTTCCCCATGGTGAAATGACTATTATGCCTTTAAGGTTGTTTTTGTTATTATTTATCAGAATTTAGGGCAGTATATAATTATAATAAACTTCTTATTTTTTCTAAGCTAGCCATTAGTTTTATAAGACAATCGTATAAGATATTAGTTGTGAACATGGGTTGTTGGCTTTGCTTGTAATATGCCACATTATGATATTTTTATTCTATTTGTACTTGTATCATTGTAGTGGGAGGAAGTATTTTAGTTGTATTTAACATCTTAACACAATAATAGATGATCATTAAATAATAACTCATAGACAATCGAACCATCACAATGTGAAAAACCCTAAACAATCAGCAAAATTGTCCAAAAAGACACCTTACTGCCATGAAACCCTAGAATCAATTTCGGGCCTTTTTAGTTATATGGGAAAATAACAAAAATAACACAAAAATTTAGCACTATACTAACATATCACTAATTTACCAATAAAAATACACAAAAAAAATATTTGAAAAAATGCAGAAACAAATATAAATAATTTCGTTATAATATTAGGGAGTAATGGTAATATTTCATATGTGGGGTTTTTTTGTAATTTTACTAAACCACGGGAGTAGTTTTATAAGTCGCCCTTTATGTTTTTAAGAAAATAAGAAGGGCAAATAAGATATTTTTGCCATTTCCTTAGACATAACATTCATCCCTATAATCGGGGGGTAATGATAATTTCCCATATGTGGGATCTATTTGAAATTTCACTAAACCTCAGGGATAATTTAGATAATTCACCCAAAAAAAAAGCTAATCGACTCTATTTCTTTTAGTAAATCTTTTTTCAAAAATCAAGTTGTTTTGCATTTGAAAACTACTTTGTATAGCCTTTTAAAAAAAACAACAAAAAAGGTACTTTTTGGCCTTTTTTGTGTGAGTTCTATTTTTCTAGAAAAAACCTAACCAAAATACTATTTTATTCACTAAAATATTTTTCTCCCCAAAAAATGAGTGCTTCTCTTTTAGAAAAAATCCATCCAAACATTCTTAGTCATGATGGCATTTGATGTGTGTGGCATTTGATGTGTAGGCAAACAATTTTGATGTTGTGGTGTAGTATAAAGTATAATTATTTTGTGAAGGTTGGTGAAATAACAATATTGATTGACGGATTTTTTTAGGTTAACATTGAGGTGCATCTCTTAATAATCAACTTGACTATTATGGCTGCAATAATACTATCTTTTGGACATCTCTATTAATACTTATAAGAAAGCCTTAATCTTCAAGGGGGTACTTGTAATTTTTAAAACAAAAATGACTAATTTATAATTATATCATATCTCAAAGGGAGTAGACGTAATTTAAAACATAATTAATATTAGAGAGGGTTCAGAGGAAAAAAAAATACCATGATAAAAGGCAGTTTTGTTGAGAAATAAGCAATGAATGCTAGTTATATGGCGATCATGGTGACAAAATTAAGAAAAAGATTTAATGCACAGGATGATGAAGGCATTTACTACATTTCTGTAATTATAAGACATTTAGTAGCTTAATAAGGATAGTTTAGAAAAATCTTATAAAAACACAAAAAAAATAAATTCAAAGGCCATCTTACTTTAATAGTTTAGAATATTTTTAGATGCTTAAAATAATTAGTGGATCATATTTTATTATAAATATATGTAATCTAGAATAAATACATGGTATGTGAAAATAAGCATTATGATCATAAAGATGAGAATTCAAATTTCGATAATATCTTTTATTAAAAATTTTATATATATAATATTGATAGGACTGGTAAATACAATATGTAATAGGGGTAAAAAAAAATTGTCCTTCAAACTATGCGCGTTTTTAGATTTTACCACCTAAACTTTTTTTTTTTTTCCGTTTGCTATCTAAACATTGTGTATTTTTACAGATTACCATATAAAAGCATTTTTCAACGAAATATTCTACCGAAATTCCATCACAATGTATTTCATGTGGCTTAATTGAGGGCAAATACGTTATTTCACAAGTTAGATAATTTTTAATAAATCTTAGAAATTTTATTAAAATAATATAGTTATATATATTTTTTTTCAATCTACCCTAAGATTAAAAGAGGTAACCAATCTACCATAACTCATACACACTGTGTAAGAGTTATTGTACATTTATTATTTTTTTAATGAATGAACAATGACTCATATACACCATGTACGAGTCATTGTTTATAAATTATTTTTTTTATTTCAGGAATAGTAATTCGTCAATGGTGCAGACGAGTTACTGTGCATATATTACTTTTTTTTTATTCTAGGACTAGTAACTTATCAATGGTATAGATGAGTTACTGTTCATTTTATTATTTTTTTATTTTCGAGAATAGTAACTCGTCATTAATGGTGTAGAGGAGTTACTGTTTATTTATTTATTTTTTTATTGAAGGTACAGTTACTCGTACACGACAATGACGAGTAACTCATTTGTTTTTTTAAATTGATTAGCCGTTGCACAACAGCTAATTATATAACCCCCCCTCCCCCTTCTTATTTTCTCAACTCCTTCAAGCTTCTCATGTTTAATTCTCTCTTCTTTTTTTTTTTTTTTCTATATCCATTTCCTTCAAAGTTTGTGCAATCAAAATTTCCACTTTTATTTTGTTAAATCTATTTTATCTTTTTTTTTTTTTTTGAAGAAACACTCATGATAGATTAATCATAAAAGGGTGGAGGCCTCTGCCTCAATGATATGACGAACAACAAACGGGACACTACCAATCTCATCCTCCTCAATAGGGGAGTGACAAGCTAACAAATGGGCGACCGAGTTACCCGACTTACGAACGCAAGAAAACTGAATAACATTGAAAGAAAGACTCAAACATTTAATATCTTGAACTAAACTGCCAATGGATGAGCGGTCAGTATCAATAATGCTCAAAGCCTAAATAAGAGGAAGGCAATCCCCCTCAATGATGACGTTGGGCCAAGCTACATCTCTAGCCAACCTCAGTGCCTCCCTAGCCACAAGTGCTTCGGCGTGGAGCAGATCTCTTGGGATATTGAAGTGTTTTGATAACCATGCGATGCCACCGCCTAGCCAATCTCTAGCAATTATGCCGATGTCGATGGAGCCATCGCAACCTCCGAAAACGGCCCCATCAAAATTGATTTTTACAGTGCCTTCTGGGGGTCACCGCCATCTCGATAAACCATGCGCGGCAGTCATCGTCGCAAGTTTGTCCCCATGGAATTGTGCAGCCGTGAATGCCTCATACAGAGTTCTACCTAAACAGACCACGTCCAAAGGAGAAAGATTGTAATTTTCCATCCTCAACTTGTTCCTAGCAAACCAAATGTTACACACAATCAAAAGAAACAAGTTAAAAGCTTCGATATCAAGTTTATTCTTAACAAGTCTGAGCCACGCTTCCATATGCTCCTGCCATATCGATACAGCAGCCCAAGGATATTTGAAAGAGCCCAAGTTTGTCGCGCAAAGGGACAAGTTAAGAAAACGTGATGGGAATTTTCATCCCCCTCACTGCAAGTTGCACACCCATGATCAAAACCGATATGCCGTCGCTTCAAGTTAGAACCTGTAGGCAAGAAGTTTTTACACATACGCCATATTGTGTGCTTCGCTTTATTCGGGATTTTTGCAGACCAAATAAAGGCCTAAGACTCCCCCGCTGCTTGTCCACCTGGAGAAGAAGAGGAGTTTAAATAACCAACTAAATGATATGCGCTCTTTACCGAATAGAGACCATTTTTGGTGTGGTGCCACATCAAAATGTCCTCATTCTGCAAGGAACCCAGTGGGATTGCAAGGATCAAGTCCTCATCGACAGGAAGGAAGATGCTCTGCACAATGTCCGTTTTCCAAGAGCCCGAAGCTTGGTCAATAAGTTCATTAATTGTCCCGAACTCGAGTTGAGCACTTGGCGGAGTAATCACTCTAAAAGAGATCGGACGCGGTATCCATTTGTCTTCCAAATCCTGATTTGATGACCCGAACCCACCCGCCAACGCACCCCCGCCTCAATAATACGAAAAGCAGAAAAAATCCCTCGCCAAGTGACCGAAGGATTTCCACCAAGCTTCAAGCTAATAGAAGAAGTCGAGCAACCATATTTAGCATGCATGACCTTACTAAGGAGGGACTCCGGCTTTGTGATGATACGCCAAACTTGTTTCGCCAATAGTGCCTCATTAAAATTTCTTAGACATCGAAATCCAAAGCCGCCCTCTTGCTTACTAACATATAGCTTCTCCCATGATAACCAATGGATTCTCTGATGCTCCTTTCCTTGTTGTGCCACCAGAAGTTTGCCATAAGTCCCTCTAACTCACGTAGGAGTCCATGATATTTTATCATATTATCAGTTATTCCATTATATTTAAAATGGAATATATTAGTATTGCGGGGGCCATTTGCAACATTTCAATTATTCTGTTTCTTATGATCGTCCATCAATAGTAAGATACATTAGTCGTTCGGTCTCATTTACGGAACTCGTAGATGCATTCTACAACATAGTTGGTGTAGATTGAAATTTTCACACCATGAAAATATTAGCTGCCTATTTTGTTTGTTAAGATCCACCCACAGAGAATGTTTTGGAAATCAAGGATAATCAAACATTATCCTTCTTTATCAGCCTGCGGTCGAAACTTGAAGTTATGCAACTGTTCATTTAAATAGAAGTCATTGCACAAACTACAAATGAGATGCAATTGTTGCAAGAATTGGGGACCTATATGTCCATATTTAGACAAGATTTGCTTGGCGTGAAGACAAAGGCTAATCGTTATTGTATCATAGAAAATTTTGCAAAAACATCAACGTATCTCAATGAAGGTCCGTCAAATTATGTTAAACCTTCTCAACATGCTGGTGGTTTTCATAAAAAATAAATAAATAAACAGTAATTCATTTTATTAAAAAATAATAAAATGAACAGTAACTCATCTACGGTGTAGACAAGTCACTGTTCACAGATTAAAAAAATAATATCTGAACAATAACTCATCTACAACATAGACGAGTTATTGTTTCCTAATAAAAAAATATTATATGAATAGTAACTCGTACACACTATGTACGAATTGATGTAAATTAGTTCATTATTTTATTTTTATGGTAAAATAGTAAAAATTATATAAAAATATATTATTTTAATAAAAAATCCTAAATCATGTCCATTTCCCATGTTTGTTCATTTCACAATCTAGCAAGTGTAGTGGATGCCCCCCTCCGGCCAATGGACAGAGTCGCAGTCCTTGGAGTTGGACGTGCATTCAATTTTGTCTTGAGATGAAGTCACGTTGGTATAACTATCAATAAAAAAAACAGAAAAAAAAAAAAGGTTGCCTGGGTCTGGTTTTAAAAATTAAATGCAAGTCAATGAGAGTGATTTGACAACCTTTCCAAATTATTTTATTATTTGCTTAAAAAAAATTCATGAATAGAAAATGCCCTTTCAACGTTCTTAATTGAATAACAAATGCTGTTAACTAGAAAATCTAATGAAGCCATAATTTTTACGGAATATAAGTCATTGGTATCATTGCTCAACTAATTTCGTTCTTCAACAATAAATCATGGATAAACAAATTTATTTTTATATATATTTCATTGGTCATACAGAATATAATAACGTAAGATGTCTTACATTTGCCAAGAATTAAAAGAATAAATTGAATTGACTATCGCACTATTCCTCTCCAAATATACAAAATTAAACCAAAGTGGAACATTTAGACGTTGATGGATCGTATATCGCCGGAAGCAAGTATTTCCGACCATTTGTACCATGCGCATTGTAGCTAGCACCTGTCGCGGGGTCCACCAACAAGTCCCCAGCATAACCCGGGTAGGCTCCCTTAGCGTAGACTCCCGGGCAGGCCGAAGCAGCTTCTAATGGGGCCTCAGACGGGCCTTGATAAAACCCATTTCCAAACGGGTTCGTTGCGGTTCCGGCCAAAAGCGCGCCCAGATTCATAACGATGCCGTCTAGGCCCACATCGTTGTTGGGCGCAACCAATGGCGGGCTCTGCGGGCCGTAAATGGGCTGGTGGAAGGGCCAGGCGCAGTACCCGGGGCACTGAGTCTCCGAGTTGCCGACCCAGATGTAGGCAAACTTGTAATTCTTTCCCTTCACGAGGGCACTCTTCGAACCGTGCGTCCCGCACCGGTTGACGCAGAAGCCGTCGACGGCGACGTCAGCCGCCGTGAGGACGACGTTGATGGCGTTCTTCTGGTCGCCTTTCGAGGCAAGCTGAATAATTTGTTTCTCGGAGAGAGATTTTCCGAGGGAGTAGTTCTCGTCCAGGAGCTGTTTTCCCAGCGACAAAGTTGATGGGCTCCTGGCGTTGGCGAGGTGGTAGTATTTCTCGATGTTCTTCCACCACGCGGCGACGGATGGCTGTAGCGGAGCAGACGGCGAGGCTGAGAGGGAGCTGATAAAATCGGCGACAATGGCCCTCTGTGAGGGCTTGAATTTTCCGTACCAAATGAGATTGACGGCGATTTTGCCTTGGAGAAGGGCGCCTCTGTGGTAGCGGAGAAGCTGGTCTTGTGGGTTTTCAACAAGAGTGTTGAGCATTCTTGAAGCAAAGCAGACATTCAAAAGAGATACCAAAGCTAAAAGCTTCATATTGAAAGAAGGAAAAGCCATTTTACAGAGAGAGGGGGGAAGGAGAAGGAGAGAGAAGAGGAGCTAGTTTTGGTGGTATAGCTGAATGTGGTTGGGTGGTGAAACGGAATGGAGGAGAAGGCCATTTATAGACTAGTGAAGGTGCTGAGTCAAAATTGCAAGTTTGCAACGCGGTTTTGTTATTAAGAAAGGGAAGAAGACTAATTTATCGAGAGAGAGAGAGAGAGAGGAGAATAAAAAGCGTTTACAGCTTACGCACAGCAAGCTTGACAGCTGGTATTTTTGGGAGTTATTAAAGTGGGTCATGTGTATTTCCTGAAATGCCCGTCTCTTGTTTGTTTTAGCCTTTAGGTAAGGTGGGTGTTCAATTAATCTGTATTTATTTACATTTAATACTCCCACTAAATTTGTTGTGCATATCCATTTCATTAGGTGGTGCAAACTAGTCAAAATCTGGACAAAATTTTTTAGCTTTAGCTCAAGTTTGAAATGTATATTAGCTCGATTCGATTAAATTTGAATTTTTAAATAATTTGAGTAGCTTAAACCAAAATTTGAGTGTGAAAACTTTTATTTAATGAGATGACAAAAAAACCCTAATTTATTTTGTTTTTTATTTTTTCAAACTATAATTCATAATTAAAAATAAAAAATACAGTAATAATAACAATATTATGTAGTAATCTACATATATTATTAATATAATAAACATATATTAATAAAATAGTACATATTTTCATAATATAAAATATATATGATTAAAAATATTAAAAAAATAAAAATAATGTCCTATCTCGCTGAGCCTCCAACATAAATACAAAATGTTCAAAATTGTCTCAATGTCAAGCTCGATTGAGCTCAACTCGAACTCGTTTCAACTCATTTGCACCCCTACATTACGTAATAGTATCATGTCATAATTTTAAAAAACACCTTGCAATTTTTGAAAGTGTTTGTGTATTAAACATTAATTGTATAGAGTATATTATATATATATATATATATATGCGGACACGTAAGAATGCATCCTTTATGTTAATTAATAATTATAAGAAGGGACGGAACCAAGAATTTGATTGAGGGGATTCGAATTTTTTTCGATATTATTAGTTATTAAAATGTTTACACGTATAAGGGTTATATATAATATTGATATATGAAATAACAAAAAAATATTATATTTATGCGTATACGATCAATTAGAAGTGCTACAATATATATATATATATATATATATATAAAGTGCTACAATCAAAATAATATATATATAAAAAAAGATACTGAAAAAAATAACAAGTTATTATTTGTTTTAAAAAAAATAATATAGTGGATAATGACTTGTTTTAAAAAAATATTTAACAAAGAATTTTTTAGCAAAACTCAATAAAATTGACATAAACCTACATAATGATATATAATCAAAATTCAAAAAATAAATATATACTCAAAAATAACTTTTTTTAAAAATTGAGAGGGGGGAGGGGGCCGGTTGCGTCACTAATTGAAAGATTTCAATGTTTGATAAATTGTTTGGATTTATGCTAGAATTTTATTTATTTAATTATTTTGGTATGGATAAAAAAGAATTCTTAAATGAAGATTTTGAAATTTTTACAACGATATTTCCTGAAAATGCTTGACCTTGAGAAGGTTTCCTCATTCAAGTACTATCTGATCAAATTTAATTTATTATAATGGTAACATAATGACATATTACTAAGAGGAGCAGGTGCTTAAAGCATCCTAGGAGCATCTCCATTACCCTGATCGTATTTAGGGTGCTATTCTTTACGCATCAATTAAAATATTATTTTATTGATGATTTATCAATGTCTTAAATACTGATATTTTTTATCGCACACTCGTACCATATCAATATTAGTGTATTCGGATTTATACAACATAAGATTCAATGTATAACAATTCACATTCCTTTTGTATTAGAAGATTCTATGTTCAATATTTATTTCAATATATTTTTTATAATATTTCGATATTTTCTTCCTTATTTTCATCCTTCGAAAAAACACATTGTGTATAAAAATTTATACATAGTTATTACGAATTTAAGTTTCAAAGAGATGGTTCTGGAAATGAAAACATCCTCTTTTCAAACCAACATTTTTTTTTCACAAAAAATAAAAATTACCAATAAGCCAAAGCATAAAAGTTATTAAATTATAAAAATTCAAAAAGGGGGTGGGGACAAGTAAAGTGAGCAGACGTAGACAATTGCTTTAATGCATCCTACAATTTGAAATTTAATCATATGTTAGATAATATATTTTATAAAATATAATTGAACTTCAACCATTTCTTGAATGAATACGATCCAAATACTTGATCCATTGAAAAAAATTTCCAATAAAGAACTTGCGGTGTAGGTGCTTTAAGTTTGAAAATTGAATGCAGGGGTAGTTTGGGAAAGACATATATATATATATATATGTGCATATATATAAAGAGAGAGAGAGAGGAGGTGGGGGGGGGGGTGGTTGGGTATAGGGGTTTAGGACAGGCTGGAGCGGGGTCAGTGATCATTGGGAAGCGGGAGTAGATTTCCAGTTGTCAGTGGGTCAGCAACACTTGAGAATTGAGATGTGTGCGACCACCAGGACAAGCATCCTATGTCCATCATCTCTGTTTCAAACGGCTACCTCCTCATTTGAATTCAGGAGAGGAAACATTAATCATTTTATTTTCAAGAATAAAAATACTTTTTTTTTTTCTTTATATACTCTTTTCTTTATGAATTTGTGTCCAAATAGTAGTACCACATTATATGTTCAAATTGTTAGAGATTTTAATCAAATGAGTGCCATAATATAAATGTACTAATTGATTTGGTCTCAATTTTTTGAAAATACCTAAAATAATTTTATTGGATAACATTCTCTATTCAAAATAATCTTGTTGTTAGAAAATTAACGGGAATGGCATGTGCAAGTCTTGTGCATATACCATTTTCATTAGTTTTCTAATATTGGAATTAGTTTGAAGAGAACATATTATTTAGTGAGACTAATTTGACATTTTAAAAAAAATTGGGACCAAATTGATGACAAACTCTATATTTTGGAACTGATTTAGCAAGAATCTCCTAATATCGCATTTTTATCTTTAGGGATCACGCCCTTAATTGGCTGGCCATAATTGGCATTTAATGAGATGTGATCTTTGCATACATATCTCATGCATTGAATGCTGAAGGTGTGTAGGGCATTCATCACTATTGCTAAATTCCTTGGCTTGAGGTAGGTTTCAAATTGGCTTGGGAAATAAGGATACCAAAGTTCGAAGTTGAAATCTACTCTGAGCCTGTCCTTACACTCAGCAATATGGCAAATAGTAAAAGCCATCTCTTGGGCCTGATTATTGAAGACTGCAGGGAGTTCCTATGCCTTCCGTGGGATATTAGAATTCATCACATATTAAGAGAAGGTAATATGTGTGCGAATGAGTTAGCTAAATTAGGTCACATCATGGGCATTTGTATGACTGTTTGGGATGCCCCTCCATTGGAAAGGATTCGATTTTTGTTATCTGAGGACCTAGCCTAAGTTCATGGCTAGGTTTTCTCTAAAAAACAATTGAAGAAGAAGAAGACATTTGCCATGTAGAAACATTAATTATAATTGGGACTAACATAACTCTTACAATGGTATCAGTGATGGTTAGTGAGTATAGGTATATCTAATAGTATGTTGTTTTTACCTAGTTTTAGGCCTCAATTATGCTTATTTTGATTAACTTTAGATCTTAAATTGGTTAAAATTTCACAAAAGTTAATTATTACTTGTTATAGGTGAAAATTGATGAAAATGAGTAAAAAATGGGCCAAAAGATGGTAAAAAGTGCAGAGGGATATCGTACAAGAAAGTTGGAGGGCTAAATTTGAAAATAATCATGTTCGTTGCACAAGACATGGTCACGCCTTATGGGCTAGAATTCCTACGTGGGAATGGAAAAGAAAAATCTTGATATGGCAAGAGTTTGACTTGAAAACAAATTTCCTACTTGCCTACGACTCTTAGAATTTGCCAAAGAGTTATCCTAGTCCTCTTAGAAATTTGGTCTAGGGTTTGAACCCTATATATACCCGATTGTATCTTATTGTTTAGACATCTTAGATTTCAATCTTTTATTTTAGTTCTTAGTTTTTCTCTTTAGAATTTTCAGCTTTTATATTTTTATTTTTATTGTTATTCAGGTCATGCGTGGCTAAACCCCTTTATTCAGTCAATGAGTAATTCGAACCAATATTTTCTTCAAGGATTGTGAGATCTAATCAGTTTGCTTGTCTTTTAATTTTATTCAGTATTTGTGTATTTTTATATGTTTTTTGAAAAAACTCCATCTCTTATTGTTGTTTTGTTAGTTGTGCAATTATGACCCATTGTTTAATTAATTTAACTTCATAGTTCCAGTTGGTAATATCAAATCCGTAATTGTTTGATTGAATCAACATAAGTGAAAAGTAGCATAATTCGTTATACTACAGAAAATACACAATCTAGTTTCGAGCAACCACGTTTGCAGGTTTGTTGGCTAGGATTTAGGTCTTTCTAGTTTTTAATATTGTTAACGGGTTAAATCTTATCGTTTGACTAGGGTTATTCATTAATTAGGGATTGTTCATAGTGTTCGTATGTCTAGTCTTTTATTAAGGAAAGATTAGATTGGACGAGTTCTCTGAAGGCTATAACCAATCTATTACATGAATTAAAAGCTATTTTTAAATCAATGATCAATCCAGAAAAACGTTGTGTGAAGAATTACCCTTGACTGAGTCTTTATTCTTATAGATTTACTTTTGATTTCTTTCTTGCTTTTATTAACTTGCCATTCAAAATCCCATTTCTTTACTTTATTTTGCACTCTTGGTTATCTTGAAAAATAGTTGACATGTTGTTCTCTGTGGGATCGACCCTTCTCACCCTATCTACAAATTAATTTTGTAGTTAGAGGAGTAGGATTTATTTTTGGTGGATTCGACACCCATCAATATCATGTGTTAAGTGAATTTTGGGGGTTGGTTCTAAGTGGAGTTATTAAGGGTTTATCGAGGGCCACCCTAAAGAGTCCCATAGGATTTATCTGCTGGTTATAGGCCTTCGAAACTTTGCTCTCGAGGGTGTCTAAAGGACCTTTGAGGCAAATTCCCTCAAGGTTGCCTATTGAGAGTCAGAGTTTCTCGAGAGTCCTTTGGAAGGTCCCATACACTCTTGGCATATGCGGAGATGGTGGATTCCTTGAGAATTTTAGTTTTCCTACCTAGGACCTTTTCAAACTAATCCATGTTGTAAACTATTTTGGAATTGTCAAATCACCCCCTATCATAAAAAAATTGTCATAGAGATTCCTTTAATTTATTGTCAAATCAGTTCTAAAATATAGAGTTTGTCGTCAATTTGATCCCATTTTTTTGAAAACACACAAACTAGTCCAACTGGATAACATTCTTTCTCCAAACTAATCACACTGTTAGAAAACTAATAGGAATGACACATGCAAGTGACTTGTATATGTCATTCCCGTTAGTTTTCTAATAGCAAGACTAATTTGGAGAGAAAATGTTATCCATTGGGATTATTTTAGGTATTTTTAAAAAATTGGAACCAAATCGACGAGCGCCCGTGTATTATGGGACCAATTTGACTAAATCTCAAATGTTATATATTAATTTTACTATTCTAATAACTTGAATTGTAATTATGTATATTTATTTTGTTGTATATGTATGAATTTAATATATATATATATATATATACACATATATATATAATGTAATGCAGAATCATTGCAAAACAATTAGTATTAGTGATAAAATATAAAAATTACAATATAAAAGTTGTTATCAATAATCATATTAAGTGATAATATCTTTTATTTTGTCATTAATTAAATCTATTCAATGACAATATTTTTTTATTTTATCACAGTATCACTTATTAGTGACAAAAATTAACAAGAAAAATTGTCACTATGATTTTATGATAAGATTCCATACTCGCTGAGTTGTCACCACAATTTTGTCACTAATTATCAATAATGAAAATTTCAACACTATATTGTCATTGATGACATTGCATTTGTGAGAAAAATAACTCTTTTGTTACTAAATGTATTTAATTAGTGACAAATGTTTCGTTATCCCTTGTTATATTATCACAAATTTACTTATTTTATTATAATTAATGTAGAGACACATATATATAGAGTAATGATCAAGATTTTGTAAAATACATTTATAGAAACTGAAAATGTGTTTTAGAAACGCATTTAATATTAAATTGTCTTGTGTTCAAGTTATGGCTCACTTAAAAATAAATTATATATATTATATTCAATAGCATTACTATTCTTTCATTATCCTTACAATTATTATTATTTTACGTTATCATATGATCGGTTATCATATGATATTAAATTCTCATTTCATTATAACTGTATAATCACTAATATATATTAATAGTAAATTAATAGAATAATTTAATTTATTTTTATTTTGGTTATCAATAAATTTATACTAATGTGCCAAGTGTCACCTCTTCTCGCCACGTCAGCTAAGGCAGGCCAATCCAAATCCTGATTATGGGGCAATAGAGCCCTCGACCTCATAGGCTGCCCTCGAAGGAGGTTTTAAGCCCGGCTGTCCTCGACCATGAGGTTATAAGCCATAAAACTCGCCAAGGATGAGAACCGATGCCCTCGAAGAGACCCAAGGTCCTCAAGAGTGCGTTCGCATAAAGAATGAGCCCCAAAGTGCAAGGCACTAGGATAGAGGTACCCCCCTAGGCTTATCCCAAGTTTGGGACTAAAAGCCACGAGGAACACCTGGAATCCTCGAGACCTCATACGATGACCAATAGTACTAAAACACAGGTGGCTTAAAAGCTTGGGGGGTTCTCGCAGTTGTGTCGAGGGCACGAACCCCATACTTAGCCTCCGCCAAGCTCATTGGCCAACGAGAAAAAGCTAGCTGGTGATAGATGACAAGCTTTGTACCTACTGCTGCCTAATGCGCCCCTGTGGCACATGAGTCCATCCCATCAGTTTTCAGCGTATTAAATGCTCAGTCATAAATACAATCATTGGTCATAAATGCCCAAAATACACATTAAATGTTAATTGGACCCCTCATTAATGAGAAGGTAAGGTCAGCCGACATTCGTGAGTTCAAAAGGGGACAAAAAACACGTCCACCTGTACCTCACTCGTCAAAAGGATTGACCAAACCCCATCATCTACGTTACATCAGGGGACCTCTCATATAAATAATCAAAGGCTCTCCACGTAAGAGGTAACAGATCATTCATCCTTTAAATCATCTTACTTGTGAAACAAAAATACCATATAT
Source organism: Petrea volubilis (assembly GCA_026212405.1). Lineage (NCBI taxonomy): Eukaryota > Viridiplantae > Streptophyta > Magnoliopsida > Lamiales > Verbenaceae > Petrea > Petrea volubilis. The sequence goes on from CM047884.1 coordinate 7,326,409, forward strand.
TCACTGTTCATCTTCTTCTTCACTCTATCCTCAACTGGCTTGAGTGTCGGAGAGCCTACGCCGGGGCAAAACTGACTAGTCTCACGTGCGTTCCTCCCTATTTGACAGGTGGGCTACCAACATAATCACCTGAAGTGTGCCAGACTCTGACACGTGATCGAACCGAAAAACGACCGCATCATATACTATGTTTTATAATGCTATCATTTTATTTTATTTTTTAAACGGAAAAACAAAAGCTCGCTTTACAACTATATTTAAGCATGAACTATTCTCGAACCTTATTTGAGTCACCTTAACTTATTTTCGCGGTTTCAACCAAACAAGAAGTAATTAGTGGAATTCAGTGGTATTTTAGTAGAAAATATTCAATTCAATAATGTAGTCAATTCAATCCAACGGCCTAACATTACCATCAAAAATCTACTGGCTCTACACAATAAAAAAAAATACAAGAAATGAACTTAGTTATTTCGAGTTATAGTGTATAGCATCTTTCTCACTTTCCCTTTGGATTAAAATATTTAAGAACAACTAGGTTAAGAGCAAAAAAGACAAATGCATCTTAGTTTATATGGCATATACATATATATATATACATATAAATATATATATATATATGTAAGTCATTAATTTTAACATTTGAAGATGCCGAAGCAAGTACGATATAGCTCGTGACTCCAGCTAGACATCTCCAGCTATACATGCTTACAGCTGCCCCTCTACCCTTCCACCCTGGCCTCCCACATCTTTTTTGTGCTGGTCTTTGCACTTTTCACACACACACACACAAACAAACACACACACACAAATCTGACCAAATATATATATGTATATATATACACTACAAAATATTTTTGTTATTTTGTCTGGTGATGAATATTATTTCTGTACTACAAGTGAAAAGCAGAACACGCTTAACTAATAAAAAATTCGTAATTAATAATTTTTATTATAAAAAAATATTTATGATAGATTTGTGACTGAATCTTATTAAAATTGAGCAAAAGTACTAACCAGTTACAAAACATTTATATATTAAGGAATTTGTGATAAACAAATTTTGTCACCAAATATAATTCTATGAAGAATTTTATGGAGTTTGTGATGAATTTTCCATAAAGGGTGTGTTTTTTTTTTTTTTTTTTTTTTTTTGTATTGCTGATCCAAAAGGTTGAGAAAGTCTCAAATTACCCAAGAATTGTTCGCGTGAGATATCATTTTATTAATGATGTAATAACAAATCGAAAATGCATGTTAATAAACGAAGAAGTTGCATTTGCATCTCCATCAAGCCGTGAATAAACTTTTGCTTAATTACTTATCAAAAAAGAAAAAATAAACTTTTGTTAATTAATTTATGTATATCATTATACAAAATTATTATTTTTTATAAGATAAATAAATTTTAATGCATCCAAATTTTGGTTAGATTTAGATGTCGTATTAATGTATGAAAACCCCTTTATCGACTACATAATTGAATTACCAACTTTCAGTTGGTCTAGCGAGATGAGGTTCTAGATTTTTTAAGCAACGTCCAGAGTGCGAATCTTGATATTATGAATTGAATAATTGGGTTGGGAGGATCGCCCTCATAATACTCGATTCGGATTAGTCGGTCAATAAATCAAAACTGAATGATTAAGACAAAAAAAAAAAAAAAAAACGACAACATAATTGAATTAGGTAGCTACCGTTAAAATGCTTGGTATTTTCAATGTACAGCGGATGATGCAAATACATGACAATGATATATATCCAAAACAATATTGAGCAATGGTATTTACTTTTTGAGACACAAATAGTTGTGATGAAAAATGAGCAGAAAGCGTGTCCCAAGGGCATATACATAGCCTTGTTTCAGTATCTGCCAACACTGCTATACCCAATCCTTAAATTTAAATATTCCAAATCTTAAAATATTGATATATATATATAACATGGAAAAAATAAAATGAAACAAAATAAATAATGATAACCAAGAACGAGGATCATGCACGCGGCCAAGAAATGAAGAGAATCCAAGCTTAGATTACAATTTTTCTTTATTTTATTTTATTCTTGAATGAATAAAACAAATACTAAAAATGCCAGTAATTAAATATTTGTGTTCTGCTATAGCTAGCAAAGACAATGAGGCAAATTAGATTATTTATCCATCATATTTTTAAATTTTCAGAAAAATATGATTATGATAAAACCACTACAAGGGCAAAGAATATTGGTCATAAAATTAATATTACTCAATAATTCAATAAAAATTATTATCGATTATATATATATATATATTAAGTTATCAAGCTATTTTTTTTGTCGCAACAATCATTTACATACCGCTAGATGTGTTAAAAGTTATATCTAAGCTGCCACTAATTAATATTTATTAGTTATAGATGCAAGTAAATTAACAACGACAAAGTCAATTTAATTAACTATATAAATCGATTCTGCAAATGTTTTGCTAAAACCATTATTACATTGCATCTAGTAAAAATTATGATTTGTAACAATTAATGTTTTGGCTTAATCACTAGCATTGGAGCTCGAGCACTTATCCACAAGTGCGCCATTGCAGCTCTATGTTCACGTGCACTGATACTATTTAAAAATCAATTACCCACTTGACAATTGTTTAATAAATTCAAGGGTGGTTAACTGTATGTATACACAACCAAGGAACTAAATGGTTATATTAATTAATACTTATGTGTAATTTACTATTTTATCTTTGTACTTGTATGGTATTAAGAGGACAACATAAAAGGAAAACTATTAAGAGGCCTGTGCAAGAGAGTTACTTCCTTTACAATATTAGTTTTATTAGACAAGACCATATTTAGTGTATATTTTGCAATGTAAATATAACAGAATAATATTCAGCGTATATTTGCACATAGATTTTTAGGAACTTGTTTAGAAATGTAGGGTTTCTTTTGGTCTTGTATATATATTGACTATCATCAATGAGAAGAAGAACATGAACTTTTTGTGCCTTTCACTCGATTGTTTCCTCTACTTTATCAAGTTTAAGTATATTTTTTTTGTAATTTATAATTATTTCTTTGTTGAAATTTGTGATTTATGAAATTTGTATTTTCTCTAATTATGTGTCCACTTCATAGAGTTATTTGGGATTTAAAATTTTAAGATTTGCTGAAAAATTTGTATATTTTTTTTCCGAGGAATATTGGTATTCCTTTTTTTTTTTTGGTGAAAATCGATTGAGAATTAGCTAATTCTTTCAGTAACGATGAAAGAGCCATAGACTCCCATTATATTGTGTTATATTTTAACTCTCTCTTTTATTTTTTTTTAATACGATCCACTCGAGACACTTTATAAATATAAAAAGAGGATTCGAGCCTAGAATTTCAATGATATCAGATTTATACTCCAATCATTTGACTACCATTCCAGTGACATTTTACCTCCAAAACTTATATTGGAGGTTGTGAACACGATTCATTTATGTTTTCCAAAGAAAAAAATTGATGGGGTACAAAAATTGCAACTACTAATTAAAATTTGAGGTTAATTTGATTATAACCTGAAGGTGGGTATCAAGAATGCAAATATTTTTATAATTTGGGGGCAAAAATGTAATTCTGCGTTAAATTTGCCTCACTCATCTTATCATTAATTTTGAAACTCACTTAAATTATAGGACCAATTCAAACTATTTACATAAATTTAGTTCCAAAATTACAAATAACTCTATAATGTTGGAGCAAGAGAGCAATTTCCCTCATTTCAGCTTTGTTATTTTCTTTTTAATATATTATATAATTATTTCAACTTTGTCTTCACATATTACATACATCGTGCATTGCTTCTTTAAAAGAAACAAGAATAAAAAAGAATATGCAAGCCACTTGACAATTATTTAATAAGTTCAAGAACAGTTAATTGAATGTATACATAATGATAATAAAATACTCACATGATTATATTTTTTTTATACAATCATCTCGAAACACCTTATAAATATTAATCGAAAAATACTCCAACACACACGCACACACTCACTACTCACATGATTATATTTTTTTTATACAATAATCTCGAAATATTTTATAGATGTCAACCAGAAAATATCCCCACATACATGCACACACTCACTTAAAGAAAAAAAGATAAAAAATAAGAGAATTCGAGTTTATAATCTCTTTCATACTATTTTTAAACTCCCACCACTCAATTTTGAACTCAATAGCCTCACATGATTACATTAATTGTGTATAATTTACTACTAATTCAGTCGGATAGAATTAAGTGGCATCATCTGTAATAAAAGATTTTTTTATTTAGTTCAAATGAACCCAAAAAATTATTTAATGATTTGAGTTAATACTGACTTCACTGACTTGCACAGAAACCGCTAAAAGGTTGCTGTAAGCAAGCTGTATTGGTCGATATGCCTCAAAGCTGCATTGTTTTTTCTCTTTTTTCTTCTCTCTCCCCTACACTTATAACGAAAAACCGCGTTGTTCTTTGACTCATGGCTAAGCTAGCCCCTACCCCAGAAACGATTAGCTGCCAGCACCTCGATAAATAGCCGTCTCCGCCGCTCTGCCCTCACCACCCAAACCACATTCAGCTATTCCAGCAAAACTCTCTCTCTCTCTCTCTCTCTCTCTCTCTCTCTAAAATGGCTTCTTCTTTTATTCTAAAATTCTTAGCTCTGGTTTCTCTCTTAAACGTCTGCTTTGCTTCAAGAATGCTCAACACACTCGTTGAGAACCCACAAGACCGACAGCAACTACTCCGCTATCACAAAGGCGCCCTTCTGCAGGGCAAAATCGCCGTCAATCTCATTTGGTACGGCAAATTCAAGCCCTCGCAGAGGGCCATTGTCGCCGATTTCATCAGCTCCCTCTCAGCCTCGCCGTCTGCTCCCCCGCAGCCATCCGTCGCCGCGTGGTGGAAGAACATCGAGAAATACTACCACCTCGCCAACTCTAAGAACCCATCATCCCTCTATTTGGGCAAACAGCTCCTCGACGAAAATTACTCCCTCGGAAAATCTCTCTCCGACAAACAAATCGTCCGGTTGGCCTCGAAGGGCGACCAAAAGAACGCCGTCAACGTCGTCCTCACGGCGGCGGACGTCGCCGTCGACGGCTTCTGCGTGAACCGGTGCGGGACACACGGTTCCAAGAGTGCCCTCGTGAAGGGGAAGAATTACAAGTTTGCCTACATCTGGGTCGGCAACTCGGAAACTCAGTGCCCCGGATACTGCGCCTGGCCATTCCACCAACCCATTTACGGCCCGCAGAGCCCACCACTGGTTGCGCCCAACAACGATGTGGGTCTGGACGGTATCGTTATGAATTTGGGTGGGCTTTTGGCCGGAACCGCAACGAACCCGTTTGGAAATGGGTTTTATCAAGGCCCGTCGGAGGCCCCATTGGAAGCTGCTACGGCTTGCCCGGGAGTCTATGCTAAGGGGGCCTACCCGGGTTATGCTGGGGACTTGTTGGTGGACCCCAGTTCCGGTGCTAGCTACAATGCGCATGGTTCAAATGGTCGGAAATACTTGCTTCCGGCAATATATGATCCTTCCACGTCTAAATGTTCCACTTTAGTTTAATTTGTATATGGAGAGGGAAATAGTGTAATAGTCAAATTCGTTTATTCTTTACCTTTTTTGGGAATTTAAAATGCATTAATTGAAAATTTTATGTTCCATGTTACCCTTGAAGTAGATTGAACATTTATTTATTTATAATTTTATCTTCAAAGAATTGAGCAATTATACCAACTGAATGTTTAATTGGATGAGGAGTTTATCTAATTTCCAACAATAGGATGCTCACAATTTTCGTTCATAAAAGTAGTAAGTAATACTAACAGTATTTTTAACCATAAAAAAAAAAACAAAATACAAACCGTATTTTTCATTTGATAAAAGTGGTAAAGTTTTCTAATAGATTTAAGTTGGGCCCTACTATTGACGTCATCGTCGATATTCGTATACAGTCTTGTTCAGGTTAATATAATCTTTTTCCCTACCCAAACCAAAAGCTAAAATGTAATAATTATTTATAGCCAATTATAAAAAGGAAGAAGTTTATCATTTTGGCCCTATCTGTGGTCTGTCACATTTGAGCTTTAACCCAAATGTTTATGTTTGAACTTTATTACCTAGTGATGATGCCGAATTTTGGAGCTGTTCCTTGAGGATGATGTGGAATGGCGGTTTGACAATTAAAAAAAGGAGAGTTCTTGTCTCGTTTGGATAGAGAATACGTGAATTTAGTCGGAAATATCTCCAACGAAGACCTTTCGATGCTTAAGTCAGTGTTGTGAGTGAGAAGATATAAAAATTCTACAGAAAATCGAATAGAGTTTTGGTATGGAAAGTGTATGTTACCTTTATGGAGATTTTTGCAGGAGTATTTATAGTAAGATGGGATTATAGTTGAGTTGGTAAATCTAGAGATTCCTAGGACAACTCAACCAATATTAACATAGAACGCCGTGGTTGCAGAGGCACGTATATCCACTGCAAGAGTTGGTGGCAAGTGTCAGAGATTGCAACGTACAGCCACATACTCCATGCTCAATGTATCAAAGTAAGCCGTCAAATGGGCAGCGGCTGCAAAACACTGGAGGAGAGGAATATCTTCGAGGAAGATGATGGAGTTGGGCCCAAACCTTGCTCAACTGGGAGCCAGCTAACACGTGACGGCCGTAGAAGGGCCCACCCTTACACGTGTGAGATACCTTGTATCACCTGATGTCGTTTGACTATTTTGATTCTTTTCTATTAAATATCAACCTAATTTAAGTTCGGATAGTCATAATTGAAGGCACTCTTAACTAGATTAATTTGTATTTCCCATTTGTAGCTCAATTCCATACACTATTAGAAAATAAGGATTTGGCCACGGAAAAATTTCGTGGCCAATTTTAGTTTGGCTAAAAGTGGTCACGGACTTTGGCCACGGATTTCTAGCCACGGATTTAACCGTGGCCAACCTATTTTAATTTTTAATTTTTTTTAATTTAGCCATGGATTTATCCATGGCCAAAAATAAATATTTTTTTTAAAAAAAAACCTAGCCATGGATTTATCCGTGGCCAAAAATAAATATTATTTTGAAAAATTAAATGTAGCCACGGATTTATCCGTGGCTAAAAATAAATAATTTTAAAAATTGATAAATATAGCCACAGATTTATCCGTGACCAAAAATATTTTTTTTTAAAAAATAAATAAATATAGCCACGAATAAATCCATGGCTAAAAATAATTATTTTTTTTAAAAAATAGCGACGGATTATCGGACAATTTTTTTCATAAATAATTTGATTTTAATACACCTCAAAACCTGCAATTTTTTTTTTTCAAAAATCAAAATATCAACAAACTATATGTCAATGTAATACTAATATTCCATATGGCTTATTCTATCATATATATGATATTATTCTCTAGTTTAATACAACAATTCATACAAAACAATTCATACAACAGTACATATATAAAAGTATTTAAAAGTCAAATGTAGGAATATCATCGTCTCAATCATCCTCCTCATCATTATCATCGTCATCGTCGCCTTCATTTTCATCCCGAGCAACAGGAGCAGACGAAGTAGAGCCCTATTACGCCTTGGAGCTAATCAACGCGTGAGTTTTTTAAGGTTGGCCGCCATTAGGGACACAGTCTTTTGAAGGCCGGAGATCTTTCGACTATTCTTTTCTTCCATCTCGGCCATCTTCTAACTGTGCTTCTCATCTCCTCTAAATCACTCATCTTTTGTATGAACTCTTCTGTCTTGGGGTCAACCCAAGTATTCAAGTCAGTCCATGAGCCGGAAGACTCAACAGTCACGGTAGAGGGTCTACCGGCAACCATACTACCGACCCTTCTTTGGACCGCCGACTGTCTGCTTCCAAGTCTAAAACGTACAAAGAAAACAATTAGAGCTTTATCTTGTACATATTTTTTAATACAACATACATATATATATTTTTTTAAAAATTATATATATATCTAACAAGTACTCTTATTAATGTTACCTCCAACTTTTTGGATAGCTGAATAGGTCCTTCTTGTGCATTCTCGGTGGCTCGGGAATGAGCTTCTTCATAATTAGCTCTGAAGCTCTTCTGCAAAAAAAAAAAAAGAAAAACATACATAATTGTTATAAAACCGTTTTTGGCATTAATATATGAAGCTAAATAAATATAGAAAACTACCAAAGTAGTCTTTGCTCACTCATCCACATAATGCTCGGTTCCATCCTCGTCTCTCGAATAATGGAGAGCCTCAAATGTTTCGTTAATAGAAGGCCGATTTCCATTTTTGTCCATTTGCAATAAACATGAAGTAATTTTTTTTAAAAATATAGAATTAAGGACAGTAATAAGATAAAACTGTAAAAATCAACACAACTTCAAAAAATTAAATAAAATACAAGAAAAAAGTAATTACTTACCAAATGATCTTGCCACCTGAGATGAGATCCGGATCCTCCCTTATGGCTAGGGAATCCTTTTCCGTCACAAGTCGATGCTCGGTTTGCCCTATTTTGCTGGCTTATCCTCTGGAACTCTGGGGTGCCCCATATAACCCGTAAAGCATCCCAAGATTCCTTACCTATCCAATGAGACCTGCGGTTATCCCAACGAGCTTTAGCCAGTCTATTTTTCAAGATCTCCGAACCTTTATGCTCGAAATTCTTCCAAATTCGGCTTGAATGATCAGGCCGCCAAAAGAATTTTTTCTAAAAAATATCAAGGAAAAAAAAACCATATATGAACAAGTTGTAGTAATAGTCAAATGTCAATTAAACTAAGTAAATATACATATCTTAAATTGGGCAAACAACATCTCACGAGTTTCTATCAGGACCTTTTTCCAAGTAGGCCATGGTCACTTAAAACCATTCTTAGACCAATCTCTTTGATACATTTCTCCTCGAGGTCAAATCTATTGTACAAGTGAAAAAAACAAAATTATAAATTACAATACTCATAAAATATATACAATAGATATCTATTTATTGATCAGATAGCAAAGTTATATAAATCAATTGACTTACTCTTTTTCTCGTGGCATTATTAGAATCTGATGTCCACTGGTATCATTGTTTTGAGACATGTCGGTGGATCGGCCTCTATTCATCGGAGTCCATGGGGCGGACCCTAAGGCAGGGGATAGAGAATCTGATCTCGAGCTACCTAAATTGATGTTCAGATTAGTCGGTGGAGGCATATGTCGATTAGACCCTGAGTCTGATACTTTCTTTTTTCCTTTTTTCGATTTTCCAGCCATTTGTTTCAGAATTCTCAACAAATAATCGAGAAAATTAATAAAATGTTAACAAAGTGCACAACAATTGATCACACATCAATTATGAATAATTACAAAATAACAATTCACAAGTATCAACTATATAATAACAATTCGCAATAGAATTTATGACAATGAATCGCAAACATCAACCATTAAAATATGAATCCTATTCATCATCTTCGTCATATTCAATCGCATCATCTCCTTCGTCGTCGTCATCATCAACTTCATCATCAAATTCATCCTCCTCGTCATCGTCATGCTCATTTGCTTCATCTTGTATCTCATCATCTTCAAGTTCATTATGAAATGCACTATTGTCAAAAATCACCTCTTCTAGTCGACTATCAGCATCTACCAAAAGACCCGTAGGTTCATTATTGAACACAGAATTCGCAACGGGTGAAGATTCTTGCAACAAATCATCAGTAACAATTTGTTGATTGACTACTCTACTTCATCGTCTGGTTTTAATTACAAAACGCCAATTCAATTTATCCCTCATTGTGCCCGGATACGGTACATAATATACCTGAGAAACATGTTGTGCAATAATGAACGGATTATCTTTTGAGTATCTCTAATTAACTTTGATCTCTACAATGCCAGATTGCGGGTGTATCTTCATACCCCTCTTAGAAATGGAGTCAAACTAATGACATTTGAATAAGACAACCTTCTTTTCAGGTACACCGGAATATTCTAACTGAATCACTTTTTTAAGTATGTAATAGAAATCTGTGGACCCATCGCCCCGAACACAAACACCAGCATTATAAGTGTTCATACGTTGCGTGTTCTCGTCTACATGAAAGGTATGTCCATTCATTCATTCACAATATATCTTTGCTATATCTTAACCTTACGATTTGGTCCCCACGCCAAATCATGTAAATTTTGATTAGCGATATTATTTTTGGGATTATGAACCTATACAAATAATTACACCGTCATAATATTTATAATAAATGTTTATATATACATTTTTTATTTTAATTAATAAGGTACTTACATATTGTTCAAACCATTCTACAAAATTCTGCTCAACCGACTCCTCAACTTCTTGGTCGGTTAAATTTGGCCAATGGTACCGAACTGACAACCTATACATTCTACATATTGAAATAGACATTTTAGGAGTTATAATTTATTAAATTTATTAACAAATTAATATTAGTCATTACATACTTACTCGATGATAGGCACAATCTCGTCGCAATTAATAAGAACGTGTAATGCGGACTTTATCAACTCATCATGACTCAAAAATTGCTCGTGGCATTTGCCAACGCGCTTACCAGCTTGATTGCAGACAAACAATGTGTAGGGTATCTCTTCAGCACTTCCATCATTCTCATTACGCTTAACTCTTGTACTCTTCAACTGGATGTGGCTTTCAAAATAATAGGATGTGAAGTATGATGACTCTTGATTTAAGTACGCCTCACATATTGAGCCCTCTACCATTGCTCGCTTATTCACCATACCTTGTACGACAAAGTTACTAATTCATTTGGGATCTCAAAAAAGAAAAATAGAGGTTGACAAATCTTTAAAAAAATATTTACCTCTTGAATGGATACATCCACCTATATTGAACAGGTCCACACATCGCCGCTTCAAAAGGCAAGTGTATCGGCTAGTGTTCCATGGAATCAAAAAATGCAGGAGGAAAAATGCGTTCCAATTTGCACAAAATCGAAGGGATATTCCTATCAAATTGCGACAAACTTTCCTTGCGAAGCTCTGTGCAACACAAATCTCTAAAGAACTGACTTATTTCAGTTAGAGGCTTCTAATCATTTTGTAAGAGTGCGCTAAATGCTGTTGGGAGTAAACGTTGCATAAACACATGACAATCATGACTATTCATATCGTACAACCTGAGTCTCGATTGATCAACACAAGCTCCCAAGTTCGATGCATAACCATCAGGCATCTTCAAAGCTTGAACAAATGTGCATAAATCACGCTTTTGTTCATTATCCTTTGTCTTGTCTTTAATATCTATGACAATGTTGAGTATGTTCTCGAAATTATTTTTTTCGATGTGCATGACATCCAAATTATGGCGGACCACATTGTTTTTCCAATATGGCAACTCCCAAAAAATGCTTTGTTTGGTCCAATTATGATGTATGCCATATCCTTGCAATTTTTGATGCTTGACTGGCGTATCGGTAACTTTCAGCATTCCACGCACTTCTTCCCACGTCTGATCGCTTGTCATTACCGACGGAGGGTTTGATCGTTCACGATATCCTTTGAAAAATGCATCTTTGTTTTGTCTAAATGGGTAATTCTCAGGCAAAAACTTACAATGACAATCGAACTAAGAAATCGTCACACCATTTTTCAGTCTAAATGCCTTTGTTTGCCGCATACATATAGGACAAGCCAATCAACCCAATGTTATCCATCCCGACAACAACCCATATGCGGGAAAGTCATTGATTATCCACATCAAGGCGGCCCCGTAAATGAAAATTCTGCATTTGGGAAATGTCATACGTTTCAACTCCTTCTAACCACAGAATTTTCAGCTCGTCAATTAGAGGTTTCAAGTACACATCAATCCTTTCTTTTGGGTTACGTGACCTCGGAATCAAGCATGCCAAAAACATATACGGTGTAGTCTTGCACAATTCTGGCAGCAAGTTGTATGGAGTAACAATCAAGGGCCAACATGAGTATTGCTTCGATGAAGTATGATTAAATGGATTAAATCCATCGGCATATAATTCAAGCCTAATGTTTCGTGGCTCAGCAGCAAATTCAGAATGTTTTTTATTCAAAAGTTTCCATGCCAGACCATCAGAAGAATGACAAATAATAGCAGGCTCTCTTCTGTGCTCATGATGCCACCTCATTTGATCAGCTGATTTTTAAGAAGCATACAACCTTTTCAATCTTAGAATAAGAGGCATGTAGTGCATCATTCTATAAGGAACACGATTCCTACTACCTCTCTTAGATGGTTTAAATCTTGGATGCCTACAAAACTTATATTCCTCTAAACATGAATCTTCATTGTAATACAACATACACCCCTTGATGCAACAATCAATCTTCACTGATGTTAAATCTAACTTCTTAACTATTTTTTTTGCTTTATAATAGTTGTTAGGAACATGATAATCCGACAGATTTGATGACTTCACAAGTTCTGCCATTCGATCAAAACAACCTTGACATAAATTGTAGTTGGATTTTAATGACATCATTTGAAGAATCATTGATAACTCCGTCTGAGTGTCACAACCTGGCCACACTAGTCGATGCGCAGTCTCTAATATGTCATAAAACTGTTGTGCTTGCATATTAGGATATTGATCATTGTTTCACTCAATCTCAGTATCATGACTTACTTCGGCATTCAAATTGGGACGATAATGCATATCATGGTGAAATGCATTCACATCCATAGCATCAGATACCAAATTCTCGTAATTATTGACCGAGCTCCATATGAAAAATTAGCCTGATTCGAAGAACTAGCACCACCGAGCTCCACGTTTTGAGTTTCTGGAGCTAACTCGCCATGTGAAGTCCAATACCAATACTCAGGTTGAAACCCAAATTTCATCAAATCGCAATGCACATTACTAGTATCCTTATATTACCTATTAGTACACTTTGAATACAGACACCTAATAAGGCCTTTATCAGCTATATACCGCAGTTGTGGAGTTGCGAATTGAATAAACTAATTAAGACCATTCATAAATTGTTTGGTGTAATTTTTTCGATCAACAATTGACCTATTATACATCCAACCTCGAATTTTCCGTATATCCATATTCTGTAAACATAAAACGAAGGTAAGTTAACATCACTGCTAGACTTCATATCTAGATAGATTAAGTTTGTCATTTTTATTTGTTCAACATGCTTCATTAATGTCACAATCCATAAAGACTTAAAACAAAGCAAATTATTTCAAACATTTTTCAACATTCTTCCTATCAAACATATTTCACCTAATTTTAACCCCACCAACAACAAAATTCACCCAACATAAATTATTTATAACAATCCCTAATCCAATCAAACGTGTTCAAAACAATCCATAATCCAAACAAATTTGGTCACAACAATACATAATCCAAACAAATTTGGTCACAACAATACATAATCCAAACAAATTTGGCCACAACAATACATAATCCAAACATGTTCATAACAATGGCTAATCCAAACAAACTAGTTCATATATAACAATTCATAATCTAAACTTGCTCGAAATAAATTTCACCTCAACATAAATCATAACAATTCATACCTTGTTCAAACTTTACCTCCACAAATTATGTATATAATATCAACCTACAAATATTTCCAAATACACCAAAACAACAAACAAAATTAAAATTTCATCTCAACTAATAAAATAAAAATAAAAAACTAAAAATAACAATAACGTGTGTGTGTAGCGTGTCTTTGGGAGGGGTGGGGGGCTATTGGGAGGTGTTGGGGGGTGGGGCGCTGCTGGGGTGGGTGGGAGGGGAGGCGGGGGGAGGCGGGAGGAGGCGGCGCGGGGGGAGAGATGACGGGCGAAGTAGGGAGGGAAAGGAGAGGCGGTGGCGGCGACGCTTGGGGGGGGGGGGGTTAGGGAGATTAGGGTACCTTTGGGGGAAGAGCAAAAAACAAGATCTGAAAATGGCTAAGTGCTATTTATATATAAGCACTTACCCACAGATTTTTTTGCCTTAGCCACAGATTTTTCTGTGGCTAAGCAAGACATTTTTAAAAATTTTATTTTTTGACTTAGCCATGGAAAAATCCGTGGCTAAGCCACCCGATTAAATTTTTTTTTTGACTCTTGATTACGGATAAAACTGTGGCTAAGGGATTTTAAAAAAATATATATATATATATATTTTATTTTCTAGCCACGGAAACAGAGTCAAAATCAGACGTTGACTTTTTTTGAGTCGGGCTTTTTTGTTAATTCGGTTAGACGGGACCATACGATTGGAGTAATACATCTTGAAAACTAATTAATTTGCTTGAAATACTCAATACAGTCCATTTCTTGATAATTTGTGACAAGTTAATTGATCTTAGCATACATTTTTACCGAACTACGAAGTCATTCTTATATATCACAGAAAAGGACAAACGTATTTTCATTAAACAAACTGTAATATTCAACTAAAAAGATGGGAAAATATAATAATCATGGTGAAAATTATATGACTTTGAAATGGCTCACCTTTTTAAGTCCCGAAATGTTGAATCAAGCGATATAAGTGAGCCGTTTAAAATTAAAAAAAAAAAATTTTTTTTAGACTTAGCTATGGATAAATCGGTGGCTAAGCCACCCGATAAATTTTTTTTTTTGACTCTTGGTCATGTATAAAACCGTGGCTAAGGGCTTCGTTTTTTTAAAATGTATATATTATTTTCTAGCCATAGATTTTTCCCTGGCCAAGACTCAAATCATGCGTTAACTTTTTTTGAGTTGGGCTTTTTCGTTAATTCGGTTAGACGGGACCGTACGATTAGAGTAATACATCTTGAAAACTAATTAATTTTCTTAAAATACCAAATACAGTCCATTTCTTGATAATTTGTGACAAGTTAATTGACCTTAGCATATATTGTTACTGAACTACGAAGTCTTTCATATATATCACTGAAAAGGACAAACGTATTTTCATTAAACAAACTGTAATATTTAACTAATAAGATAGGAAAATATAATAGTCATGATGAAAATTATAGGACTTTGAAATGGCTCAAACCTTTTTAAGCCCCAAAATGTCGGATTGAGCGATATAAGTGAGCTATTTAAAATTAAAAAAAAAATTTGACCTAGCCATGGAAAAATCCGTGGCCAAGCCACTCAATTAATTTTTTTTGACTCTTGGCCACGGATAAAACCGTGGCTAAGGGCCTTTTTTTTTTTAAAAAAATATATATTTTCTAGCCTCAGATTTTTCCGTGGCCAAGAGTCAAAATCAGACATTGACTTTTTTCGAATCGGGCTTTTTTGTTAATTTGGTAAGACAGGACCGTACGATTGGAGTAATACATCTTGAAAACTAATTATTTGTTTGAAATACCAAATATAGTCCATTTCTTGATAATTTGAGACAAGTTAATTGACCTTAGCATACATTATTACCGAACTACGAAGTCATTCATATATATCACTAAAAAGGACAAATGTATTTTCATTAAACAAACTGTAGCATTTAACTAATAAGATGGGAAAATATAATAATCATGATGAAAATAATATGATTTTGAAATGGCTTAAACCTTTTTAAGCCTCGAAATGTCGGATCAAGCGATATAAGTAAGCCATTTAAAATTAAAAACAAATTAAAAATTATGAGTTAGCCACGAAAAAATCCGTTGCTAATATATATATATATATATATATATTAAAAGAATAAATATTTTCTAGCCACGGATTTATCCATGACCAAGATGGAATTTTTTTTTAAATTTAGCCACGGATAAAACCGTGGCAAATATATATATTTTTTCAAAAAAATAAATAAATATTTACTAGCCACGGATTTATCCGTGGCCAAGTTGGAAAAAAAGTTTATTTTTTTTTCAAATTTAGCCACGGATAAAGCCGTGGCTAATATATAGATTTTTATAAAAAAAATTTAAATATTTTTTTGGCCACGGTTTTATCCGTGGCCAAGATGGAAATTTCTTTTTTCCAATTTAACCACGGATAAAACTGTGGCTAACATATACATTTAAAATAAAAAAAATTAAATATTCTCTAGCCAAGGTTTTATTCGTAGCTAAAAATATTAATATTAAAAAAAAATTATATAGCCACGGATTTTTCCACATTTAGCTACGGAAAAATCCGTGGGTAGATGTTTTCTTATTGTTTCAAAATCCGTGGCTAGGTCCGTAGCTATTGGCAATGAATTTTGTCTGTGGCTAAAAATCCGTGGCTATTTCGCTATTTTCTGGTAGTGATACTTAGATGCTACTTTCTAGGAAATAAATTTAAAAAAAAAATTACTTTTTCACCCTTAGATTTTTTGGCATTCTTTCTTTCTTTCTTTTGCCTATAGATCACCGAAGCCGTTTATCCAAACTCAAACCCTACATTCTCTCTCTCTCTCTCTCAAAGAAAACTCAGTTCATTCACAGGCAAATCCTTTGATTTGAAGAGGGTTTGGGATGTTCTTGGTTCGCAGAGGAGAGAATACACGACATTCTCCATGCCTCCTTCATTCTCGCTGTTGCGTTTTTGTTGTTTTGAAGTTGGAGTGTAGGTATGCACTTTTTAAAACCTTTTTCTTCTATTTTCTTGAATAACTGACAAATTATGATAGTATAATTGCTATATTTGTTTGTTCTATCTTGTTCTGTAAAACAAATGTCTATGCTTGATGGTTTGTTGGTGTTGTTTCTAGTTTTTTTTTTAGTTTAAATCATAAAAAATATTTTTTAATATAATGTATTTTTAAGTTCAAAAATAGTTGTGAACAGTTTTTTTTTTATGTTTGGATTTTAACATTTTAACCGAAACCCCCAAATTCTATTATATGTGTTTACAAGTTGACAGAAAGCTTATAGTCTGATGCATTATAAAAGATGAATGCAGGTACATTGATGAAAAACATGAGTCAAAAAGGGTACCTGAATCAGGAGAGATAGTTAAAGGGTGTAATCCACATAATTATATCATAAAAGATCTCAAGACTAATATTTTTCACATTGCTTTTCTCCTATATATTAGACCTAAAAAACTTAGTTATTTTTATTAGTTATGAAATGTATGATATACACGGGATTAGAAACTTCAATTTGTACTTTGATAGGGACTTGAGAAGGATGTTTAAGAAATGGCCAAAAGAAATAAAACCATGTAGATTGTAGGAGCCTTTGGCTAAAAGTTGATCATAATGGAGATGATCATGTGCAGGAAGAGGAAGCAAAACATCAAGAAGAAACTACACAATAACATGGATGAAGCAACAATCCAAGAACATTTGAACACTAATCATGATGAGAATGACTTACTTTACAGTGATGATGAGATAGTTGGTTCTGAACAAGAGTATGCCTTTCAAGGTGGACAGAGTGGTAATGATTCATCTGATCTTAGATGTGGGAATGGTGATGAAAGTGAGAATGATGTTCCATCGACAAATAGTGACTCCAATATGTTAGATTATACTTCTGATGACAAGTGTGAGCCATTTAATGATAGTGATGAGGATATTCCAGACAATCCTCTAAGGGGTTAGCCAGATGTTTGCAACATTTGAGTACATGAGAATCCAACACAAAAATTTTAGTTAAGGAAGAAGGACATGTTTGGTGATGTCAATGAGTTTTGGGCAATTCTTAAAAAGTACTATATTTGAGAAGGTGTGGAAATAATTAAGAAAAAAAAATGAACGAACGAGGGTTACAGTGATCAGTGCGGTAGAAGGGTTTAATTGGAGACTGCATGCATCTCCTATACTTGTGATGGATTATCATTTATGATCAAGAGCGTCATTCCTAATCATACATGTGTGAGAGTTGATAAGCTAAAATAGGCCAGTTCCAACTGGCTTGATAAAAAGCTAGTTCTTATCATAAGAGGTAACCTGGATTTGAAAAACAGTGGATTCAAGGTTGAATTGAAGAAGCAAGGAGTAGACTATTGTTATACACAACTTTATTGTGCTAAGTGTAGAGTGGTTGATATAACTCAAGGAATTACAGTCAACTATTATGGTTTTCTACATTACTATGTAGTAATGGTTAGGCCGACAAATCCGGGTACTTTGGTTAAGTTTGAGTACAATTTGGGGCAGAATGAAGAGATTCCTAGAGAGCCCATAATCAAAAGATTGTTCTGTAGACTAGATGCATTAAAGAAGGGGGGTTTTAGAGGGTTGTTATCCGTTTCTTGGGATGGATGGTTATCATTTCAAGGGCAAATATGATGGTATCCTTCTATTAGCCATTTCCATAGATGCTAATCTTGGATTTTATCTTGTTGCATTTGCAGTGGTGGAGATTGAGAATAAGGATAGTTGGGGCTTTTTTCAACATTGCTTGTCTCAGATGCTCGGTGGGTTTAATGAGGATAAGCCCTGGATGTTTATAATAGATCATCAAAAGGTTAGCTAAATTGTATAATTGTTTGTCTATTGTGTTACTTTTCATATATGCATAATAAATATGTGTTTATCAATATGATATAGGGCTTGATTGAAGTTGTTCAATATATTGCCCCAACAACAGTCCACTGAAAGTGTTGCTGGCACATATATGCCAATATATATGAGGTAGTCACATTGGGCTTGCTAGAGAAAAAAACTATTTTGGAGTGCAACTAGAGCATATACAAGTGGGGATTTCACAAGTGCCTTGCAAAGGTTAAGGGACGTCAAACTAGAAGCACATAATTGGCTGACTAAGGTTGGAGACACCTCACTTTGCATTGGATATGCTTTCAGACTGGATGTGATCACATCACTGACAACATAATGGAGTGTTTTCACAATTGGATTAGTAAATTGCAGGCAAAACAATCAACAAATTGGTTGATAGTCTGAGAGTGAAAATCGTGCGTAGAATTCAAACGCGGTACAAAAAGGCGATGAAGAGGAAGGCTCCTATTTGTCATGGAATTGTAAAAAGATTGAATGATGTGAAAGAAGATGTTGTTAAATGTAACATGTTGGTTGATGGGCCATTCAAGTTTCATGTCAATGATAGTGCACATCACTATATGGTGGACTTATCTAGGAATTCATGTAATTACAAGGAGTGGGGCTTGACCGGGATACCTTGCAACCATGCTGTAGCAACAATTTCATATAAGAGGCAGGATATACAATCTTATGTGCACCCTAGCTTTACGAAGGACATGCTCATGAAGTGTCTTAACCACAAAATCTATGGAATCCCTGACCCTAGATTTTGGTTTAACGTGGATGGAGTTGAGCCTATCAAAATACTCCCACTAGTGGTAAAGAGGTAGCCTGGAAGGCCCAAAAATCACAGAAAAAAGGGAGATTGGGAAGGAGCCTAGATCAATCCCTTCGAGGAAGAGTGGAAAGATGAGGTGTGTAGGGTTTGTTGGAGGGAAGGACATAATAAAAGAGGCTACCATGTAAGAGTAATATTATTTCTTTTCATTATTTACATAAAGTTCTGACTTTATTATTTACTGGTTACATATCTAACTTGGTTTTCATGTTTGATGAGATATCACATAGAGAGGAAACCAAGATGGTTCATCAAACTCAAGGCAACAAAGGTCAAGCTCTAGGGTAGCATGCCAAACCAATAAGGTATATTATAAGTTTAAATTGAGCAATTTCTTTCAAAGATTTATTGATTTATTATGTTTGGGTCTTTAGTTGTAGGCTTATGTACAAGTTGTACCTTCAAGCTTTCAAACCAAGTGCGATCCATTACAACAAGGTTAGCCTCCCAAAATGATCTGGTAAAGAACTATCTCTATGTTATTATAACTATCATATTCAAGTAAAACAATTTATTCTTGTGCCCTAACTAATTTTTTAATTTAATTGTAACCTAGGGGATAAATAAACCTAGACCATCAACTTCAAAACAAAACAGTTCTAACTCAAGGTTTAGGGGTGCATCTAACCCACATGCAAGGCATACTAGGTGCAGAGTTGATGGATCTTCCTCTGTTGGATTTTAGTCACATTCTCAAGCTACTTAGACACAAGAAGCACATACCCCAACAGTCTCAAGTTCAAAGAAATTAGCATGGTTGCCTGAAATTCCTTTTGAAGTACTGTTATTAATGTTAAATATTTACATTATTGATGAAAACTACAATTATTGGTGATGGTTTTTGTGATGGTTATTAGTAATGGTATGTGGTGATGGATGAAGTGAACTTAAGTTTTTTCAATAAAAAGTGTCATAACTAAAAGCGTGCCTTCAAAAATGCAATTCTTTTTCAAGTTTTACTTGTCAAAATGACCTTACTAGATGTATTTTTCACTACCATTTTACAAAAGTAAGGATTTGTGCCTATAGGTGCTCAGGAAGCGACCAAGGTCATTTTAATCATCACAACCTTTTTATTAGGACAAAGAGCGAGGCCACCGCTCAGCGTAAAATGGCCTAGGGCGTTTCGCCGAACATGGCCACTTAGGCTTTACAGAGAATTCTGCTGACCCTGCAGATGACACGGCCAAGATTGTTCGCATGCCATGCTCATTTGGGCTTGTATTGTAATAAGTGTGTGGCCACGATGTTGTCATTTTTCCCTATCACGTTGTTCAATCTTTTTCGTATCTAATGTTGTCAATAGAGTTTATTTATTTTTATCTTATTATAGAGTGGGGGTACGTAATTGAAGCGAAGTATAGTCAAGCATTGGATTTTTCCCTCTCGGTCCAACCCATTGTAATCATTCTTGCTCAACTTTCAGTTCAATCTTGTTTGCTGCTTCGAACCTCTTTGATATTTGAATTCTATAAATCCTATCTATATTTCATGCACCTATTCATTTGTGAATTTTTAATCGATTTTTGCAAGTTTTGAAATTTTATATTTGAACTCGAAAGGTTGTTTATAAAATTAGACTATTTGTTAAATATACAAAGGAAATGTGTTGCAATTTTTCCGCAAGTGTAGGGGTTGCCCAAGTAATAAAGAGTGAGTAGAGTATCGTTCCCACGAGAAACAGAATTATCAAGTACCAACTTTGTAATTTCTTTATTGCCTAGATTTTGAATTTTGATGAAAATTTTGAAAAGTAAAACAAAAACACAAGCAAATAATGCCATCAATCAAATCCTTTCAAATAATTATTTAACCAATCCTAGGTTCTAAGTTTTTATTATCCCACGATCCAATTCACAAAAATATTTGTACTATTCTTTTGTAAGTAAAAAAAAACATATCAAAGAATGCTATTTGTCTACTTTCATAGTCACAAATGGATCCCTTGGCCCTTTGCACACAAGATCAGTTGTGTTAATTAAAAAGCACACACTAATTAATATAATCAATCATAGAAGATCATCATTATTTCTAACCTATGTGTTCCTTATGTCTATAAAGCAAATAGTCGGATTTTACAAACACCCTTTCGTAATAGAATATAAATTCTCAAACCTTACAAAAATTGGCCAAAAATTCACAAGTTATTAAGCGTTTGTAATATAGATAGGATAGATAAAAATTAAATAGCAATGATCTTCAAATAAACTACATAAAATTCATCTCATGAATTCAACTAAAACCCTATAACTAATTTAACTAGACATAATAAAGGAAAAACTAACTATGATAAAATAAAACATAAAGACAAATTAAAGCAAACATGAGTGTCGACATTGTCTGGAGTCCTTGAATTTTGAATCTTCAAGTTGTCATGTTCCTTGTGAGTTATTTTTCTCAAAACCTCCTTCTAAGTCTTCCAAAACCGATGAAAAACGTGTGGAAGACTCCTTTATATAGATGTAGGGAAACTGGAGGTTGAACACTACTAGAAAAAACAGTTTGTCATGGATTTGGAAAACAAATTCGTGGCAAAATAAAATAGCCACGGATTTGCCACGGATTTTATCCGTGGCTAAAAATGGGGTGGCTAAATTTAACCACGACCTTTTAGCCACGGCTTGATTGTGGCTAATGGGCATGGATTTTCAGACACGGGCATTAGCCATGGACTATCCGTGGCCAAATTTAGCTACTTAATCTTGAAAAAGCCAAGCTGTGGCTAATAGCCATGGGTTTTCCGTGGCTAATCCATAAGAAAAAAAAAAAAACTGACTGAGGTACGTAAGTTAGTTCTAACATTATATTGGGGGATAACTTTCATAATTTAATGAAATCATTTATTTTGACAAATAGTATCAGGACCATCGGAGGGGTTGGGACCACATTTAAACTTATATTCCAAATATGTATTTCATTTTATTCTTCACTGCGTGAATATACATCACTTGTAAAGATTTTATCAAGTGTAGAATTAAGAAAATAATTTTAAACAGATAGTTGTATAGCATAAATGTGTATTATAAAATAAAAAATAAAATACCATTAGGGTTGTAGCCTGCAAATATTTTGAAAATTCAATATATATCATGTTATATGTAATGGTTCAATCCTTTATTTTTTACATAATCTTTAATTTTTTTTATATTGAAAAGTATTTAATGATTGAAGTAGCAATTTGTTAATTATAACAAATAGTTAATAAATTAATAGGAAAAACAAAAATTATCACAACAAAAATTTATTTAAATAATTTTGATGCATCCGCGTCCGATCACACGATGGCCTCCATGCCAGATACTGTCCCTCCTGCAGCCATTAAGACGATTAACCATCAGGCCGGGAGGTTTTCAAAACGCGTCTAACATGGGGAGAGGACTTGGCCCTTATAAGGAGCTCAAGCGCCTCGTCTCCACTCGATGTGGGACGAATCACGACCGCATCATAAGCCCCCCAGACCAGGGGCTTGAGAACCATTCGGTCCCCACAGACGGCGCCATATGATGCACCCGCGTCCAATCACACGGTGGCCTCCATGCCAGATACTGTCCCTCCTGTAGCCGTTAAGACGGTTAACCATCAGGCCGGGGGGTTTTCAAAACGCGTCTAACATAGGGAGAGGACTTGGCCCTTATAAGGAGCTCAAGCGCCTCGTCTCCACTCGATGTGGGACGAATCACGACCGCATCAAATTTATATTTAGAATTTCGCATAATTTAAATTAGTTAAGTACAACAAAAACTAATTCTTAAACAAAAAATTAAAGTGGTGTAGTGGTTTGATACTCTTATCTCAACTAAGAGGTCAAGAGTTCGAACCACGTCAAATTCAAGAAAAAAAAATATACTCCGTGGCTAACAGCTAGCCATGGCTAGCCCGTGGCCATTAGCCAAGGCCTGGTCATGGCTAACCACTCTGGCCACGGTTTAGCCATGGCTATATCGTGGCTAATATAGATCTGTGGTCTTATTAGCATGGTAATTTTACGCTGAAATATTGTAAATTATCAATAACAATTACATGTTGTTGAATTATTGATAAAATTATAATATATGTTATGACAATTGATCAATTATAAGCTTTTCAAAACTAGATAATTAACTCGTATATGTAAACAAGTATGGGTGGTAATTTTTGATCCAACACAACAACCCAACACGAACCCAACACGAAAATAGCAGGTTAGGGTTGAGAGTTCATGGATTGGGTTGAAAATGGGTCAAACCTAAAAGTGATCTGAAAAATATGGGTTGGGTTGACTCGTAGGTTACCTATACAACCCGAATCCTTTTATGGGTTAACCGATAACCCGACCCAACCCAACCCAAATCAATTTTTTTAATCTTTTTTTCTCCTTTCCCCTCTCATTTAGAGAAAAATATATTATGTATAAATTATAATTATAACATTTTGATGGTTATAATTAATCATTAATAATATAATATAGGAAAAATTATGAAAAAGAGAATAAGGAACTTTTTTTAATTATTAAACACACAAAAACTTTTAGATATTTAAAGATAAGAGATCGTTAAATTTTTTAAATAAGTAAAAAATCAATTTAAATGAAAAACTATAATTATGTTAGTTATGACTTGTCATCTTCTTCTTCCCTCCAAAAAAATATATCTTCTTACTTTAATTATTTATTTGCATTCATTGAAGTTTTATATTGATTTATTTTAATATGGAATGAAATTTTTTTACCTAACATTTTTACAGTATATCATAAATAAAATTCAAATAAACTAGAGTAGGAAATGAACTCATTAATTTCTATTGTAAATTTCAAATATGTATTTTGTACATAGCCGACCATGACTACAAGAATGTATACCTTTTAGTGACAAACCAATTACAAATTTAATTTTCTATGCTAGATTTCATTTATAACAAATTTGTTAGTGAATGTCTTGTTACTAAATTTTTATTTAGTTCTATTTACATTGAATTCTATCATTAATCATCACGTGATGTGATGATATTCTAAAACTGTGACAAAATATAAAAATCTCTTTGTCGCAAAATTTTCGGTAGACTTGGTGAAGGGGTGTATTTTTATAGTGCATACAAAAATAAATGTATATATAGTATAGTTTGCCAAATGAAAAATTAAGGAAAAAACCCACTCGACCCACCCAAATTTCCACCCCTATAAACAAGTGACCATAAACGTTGAAATGACGTGATTGGGGGTATACTTATACACTTGTATATGTCGTATAATCCAACATATTGTGATATTATAATAAAATGGTAAATTAATTCTAAAGAAATAATTATGAAACTTAAGTTGTGTATTAACTCAATACAACATTATAATATCGTCAAATATTTGAAACGATCATTCGTCATTCGAATTGACCTTGATCAGCACACAATCGTAACATTCAATTATATATCAATTTAAAAGATTTAATTGAGTAATAATAGGAAATTAAATGAAGGTTATTATTTATTACATATAAAACAACACTTAAGAAAACAGATTAATATATTTCTCTTCAAAGAACATCTTAAATCGAGCACGAATAAAATAATTAAATAGTAACATAATTGATAAGTCCGTAACTCTACTTGGTTTTTATGTTTATTTTGACGGACTTATCATGTATTTTTCTCCATTTGAACTTCTTTTTGCCTAAATTTGAGATAAATCGTTTTTTGTAGGTGAGATGGCAAAAATACTATAAAGGAGACGAAAAAGTGGAATCAAGAGTTGGGTACCTACGTAAGATATTTCGGGTACCAACTCAATTTCAGAGATTATGAGAGATTTTGAGAAGAAACAAATTTGTAAATTTTGGTACGTACCCAGAATATTTCTGGTATGTACCCAACTTCAGTCAGTGGCCACTGTTCCTAGTGCGATTGGGACTCTATTTTTGGAAGGTGTCCCTAGGATTTTTCTGCCTTTTTTAAGTCCAGAAATATGAGGGCGGCCACTGTTCACGTTTTTAGCTAGGTTTTATTCTTTAGAACTTTTTCTTTCATTAATTTTAATCTTTTGGGGGATTTTGTGATGAAGGAAAGAAGGGAGAAATCAAGATCGAAGGGAAGAACAACCGAACGAGAGGAGTTTTGCGCCTGAAATTTTCATCAATTAAGTTCATTCTTCTCTCTTCATGAATTCTCTTTCATATTTCGTTTTTATGTTTAATTTCATTATGAACTAATTTTAAACAAAATTTTATGTAGCTAAAATTATTTTTTCTAGTAGTGGAATCCTACTGGAATTAGGATTCTTTTTTAGGTTTAGACTCGCTGAAACAGCTTTGCACATCAAAATAGCTTTCTCCTGTCAAAATGGCCTTGGCTTTTTTTTTTTCTTGCATGGTTTTGAAGTTTTCTGCACCATCAAAACGGGTTTTGCTGATCACAATGGCCTTGGCCATTTTGTTACACCTTGAGAATGTCTGACGAAACGGCCAAGACGCGTAAAAAAGGCTTAAGCCATTTTGGTGCCCTCTCTTGCATTTTTTTGGTTAATTTTGACCCCGATTTTCTTCGATAACAACACAAAAGGCTTGTGAGTGGATGTTGGTATCAAAATCTTGGAAGAATCGTATTTTAAGGGTTTAAAAATACTTTTAATTGACCGAATTAAGATTTTCTTTATTCTCACTAAATTTTTTCTTTTTAGACCATAAAACCTCAATAAAGACAACACAAATCACATAAATTATGCGCTGAAAAGTTTATGCATTTTAAGCTTATCGAATGTATTTTTCAGAAATAAACGAGCTCTCATGTGATCAGTTAGTTGATTAGTGTTGAGCTGCAACTTCTCTATTAACACTATTCTTATAAGCGATCATGAAAGTAGACATGTCGGATCTATTAACAGATTTGTTTTACTTTTGAAAGATTGTTGGGTTATAGAATTTGTTTGTTTGTTTTTTCTTTTTTTTTTTGAGATCATCCAAAGCTCAGGACAATCAGTCCTAACATTTTATTACTCTGCTTATAACATGTTAGAATACAGAGATTGAGCAATGCACTCCGGGGGATCGCTTCCCCACACATCTAAAGAGACTAAGTCACAATAGGAGAACTAGGTGAGAGAATGCGCCACACCATTTAGGAAACGTCTCACATGTCAGGGATATCTCTTGAAATTCTCCAAGCATCTGCACACAATTGTCCACCTCTTGTCTGTAATAGGATATGCATGCTTTAGGCCTTTGTATGAATTGGATCATCATGATGGAATCACCTTAAATGCATAATTTATGGATTCCTTTATCTCGTGCCCATCTGAGCCCCATAAGAAGCGCCTTAAACTCCATAGCGAGGACATCCTTGTAGTCGAAGCTTACTCGTGCCCGAGCTTCCTAGAACCTAAGTGTCTCATCCCATATCATAGCACCCAAGTCCGAGCTTCTATTGCCCCAGCTTATTCCAAAATATGTGTTTAGTTTTAGCCATCCCGTAAGGGGTGGTTGCCATTGCTAAGCTGCTACCAGCCCTTGCGCGCCCATTCCACCCTTATACCATAGCTCTTCTTGTTCATAGTAGCATGAGTTAACCTAGTTTTCACCTTCGATGAAGTGAGGTAGGTGTCCCTGCAGATAAAATCTAATGTCCAATTTCTGTTCCTTTACACGAATGCAAATAAGCATGTCTAATTTCCGCCCATCTTCATTCTTTGACAAGAAGGTATATAAGAAACGAGATCGATAATTCATCTTATTAGAATAAATCTTTATAAATAAATGACAGTCTGACAATTTTGTCTTAAGCATTTGTTTGAGGGCATACGTTGAAGCACAGTTAGTTGAATGGATGCATAATAATAACAAATAATTAAATACACACTTTATGGCCATTAAGTACAAGACATGCCTTGTTCACGACTTTAAAGTTATAAAATGTCACATTGACCCCAAAAAAATAACTGAATAACACTTATCAACAACCTTTTTAAACTAAACAAAATTATATTTTTTTCATTCTATTAAAAGAACCCAATATTTATTTAAATATATTATCTCAAATGTTAACCAAAAAATTACTACAAACAAGCACGTCCTTCACTAATGTAAGATTTGTGGCGAAAAGTATTATTTCACATATTTTAGAGCATTTGTGATGGATTAGTAATAGAATTCAATGTAAACAGAAATAAAGAAACAATCAGTGAAGAGACTACTACTAGAAAAATGTTGATTTTCAAGGAGTTTAGCGACCAATAATATTGGTTGCAATTTGTGATGAACTTGGTGACCACTAATGTAAGATTTGTGGCGAAGAGTAATATTGGCAGCTTTTGCTAAGAAAATTTGAGACAAATGAAAAGCATTTGCAAAAGTGTTCTCATACTAAATACTTTTCACGAGACTTTCTGAAAATCGCATTTTTGTTGCAAAATTGGTGCGGCAAGCTTGCATTCACTTTTGTCTGTTGGAAATATGTTTTTTTTTTTCACTGGTCACAAAAGTTCATTATGAGGGTGCACCTCCTTTGCGGCCAACAGATGTGGTTTCAAAAATTGTCGAGAAATTTAAGAATTCTTGTGTAACATTTTGTGACGGAATTTTTTTTATTTGTTTTTTTTAGCATATTTATAAAATTAGCATTCGCTTGAACCGTCTTTATTTATTTATTTATTTTTGATCAATAGAAACTCAAGGAAAATCCCTGGCAGGTCATGGTCCTGCTTTGAGGTTATCCTTGTACAGCAAATAAGTGATACAGCTAGGCGCATCATCATTCCAAACATCTATTTGAGCTAAGCTACATGCCGCTTCTTTTGCTAACACATGGGCTATGGAGTTTGTTGTTCGTCTCACATGTTGGAAGATGGGATCTTCAAGCCAGCGAGCAATTTCCCAAGCTGCATCAATCTGTAATCGATATAAGGATATATATCTCTTTGGGCTATCTAGGAACTGGAAGACTTGGATAGAGTCCCCTTCTACAATTAGTGGTCCGGCCCTATTATCCAATGCCCATCTTAGTCCTTTGATCAAAGCTAAGAGCTCCATCTGCAGCGGATCACACCTCCCGGGCGTAGCCCCCGCCAACGCCCCCACAAACACCCCCTAGTCATCCCGTATGACAGCTCCATATCCAGTATGCCCATTCCTCTAATTAAACCCCGCATCAAAATTGAGTTTGAACTTACCTCTTGGCGGGCACGACCACCATTCAGTCGGTGTGGGGTTCCGTAGCAGGGTGCTCGCTTCGTTCCAAACCTCACGAGTTTCATATGAGAAAGAGGCCACCCACTGCTTCACCTCATCAAATCTCGATTCCATTCCTTCGATATAGAATTTATTTCTCCACCACCACGTGAGCCAGCCCGCAAGTAAGAGAATTCCTAGATTCTTGCTCTCTTGTTTCCCAGCCAATCGTTGCAGCAGTGTTTTGATAGTAGATGGTCGAGCTAGAGGAAGGAAAGGGAGGTTCTCCCCACGGAATACACCTCTTGTGGCTGGACAGACACAGAAAAAGTGATCTGTTGTTTCTGTAGCCGCATGACACAGTTGGCAGACATCCTCCATCATAATCCCTCTTCGAGTCAAGTTTGCGCGTGTCGGAAGTCGATCACGGAACAGTAGCCAGCCCCAAATCTTAATTTTTACCGGCAAATTTACTTTCTACAACGCCTTATACACCCTATTATCCTCGGGTTCACCTTATGAACATAAGTTGCTAGATCATATTCGCTCTTTATGGATCATTCGGTACGCAGACTTTACCGTGAATAAGCCTGATGGCTCCTCATGCCAAAATGGCATATCAGCTCGGTTTGGATCGAGATTTATGTTTCGGATGATGCCCCATCCTGCCTGCCCAACTAACCTCAATATTTTATCAACGTCCCACTCCCCCGATGCTGCATCAATACAATCTGCCACAGTAAGTTGTCCGTCGACCTCCGGTGGCCATGGTCTCATTGGTATCAACGTGTCCGACGTCTAGTTATCCGCAATGAAATGCACGCCCGACCCTGATCCGATCCTCCACCCTATGCCCAATTTCAGCCAATCACGCCCTTTTAGTAAACTCTTCCAAACTAGCGTATCCGTTTGCCGAACCCGACATTGCAAGAAGTCATTATTAGCATAATTTTTTCCAGTAGCAAATTGTTACACAAGGAAAACGGCTCAGTTAAGATTCGCCATGCCTTTTTTGCGAGCAAAGAGAGATTGAATGATGAGAGCTCTCGAAATCCAAGCCCGCCCTCCGCCTTCGGTAAGCACAGACGCGCCCATACCTCCCATGATATTCGTTGCCTTTCATCTTTCTGCCCCCACCAAAACCGACTACACATTGCATTCACTTCCTTACAAAAACCAACGGGAAACTCCAGAATACTCATAGCATAAGACGGTATAGCTTGGGCCACCGTTTTATAAGTACCTCATTTCCACCCATGGAAAGGAGTTTTTCCTTCCAGCCTTGCAATTTCTTCCAGATTTGGTCTCGCAAGAATTGGAGACAATGCCTCTTGGATCGCCCAAAATACATTTGGAGTCCAAGGTTAAACTCCAAGGGAGCGCCAGAGCATTGGAGCCTCCTACAAACCATTTCTCGAGTTTGTTGTCGCGTGTTGGAGCTAAAAAACAAAGAGGTCTTCTCAAGATTTATTTGCTGGCCCGACATTTGTTCATATTGTGCTAAGATGTCTCGGAGACATTTTATCTCACTCTCTTACGCTCGAAGAAATAGCAGAGAGTCTTCTGCAAAGAGAAGATGAGTCAATATTGAGCCTTACCTACAAAGGCGAATGCCTGCAAACGAGCCCGCGACGTGTGCCTTCTGGATTAGGCCCGAGAATCCTTCGGAGCATAATAAGAACAAGTACGGGGATAGGGGATCGCCTTGTCTTAGGCCTCTTGTCGGCCGAAATTCATGTGATAGTGAACCATTAATTCGGACTTGGAATGAAATAGATTTCAAACTCCACGTGATCCATTTTATCCATCTCGGACTGAAGTTCATTTGTTTCATTACTGCAACTAAAAAACCCCACTCCACTCTGTCATAGGCTTTTGACATATCGAGCTTTATCGCCACTTCTTCTTGCTTGCCTTTTTTCCTGCGTTTGAGAGCATGGATCGCCTCATGGGTAATTATTGCATTGTCATAAATTAGTCTCCCTGGCACAAAGGTGCTTTGATTTGCGCATATGACACTCCCAAGGACCTTTCGCAGTCTATTTGCAAGAATTTTTGCAATCACCTTGTATGCTACATTACAAAGGCTGATTAGTGTATAGTCTGTGATGTTTGACGCATTCGGTTTCTTTGCAATGAGGACAATGGTGGTTTTATTCATATCTTTCAAATCCTTCTCTTCTTCGCTCCCCTGGTCGTGGAAAAAATCTTGGCACATTGTTATCACATCGCGACCCTCCACGTCCCAGTATTGTTGATAGAATCCCGCTGGTAGTCCGTTTGGCCCCGGAGCTTTTGATGGATGCATCATCTTCAAAGTTGCAGAAACTTCCTTTTCTTGAAGCTGCTCGATTAGAGAATTTATTTCCTCATCTCCGAGCCTCTTCAGTTGAATCCCTATAAGGTCCTGGGTCACGCGTGAATCGGCTGAGGTAAAAAGTTCCTCAAAATAGTCTGCGGCCATATTCTCCATATCCATCTACCGTGTTGCTCGTGCCCCATTCGGGTGTTTTAGAGCCCATATAACATTTTTACGACGACGGTTAGATGCAATGTGATGGAAAATAGTAGTACTCTTGTCACCATATTGTAACCAATTCACCCGAGCCCGCTGGTGCCATAGCTGTGCCTCGTCATCCTGCAGCTGCAATTAATTGTTTTCCTACCTCATCTATGCGTGTATCACGGCTATCTGAAGGAGTCTCCCGCGCCAGCGCATTTAGAGTTGCTTGAGCCTCTTTGATCCTCCTTGGCAAAAACCCCATGGTCTCACGATTCCACCTATTAAGTTCCTCCGAGCACCTGCGCGCCTTCCCCTTCAAGACCTGATATGGGTTCGCTGCACTCCCTCTCTACATCGTCCAGTATTTTTGAATGATTTTTTTGTTTCTCCGCGCTTGGTCCAGAATTGTTCAAATTGGAAGGGTCGGTGGATTCTCATTAAACGATTCTTTGTATGCAGTAGTACCGCCATGTGGTCTGAAACCACTATTGGACAGTGTTGTACGCACGCTTCTGGGTATAGGTTCATCCAATGGGCATTTGCCAACACCCTATCTAGCCGCGCCTCTTTTTCATCACTTCCATATCTCTTATTTCTCCAAGTATACTGGCTGTCGGAGAAACCCAAGTCGCACAGTCCACACGTATCCAATACTTCGCGGAACGCAGCAAGTTGAGATCGAGGTCGGTGGTTCATATTGAAAAGTTCATCATAAGTAAGTACCTCATTGAAATTACCAAAAAGCATCCATGGTTCAGTTGTTGTCGGTCTGAGTCTCTTGATAAGTGTCCACGTTTCGTGACGTCGGTGGGTAGCTGGATTGCCGTATATCCCAGTGCATTACCACTAAATATCCGAGGCTCTGTCAGTAATACGAGCATTAGCATGGTATAGCGATGAGGATAGGATTTGTACGTGATATGGCGCCTTCCACATTAGCGCTAAGCCTCCCCCTCCTCGACCATTCGCTCGCCTTACATATCCTACTGTGGCCACTCCCTCAAAATCTAACACCTGCCCAAGTCGGTCCATATCCCTTGCTGCAAGTCTGGTTTCTGAAATAAACACCAGACTAGGTCCTTTCCTTTGAATTAAGCCCCGAAGATGACGAACGGTGCGAGGGTTCCCAAGCCCTCGCCCGTTCCATGCCAAAAGCGACATTATGTTGCGCGGGGTTGGGTTTCCCACCCAACCTCCGCATTATCATGAGGGATCATCTCCATTGTTGTTCTAGGTTTCTTCCCATGAGAGTAGTCACCGTCGTCATCTTTATCTCGATATCTTACTGTACCACGGGCAATTAGCTTCATACTCCATAAAGACGTAATGTGGGTCGTATCTTCTCTTTGTATCCTCTTAAAAGTCTTGGGCTTGTGTTTATATTGAGCCAGTCCATCTTGAGAGGCAACTAATGGGGCCCCGCTTGCATCATGTAAGTCCAACTTAGAGGGCAGCCCGGTTGGTCTTTTCGGCTCCAGCCCAATATAGCCCACTTGACTATTACCCACATTCTCTAGTTGATCTTGCAAAGCCCCCCTCGATCCAAACTGGTCTGGCCCAAGTTGAGGTTTTGGTGTTTCATTCACACCATGACTCTTGCATGGCAAAAGAGGATCCATATTCTGAGAATATCCTGG
This sequence comes from Petrea volubilis, assembly GCA_026212405.1. Taxonomy (NCBI): domain Eukaryota; kingdom Viridiplantae; phylum Streptophyta; class Magnoliopsida; order Lamiales; family Verbenaceae; genus Petrea; species Petrea volubilis. The sequence goes on from CM047884.1 coordinate 7,358,959, forward strand.
GATACTCGCGTTCCCCACAATCTTGTGATCTGTTGTGCTTGCCGTTCCAAAATTTAACTCAGTCGGTTGTAGACTCCTCCACGGAACTATCTCCATATTTTTTGATCCATCGAAAGCTTGACGTAACTTGCGTCCATCGTCCGACGTTGGGTGGGTATCCCCCTGGTCTTCTCGCTGTGTCGTAGGATCCCGGCTTTCGCTGCACTTCTTGTGCATATAGTAGTAACCAACCTCCGCCGTGTTTGCTTCCATCTTTGTTGGGATGAAACCCCTTTCGGAGCCTGCTCGTAAGTAGTTCCCAAAACATGGGTTTGCCTCAGCCTCTTTTTTGTCCTCCATGGTGGCATGGGTACAGTTCTGCAGCAGGTGTGCTATGCGCCCACACCAGTGGCAGATAATAGGGAGCCTTTCATACTGGAACCAAATCCAATACTCTCCCCCAGATTCTGTCTGTATGAATCTCCCGCGGCAGATCGGCTTCGTTAAATCTAGTCGAATCCGGATCCTTATCAAACTACCTGAAAGATCAGACTCAAGGAGGCCCCCATATGCCTCCCCAATCTGTATTGCTAAATGTTCTTTATTGCATATGTCCGAGACATTCCTGACACGCAACCAAATTGTAGTTGATGCCAGCTCCATAGTCGAAATATCTCGAATGTTCTGACCTTCTTCGAATATAACTAGCTGCTCCTCAAACAACCATGGTCTGCCCTCCAGGATCTTCCTTTTGTCTTCTTCCTGTTGCCGTAGCAAATACAGATTTGGCCCTATATCAATCATTCAGTGCTTCCCTTCCAGTTTCCATATGCGACGCCACAAGGATTTAAACTTGTCCTTTTGATATGGCTTGTGTGCCCACACCGTGCATAGCAAGCCAAGGGAACCCACTTCTGCGATCTGCTCCATTGGGCAAGTCCGCACAGATAGTCGCGCCATTTCATCTTCTGGCAGAATCGGACCCTTCGTATCCATGGTGTTGCAAAAACTCCTTCCCTACCCTTCTATCCATGCCAGCAGAAAAACTAAACACTAGACCTGGTGACACTCGCTTGACCGACTCGTAGAGAGAACTCGAGTTTTTAGCACTAAAGTTAAAGTTTTTATTTCAGAACATGCTTAAACTATTGCTTAACAGTCTTTATTTTGATAGTATTGATAAATGCTTTTTAAATATGACCAATTGATTTATTGATGTAATTGGTGTTATAAATCAAAAATATTGATCACCTATAATATATCAAATAGTCAATCAATAATTTAATCAAACATATAAAATATCGATCACTTATAAAATATATATTTTCAATGGTTAATTCGTCGTAAATTTGTGTGTTTTTGGTGGTCGACATTACTAACGGATTTGTCATACCCGAAATTTATTTTAGAAACTAAATTTATAATTCCCATCAAAACTAGCTAAATTATACTTACAATAAATAGTTAATATTTATTTGACTTAGAATAGGTGAATATTACCTTTATCAGTATTAAGTGGACAACATGTGTAATAATGATATGCGTTGTAGTGACTTGCGAAGAAATTAACTGCCAAAGATGCTGTAAGCAAAAGTTGTAATGCTTTTTTCTCTTTCATCTTCGTCCACTCTCTACTAATGTCTAATAACTAAAAACCGCGTTGGAGGTCGACTATCGGCTAAGCAAAGCCCTCTATCCCAGCAGCTACAAATGATATCCCACACCCACCCAAGGGGTGTAATAATCACTTTCACGGCCGGACCGATCCACGATCAGTTCAGATCTTCTATTGTATAATCGTATTACATTTTCTATTACACTCATCAATATATGCCGCGTGTATTGGTGAGCGATTGAGATAAGCAAAGAGAATCCATATCATTAGTTTTTCTCCTTCCTTATCTCAATCGCTCACCAATACATATGGTGTATATTGATAAGTATAATAAAAGATGTAATACGATTATACAATATAAGATTCGAATTGTTTCGCGATGTACCAATAGAATTGGAACAATCACGTTGGTTCTATTACTCGCGACCATTTCAATGCTCTATACCTCAAAAAATTAATTATAAATTAGACTTCAAATAATGGTAAAAAATTATTACATAAGGATTATGTATTTTTTTTTCTTTTTGCTCAAAAACTAGTGGTAATCAATATAAATTTGATTTTTACACTACGATTAACTTTTTAGTAATTTTGAAAGTTTATTAATCCATTTTCTCTAAATATCTTAAGGATATTGTCTTTTTAATAATTTAATAAATTTTTAATCCCTCATCATTTCTTTTTAAAATTTAATAATTCACTTATCTCTAAACGCATAAAAGTTATTAGCTCTGTATTAATTTTAAATCCTGCTAATCCCCTAATTATAATTTGCCCAATGATTTATTAAAAAATCAATATTAAGGAATCTTGTTAGCGTTCGGGGAATTGTGATGAAGACTGAACGGTAAAGCGTGTCCAAAGGGTATAATGGTAGACTTGCTTCATCATCTTCCAACACTGCTCACCAATCCATCGATTTTTAAATAAGTCAAATCTTAAAATATTGATAGATAAAATGATGAAAAAGAATAATAATTAAACAAGAAGGAGGAGCATACAGGTTGTCTAGTAAACAAGAGACCAAAACTTAGATTACAATTTTGTCGTAGTGTTTTTAATTTTATATGTAGATGAATAAAAGAAATATTAAAGTATGAGAAGTTCATACAACCGTAGCAATAAAGATTCTAATATCAGTGAAACAAATTCGATTATCGATCCATCATAATTTTTAATTTTAAGAAATTGGGGATTTCGGCAAAAATGGGAATAAAGTATCTATTTCTTTGATTGATGAGCAAAATTCAAATTGCCTGATCGGAAGGACCAAAACTTAAAACTGGCGCAGTTACATTAGGGAAAAAAGGATTTCTCCTTAGAATATGCATGCACTTACACTATTGAGCATAATGTGATAAAGTAAAGGTTTGCTCAATCGTTTCAAAATTTTACTAGTACAAGCATTAAGTGGGACTAGGAACGCAAACGAGTTGAGCCGGCTGACGAGCCTAATGAGCTGGCTCGACCAATGTTCGGACTCGAATTGGAATTCGTTGAATTCGAACTTGAGCCAAGCTTAAGCTCAGTTCGTATATTTTCGAGCCGAACTCGAGCCTAATAATTTGTGATCGTTGGCTCGCGAGCTGTTGATATTTATTTATTTTATATAATATATATATATATATATATATATAATGTTATAAAAAAACTAAAATTAAGAGTCAAAATTGATCCCAAGTCAAAAACCCTACCCAATCTGAAAAATTCTTCTCTCTCGTGGCTGGTGACTGTCATCGTCTTCTCTGCTGACGGGGCTCTCTCTCTCGTGTCTCTTCTCCCATCTCTCTGCCTCCACCTCCGCTGTTGTGTCTCCACCGTCGGGTCTCTCCACCTCTGCATCTCCATTGCCACGTGCTTCCACCTCCAACGGATACAATTAATTTGCTCTCTCTATGTCTATATTTATATGTTATTCATCCTTTTTTTTTGTGCACCTTCAATTTCTGTATTTTCTTTCATCTAAACCTGCCAATTTTTCTTTTTTATGGTTAATTTTACCTTAATTTGATGTTTTTTGGTTTAGATTGTTGTGCCGAACGAGCCTATGGAATAGAGCCGAGCCGAGCTCGAGCCTCAAATTTTCAGCTCACCGAGCTCGAGCTCGAGCTCAAGTTGTTTGGTTCGAGCTCGAGCCTTGAAAAAATGTCAAGATTCGGCTCAACTCGTTTGAATCCCTAAGTAAGACAATAGTGTGTAATAAGAGATTTGTTTATATTCGGTTGAGATGAATATTGTAATGTCTAAACCGCCAAGTACGCTGGAAGCAAGCTGTAAATGTGACACTTGAAAGCTGTAATGCTTTTTCTCTTTTTTCTTTGTCCACACTCTACTTATGTCTAATAACTAAAAACCGCGTTGAGGGTTTGACCAATGCCTAAGTAAAAGCCCTCTTTCCTGGTAGCTAACAGCCTAACACCCCATGCCCTTCCCCAACCCCCACCCCCACCCCCACCCCCACTACGTACCCAAGCACCCACCACGTATATAAAAGCCTGCACCACCACTCGACCTCACCACCCAAATCACATTCGCTTAACAAACAGTACTCTCTCTCTCTCTAGAACGGCTTCTTCTCCTTCTTCCAGTCTAAAGTTCCTTAGCTCTGATTGCTCTCTTGAATGTCTGCTTTGCTTCAAGAATGCTCAATACTCTCGTCCAAAACCCACAAGACCAGCTCCTCCGCTATCACAAAGGCGCCCTTCTCCAAGGCAATATCGCCGTCAATCTCATTTGGTACGGCAATTTCAAGCCATCACAGAGGGCCATTGTCGCTGATTTCATCAACTCACTCTCAGCCTCGCCGTCTGCTCCGCCACAACCCTCAGTCGCTGCATGGTGGAAGACCATCCAGAAATACTACCACATCGCCAACTCTAAGAACCTATCATCCCTCTCCCTCTATTTGGGCAAACAACTCCTCGACGAGATCTACTCTCTCGGAAAATCTCTCTCCAATAAACAAATTGTTCAACTAGCCTCCAAGGGCGACCAAAAGAACTCCATTAACGTTGTTCTAATAGCGTCGGATGTCATCGTCGACGGCTTCTGCGTCAATCGGTGCGGGACACACGGTTCCAAGAGTGCCCTCGTGAAGGGAAAGAATTACAAGTTTGCCTACATCTGGGTCGGCAACTTGGAGACTCAGTGCCCCGGGTACTGCGCCTGGCCCTTCCACCAGCCCATTTACGGCCCGCAGAGCCCGCCATTGGTTGCGCCCAACAACGATGTGGGCCTAGACGTCATCGTTATGAATCTGGGCGCGCTTCTGGCCGGAATCGCGACGAATCCGTTTGGAAATGGGTTTTATCAAGGCCCGTCTGAGGCTCCATTGGAAGCTGCTTCGGCCTGCCCGGGAGTCTATGCTAAGGGGGCCTGTACGGGTTATGCTAGGGACTTGTTGGTGGACCCCATTACAGGTGCTAGCTACAATGCCCACGGTGCTAATGCCCGGAAATACTTGCTTCCGGTGATATACGATCCATCTACGTTTAAATGTTCCACTTTGGTTTAATTTTGTATATTTGGACAGGAATAGTGCGATAGTCAATTCAATTTATTCTTTTATTTCTTAGGAAATATAAAATGTATTACATAAAATTTTTACATTCTATATTACCCATGAAATTTATTGAAAAATCATTTCTTTATAATTTTGTACATAAACAATTAAATTAATTAACCAATTATACCAACCAAATGTTAGATTGCTTGAGGATACCATGTTTATTGTTCGTTCTATATTTTAGTTCTAAATATATTTTCCCTTATATAGATATATTCACTCATTTAATTTATCATTTGCTAGTAAAATTTTAGACTCATAATCATAGAATGGCCCAATGTACATTTGATAAATTTGTTAGATTATAAATCACACCTAAGAGGGCTTAACGTGTTACGTTTTCATTTTTTCTATTTCTTCATTTGTTAAGTTTGGAAAGATAACCTTGCCTTCATATTTTGTCTTATAGGAGCTTCATTGTGTATGGTTTGAAATCTTGTGTGTATTGAATAACCATGGAAAATTGTATACTTACCTTGAAATATAATTCTTCATAATTTTGATCTATATTATCCGTTTGACTTTTTCACAAATACTGAAATTTTGAGTAATTTTAGATTTTAAAAATTATTGGGTAATATGTTAATTTTAAGGATTTGAACAATAATGTTTTTCCAAATACATTTCTCATAGTGTTTATCCAAAATATTACTCAGACTAAAAATAATTCCCATAATATTATTCTCTTCAAAATATTTTCCATATTATTAATTATATTGCCAAATACATTGCCCTATAGACAAAAATTTATTAGTTGGATTTTTTTTTCTTTTCCTATACTTTATTACCCCATAAGAATCCTATTTATTTTCCATACCTTTCTAAGTTATAGCTAATCATTTTTATTATTTTTTTATTTTAATTTATCTTGTTTATTTTTTAACTATTATTATGTTCCTAACACTTAGTCTAAGCATCAAATAGTCAAATGATCATGAAATTATAATAAAAGTTTACAATTTTTTTTCTAAGCAAGAAGGTATTATTAATTGATTTTATTATATCTAAGCACACCTATTATTATAGATCTTAACTTGAAATTTAACTTCTTATTACTGGAAAGTATAAATATAGTACAAACAATGTTGCTTTCAATTTTTCTTAAATAGGAAAAGATGAAAAAAAGAGTGACAAATTTAATGATTTATGAACAATGGAGAAATAACAAATCAATTAGTTTGTATCATTATATTGATAAATTAAAATAGTTATCGTAAATATTCCTGCACTATATTGAAATCTTAACAATAATTCTCTTTTCAAAATCAAATAGGCTAATAAATAAAATATAATTGCCCAAATAAACAATATTAACAAGATTCGAAGCTAAGTTAGAATTCTCAAAGTTTTGCAAAATTAATGAGAATCTTATTTTATAATGTATTATTAAATTCTTAATATAAATAAAAAAATTATTTCTCACCTTAGTATTGTACAAAGTCTAGATTAATGATGAAAAAAATAAGAAAAATTTCAAAATAATATGCTACTTGGTTGTAGAAATTGGTGTGAAGAAAAAAAAAAAAAAAAGTATGATAAATTAGTATAAATGTTACAAAAAATTTAAGAAATTACAACTAGTAAATAGTTATGGACCTATAAAGCAGAGAAAAAATATAAAAATTCCAACTAATAATTTTTTGCCTACATGGCAATGTATGTGGCAATATGAGAAATATTGTCGAAGGAATAATAGTTTGGCAATTATTTTCAATTAGAGTAATATTTTGAAAAAAACTCAGATTTCTCAACTAACACACATTTATGTTTTTAATAAAAATTCCAAACACAAAATATATATGTATATACACATATGTATTCATATCATTATCGCAAATGTTTGAAATGGAGCTCCATTAATTGATATTCAATAAATATTTATCTTACTAAATTCAAACTTTGAATAACACAGAATTGAAAAAAATTGTAATTTTCAAACATAGAATGTTCACAATATTATGACTTATAAAAATAAATTAACTAATTTAAATGAATTTAAGTAAATAAATCATATTAAAAGGTGGTTGATAGTTTTAAAAATGCAACAATGAATAAGTATGCTCGTATTCAAAATGGTCTATGATTTTGAGGTAATTTTTTTTATTAATAATTTATATTTAATGAATTATATATAATTATATAAAAATTAGCAAAACGTATCCTACAAGGCTGCAAGCATTAAGTGGACATCATTTGGTTGATAAGAACCCAAGAAATGTCTCATGATTTTGTTACAATGACTCGCAGAAACCGCCAAGCGTGGCAGTGGGATGCCCCTAAGCTGTAATGCTTTTTCTCTTTTTCCTTAGTCCACTGAACCTCTCTTTCTACTGATAAAACCGCGTTGGAATTTGACTATTAATGGCTAAGCGCAAAGTCCTCACCCGCTCTCCCACTCCCCACCCACCCCCAGAAATGAGTGGTAGCCATCACCATTATAACTAGCTGTGTTCATTTGAATTGAGATTTGTTAGATCATTTATACTCGTGTTCAAAAGTTTTTATTTAAATTGAAATGTGTAAATTATTTATATTTGTATTAAGGAGTTTTCACTTAAATTTAGATTTATATATAATCTATACGCATATCGAGGAGTTTTTATTTGAAATTGTAAACAATTTATACTCGTATTATGAAGCAGTATTCATCTGAATTTAACTTCAAACATTTTATACTCTTGTCAATGAGTATTTGGAAGACCTCATTTTGAAAAGTTTATAAAGTTTATGTCCATATTTAAGAGCGCTTTAGAATTTTCTTTCTTTCTACTTTTTGAAATTTCAAATATTTTATGGTCTTATCAAGGAACACTTGATTGTTTATATATTTATCCAGGAGCACTCTTTACAATTTATGAAGGAGCGTTTGATAGTTTATACTCTTATCAACGGACATTGTTGATAGTTTATGCTCTTATTAAGGAGCACTTGAGAATGTATAAGTTGAAAATTTTAAATAATTTATGCTAATATTTAGGAGTATTAGAGAGTTTCAATTAAGGTAACTCTACATCTTTTTCTTCATTTATTGATAAGTACTTTTCAATTTTGTCTTGTTCTTTTTTTTTTTTGAATTTGGCTAAAGGTGTGAAGCACCAACATCATTTGCTCCCTTTTGATTTGAGAACATCTTATAAGTTATTTGACCTTGTTTAATTCAATCACTTTAATAACTTATTTTAAAAATGAGATGTAGGAGCTAATAATAAGCCTCGAAAAGGTCTTATAAGCTTAGCCAAATACCCTCTAAAGACATGAAGCACTAACATCATATGCTCCCCTTGGATGGAAGTTGAGTAAATTCTTAGAACACCATCTCCATGTGGCCCCTTGGATTCCATAGAACATCATCTTCATATGGCACAATCTATATACTTTTAACCAACTTGATTGATGATTTGATTCTAAGAGCTCGAAATTTGCAGAGCTGTCATTTTTATTTTCATTTGAACTTCGAGTTAACTCTTGAATAAAAGAGATGAGAGGTCGAGATGCTCCATTGTATTCGCCAAAAATATATAACACAAATTCCATGTCTTTTTATTTTACAAGACCAGAAAATTAATCGTATGAATTGAGTTTATTGAATTTAAGCAAAAGAAGTGTGTACAATCTCTATTTTTGATTCTCGATTCTCTGATTCTTTCCTTTAAAAAGTATAACTTTGGAAATGCTAATACTTCAAAAGCAAACTTGATAGTTTAATCTCCTTGGAAATTGACTTATCATCAATCACATCAATTTTGTAGGTTTCGCAAATTGATTACGAGTCAAACTCTAGGAATTCTGATAAATACTACAAAAAACTTTATGAACACCGAGAACTTGATTTGACTGTGATTTAGAGAAAACATCTACTCGCCTATTCAACAACTTGATTGTGCATTAACACCTTATTTGAGTGATCTCCGTAGAAAATGCCTTGAGTCTCTTCGTGACCACCTTGAATAATCTTCAGCTTAATTTGAGAGAGAATTTCACTACAACAAAAAACACTATTTTCGTTGGAAATTCAAAAAACATAAAAAAATAATAAATTTTAATGTTTTTGGCGGAATTTTTGGTGGAAAATTTCGCTGAAAATTAAAAAAAATATATAAAATAATAATTTTTGGATTTTTCGGAGGAATTTCGGAGGAAAATGCCGTCGAAAATTTAAAAAAATAAGAAATAATAATTTTTTTTAAAAAAAAATTTAAAAATAATTTTTGAATTTTTCGACGGAATTTTAAATTTTAAATTTTGGATTTCTATTTGAATTTTTATTTTTATTATTATTATTAGAATTAATTGAATTTTTATATGCTATAAATATATAACGTAATGAATGATGACAACAAAGTGAAGATAGTTCAACGGTAAGAGAATTGATTGCCAACCAAAAGGGCAAAGGTTCGATTTCTAGCCGCCCCAAAATTTGTGACAACTTCGGGCGCATATGTGCACGCGCGTGAAAGTTGGGGCGAGGTCTCGGGTTCAACTCCTAGGTTGGGCAAGTGAAACTTCATTTTAAAAAAAATAAAATAAATATCGGCAGAATAATCCGTCAAAAATATAAAAAATTTCGGCAGAAATTTTTTTAATTAAAAAAAATTCCACCGAAAATCCGCCGAAATTGAAAAGCGATGATGGTTTGTCTTATAGTGTTTTGGGATTTCTTCCAACTTTAATTCCCTTGCTTTTGGAAGACTCCTTGTGTCTGATGTCTTGTAGTGTCTTCAAAATTGTAAAGACCACCCCTATTTATAGTTGTAGGAGGATGACTGTTGTCGTATTTGTTTGATGATGTGTTGCGATTTAAACAACTCTTCAATATTTGTTAGCAATTTACTATGTTAATCACAATGTGTGATTTGAATTGCCTAAATCATAATATTTGACTTTTTATTTTCAAGATATAATTTTTGTTACCAATTATTTATGCATAATTTTTTTGTATTTAACCATCAATTAAATATTTTATTTCATATTAAAATTTAATCTGAAAATTTTCAAAATACGAACAAAATTTTATTTAATGATTTTGAAAAAATATTACTCATATTAATGTATAATTGGCGAAAAAATTGAATGCCTACAATCACCATTAGCTACATGACATGACTTATTCACCACTTTAAAGTAATAAAAGGTGAAATTTACCGTTGTAAAATATCTAAATAAGACTTATTACCAACCCATTTAAATTATAACGACATATATTTATCTATTCTATTAAAATCTAATATTTATTCAAATATACCATGGCTCGATTTTAATGAAAGAACAATATCTTCTATTTTAAATTAGATAAATACACTTATTTATACTAATACAAAATAGTTAAATTTAGTTAACACGTATGTGATTTAGAATATGTAAGTAATACATTTATGAGTCCGAAGTAATCAATGAGATACAAGGGGTAATTGTACAACCAACAACAAGCTCTTTTTTTTTTTTTTTTTTGGAAAAGAAAAGCAAGTAGTTAAAGAGGGTAAAGTATACCTAAACCTTTACGACTTTACTTGTGAAGTATGCAGTGGGCATAATCTATAATAACGATTTGCGTTATAGGGACTTGCCATGAAGCCGCCGAGCATGCATTTTGCAAGCTGTAAATGCAATGGTGGATGCCTGAAAGCTGTAATGCTTTTTCTCTCTCTACTTATGAGTTGTGTCTAATAACTAAATACCGCGTTGGACTTTGACTAATGGCTAAGCAAAGCCCTCTTTCCTTGCGGGTTGCAGCTAACACCCCACTCCCACTCCCACTACCCACCCGCCCCAGAAACGAGCAGCAGCCAGCACGTATATATATATATATATATACTCGTCTCCTCTACTCTGCCCCTCACCACCAAAATATACATTCAGCACAAGCCTCTCTCTCTCTCTAAAATGGCTTCACCTTCTTCCATTCTAAAATTGTTAGCTCTGATTTCTCTCTTGAATGTCTGTTTTGCTTCTAGAATGCTCGACAGTGTCGTTGAGAACCCACAAGACCAACTCCTCCGCTATCACAAAGGCGCCCTTCTCCAAGGCAGAATCGCCGTCAATCTCATTTGGTACGGCAAATTCAAGGCATCACAGAGGGCCATTGTCGCTGATTTCATCAACTCACTCTCAGCCTCAATGCCTGCTCCGCCACAACCCTCTGTTGCCGCATGGTGGAAGACAATCGAGAAATACTACCACCTCGCCAACTCCAAGAATCCATCATCCCTCTATTTGGGAAAACAGCTCCTTGACGAAAGCTACTCCCTCGGGAAATCTCTCTCCGAGAAACAAATTGTTCAACTTGCCTCAAAGGGCGACCAAAAGAACGCCATCAACATTGTTCTAACAGCATCAGATGTCACTGTTGATGGTTTCTGCGTCAACCGGTGCGGTACACACGGTTCCAAGAGTGCCCTTGTGAAGGGGAAGAATTACAAGTTTGCCTACATCTGGGTTGGCAACTCGGAGACTCAGTGCCCCGGGTACTGCGCCTGGCCATTCCACCAGCCTATCTACGGCCCGCAGAGCCCACCATTGGTTGCGCCCAACAATGATATAGGCCTCGACGGTATTGTTATGAATTTGGGTGGGCTTTTGGCCGGAACTGCGACGAACCCATTTGGAAATGGGTTTTATCAAGGGCCATCGGAGGCTCCATTGGAAGCTGCTTCGGCTTGTCCCGGAGTCTATGCGAAGGGTGCCTACCCGGGCTATGCCGGCGACTTGTTGGTGGACCCGACCACCGGTGCTAGTTACAATGCTCATGGCGCCAATGGCCGGAAATACTTGCTTCCGGCAATATACGATCCATCCACTTCCAAATGTTTCACTTTAATTTGATTTGTACATAGAGAGAGGAGTAGTGCAATAGTCAATTCGTTTATTTTTTAAGTTCTTTAGAAATATAAGACATATTAGTTCATTTTTTATGTTTTGTATTTCTCTCGAAATATCTAGTAATAGCATTTATTTATAATTTTGCTCCCGCTCCCCCCCCCCCCCCCCCCCCCCCCCCCAAATGCAATTAATTGAGCAATTATACCAATATAATGTTAATTCGATGAGTATATTATATATTTATCTGAGTTTCAATAATAAAATGCTAGGATTAATTACATCTACACCCCTCAAGAAATATTAAAATTACAGTTTGTACCCAATCTTGTTTGAAAAATTACAACTACCTTGGTGAAAATTTAAATTACCGAAACACCCTTTTGGGTCGTTACAATGACTTTATAGTCATTGTAATTCCTTTTTTGCCCTCACTAGTTTGTTTGATTTTATTTCTAAAAAAACTAAAATTATAAAATTTCAAAAAATTTACTTTTTTTCCCCTAGATTTTTTTGCATTCTTTCTTTCTTTATTGCTTTTGCCTATAGATCAAGGGCGCCTTTCATCTCAAACTCAAACCCTACGTTCTCTCTCTCTCTCTCTCTCTCTCTCTGTATATATATATATATATATATATCTATCTATCTATATCAAAGAAAAACCTAAAACTTAGTTCATCCACGGGCAAATCCTTCGATTTGAACAGATTTTGGGGTGTTCTTGGTTTGTAAAGGACATAATATACGACATTCTCCAAGCCTCCTTCATTCTCACTACTGTGTTTTTGTTGTTTTGAAGCTGGAGTGTAGGTATGCGCTTTTTAAAACCCTTTTCTTCTATTTTCTCGAATAATTGACAAATTATGATAGCATAATTGCTAATTTTTTTTGTTCTATCTTGTTTTGTAAAAAAAAGTCCATGCTTGATGGTTTGTTGGTGTTGTTTCTAGGTTGTTTTTTTTTTTTAAGTTTAAATCATAAAATTCATTTTTTTAATATAATGTATTTTTTGAGTTCAAAAATTGTTGTGAACAGTTTTTTACGTTTGGATTTTAACATTTTAACTGAAACCCCCCAAATTTTATTTTGCGTGCAATGTTTACAAGATAACAAAAAGCTTATATTCTAATGCATTGTAAATGATGAATGCAGGTACAATGATGAACAACATGAGCTAAAAAGGGTACCTGAATCAGGACAGATAGTTAAAGGGTGTAATCCAAATAATTATACCATAAAAAATCTCAAGATTAATATTGTTGAAGTTGCTTTTCCCCGATATACCAAAACTAAAGAACTTAGTCATCTTTATTAGGTATGAAATGTATGACATGCACCGGATTATAAACTTTAGTTTGTAAATTGATAGGGACTTGAGAAGGATGTTTAAGAAATGTCCAAAAGAAATAAAACTCCATGTAGATTGTAGGGGCCTTTGGCTAGAAGTTGAGCCTAATGGAGATGATCATGTGTAACAAAAGGAAACAGAACATCAAGAAGAAACTACACAATAACATGGATGAAGCAACAATCCAAGAACATACGAATGCTAATTATGGTGAGAATGACTTACTTTACAGTGATGATGAGATAGTTAGTAAGAGTATGTCTTTCAATGTGGACAGCGTGGTAATGATTCATCTGATCTTGGATGTGGAGGCGAAGATGAAAGTGAGAATGATGTTCCATCGGCAAATTGTGACTCCAACATGTTAGATTATACTTCTGATGACAAGTGTGAGCCATTTAATGATAGTGATGAGGATATTCCAGATGATCCTCTAAGGGCTTGGCTACATGTTTGCAATATTTGAGTACCTGATAATCCAACACAAAAGTTTGAGTTAAGGAAGAAGAACATGTTTGGTGATGTCGATGAGTTTCGAGCAATTCTTAAAGAGTACTATATTCGAGAAGGTGTGGAAATAATTAAGAAACAAAATGAACAAGCGAGGGTTACAGTGATCAGTGTGGCAAAAGTGTGTAATTGGAGACTACATGCATCTCCTATACTTGTGATAGATCATCAGTATATTTATAATTAAGAGTGCCATTCCTAATCATACATGTGTGAGAATTGATAAGCTGAAACAAGTCAGTTCCAATTGGCTTGCTAAAAATCTAGTTCCAATCATAAGAGCTAACCTGGACATGAAAAACAGTGAATTCAAGGTTGAATTGAAGAAGCAAGGAGTAAACTATTGTTATATGCAACTTTATCATGCTAAGTGTAAATGGTTGATATAATTCAACGAATTGCAGTCGACTCCTATGCACATTCTCTGTTGATATAATTCAGTGAAGGTGCAATGTTGGTTGATCTTCCTCTGTTGGATTTCAGTCACATTCTCAGGCTACTATGACACAAGAAGTATCTACCCCAACAGTCTCAAGTTCAAAGAAATTAGCATGGTTGCATGAAATTCCTTCTCAAGTACTGTTATTGATGTTAAATATTTACATTATTGATGAAAACTACAATTATTGGTGATAGTTTTTGTGATGGCTATTAGTAATGGTATGTGGTGATTGATGAAGTGAACATTCTAGATTCTTTGTGGATAGTTAGTAGGGTATTCTACAAAGCCTTTTGTGGACTATGATGATGTGTGATGGGTGTCGGGTCCACCAAAAATAAATCCTACTGTTCTAAAAAAATTAGTTGTAAATAGGGTAAGTAGGGTCAATCCCCTATGGAATAATTGCTTGACAAATTTCAAAGATAATTAGGCAAATAAAAAATAAAAAGCAAAAAAAACTGGGGTTTTAATAAGAAAATAACTAAAATAAAAGTTGTAAATAAATAGAGAACAAATCAATACGATTAAATTCTCAGCCAAAGATAATTTTTCACACAATGTTTTAAGGAATTGATCATCGATTCATAGATAGTTCTTAAATTCATGCGATAAACTAGTTGTAGCTTTCAAAGAATTTGTCCAACCTAATCTTTCCTTAATTATAGACCAAACACGCAAAGGCAATGAATAATCCCTAATGAACGAATAACCCCTGCCAAACGGTAGGATTTAACCCGTTAATAGCATTACGAACTAGAAAGACCCCATCCTAGCCAACAAACATACAAACATGGTTCTTCGAAACAAGATTGTGTATTTTCTATAGTACAATTCAAAAGTTTCGACCTAATCAAATCATACTACTTTCCACTTGTGTTGGATCAATTAAACAATTACGGATTTAATCTTACCAACTGGATATATGTTATTCTATCAATCAAACAACATGCCTAAATTGCGAAATCGACATAATAACATTGAAGGATCAGACCTGAAAGAGCACATAAAAATATACAAAAAATGCATGAAAATAAAGAAACAAACAAATTAATTAGATCTCACAATCCATGCTTAAACGCTGCTTGAATTAACCATTGATTAATTTAAGTTATTTTGCCACACATGACCATGAATACAACTTTAAATACAAGTATAAAAGTTAGAAATTTCTAAGTAAAACTAATAACTGGAATAAAGTGTGTGTAGACAAAGTCTTAGAATTGAACATGTATATATAGCATTCTAACCCTCAATCTAATTCCCAATAGGACTAGGAAAATTCTTTGAAAAGCCCTAAAAATCATAGGCAAGAAAGGAGTTCGTTTCCAAGTAGAAGTCTTATCGTAACTCAACATCTGCCTTCAATTCTCGCATGGGAAATTCTGGTCATAAAGCGTGATCACGCCTTAGCAAGAAGTGTGATGGATTCGATGTTTAGCCCTCCAACTTCCTTGTACAATAATCCCCAAGCATTTTTTACCATCTTTAGACTTTTTTTGAGCTACTTTTCATCAATTTTCACCTACGACAAGTAAGAAATTAATTTGGCGAAACTCTAATGAGTTTATAACCCAAAATTAATCAAAACCTATGCAAATATATCTGGCCTCAAACTTGGTAAAAATACACACAATTTCGTTTAATTAAAGTGGCAAGTGATGCATAAAATTTTTGTTTGATAAAAATAGTGAGCTTTCCAAAAAAGCAAGGCCTTACATTCACATCATCTTGGATCCTAGACAGTTCTTATAAGGCGACTATATATAAAGTTCTTATCAGTCTAATGTAACTTGTACCTATCCGAAACAAAGGCTAAAGTAATCAATTATTTATTGCCAATCAAAAGGAACACTTAATTAGTCATTTTGATTCATATGTTGGTTGATAAGCTTAAAAAGTTACACGTTTTCTTGAGCGTAATTTGATTATTTTTTGTTAATATTGGAGGTTATTGTCATATTGGCCCCAAAATACAAAGTCTGTTGCTAATTTAGTGCCAATTTTATAAAAATGCTCAAATTAGTCTAACTCGATGACTTTGTCTCTCCAAACTAGTCCCGCCGTTAGAAAACTAATGGGGATGGCATGTGCAAGTCATGTACACTGTTAATGAGGGGCTCTTTTTAGGGTGGGGTGGGGGATGTTACTATACTCGATGTGTGTTAAATTTTTAATTTTATATTTATTTTTTGATAAATCAAATTATAAATATTTATTAAATTTTTTGTTAGAAATGTTTTTTTTTAGTGTTCATTAATTTTAAAATAAATAAAAACAACAAGAGTTAAAATACATTAAAGTTATATGATTGAAAATAATTATATAAAATCACGGATAACATGTTTATTTTGGTGGGAAATAGGCTTGGGATTAAGGATTTTTCCTCCAAAACCGAGCACAGTAACATTTTCTCTTTAAAAACCCCTCATTAATGATGTACGTGACTTGCACATGTCATTCCCATTAATTTTTTAACGATGAGATTAGTTTGAAAAGAGAAAGTTTTCGAGTGGGACTAATTTAGGTATTTTTTTCGTAAAAATAGGACTAAATTGAGGACGAACTCTATGTTTTGCATAGCAACAATCTTGTTGATATTGTTAAGGTTTTTTTTTTTTTTTTTTTATATGTAGAAAGGTTTTTTTTTTTAATCATAGGGATCCCCCCTTTATATTAATAAACAAAAGAGAGCATTACAAAGGGAGAAAATTACAAGTAAAGCCAAAGCATAAAACACGATGGAAAAACAAAATCAAGGCCTATGTTTGTGTCTAAAATACGGAAGACCAATCATATCCATTCTCACTAATCCACGAAGTTTGCCTTGGAATTGTGGTGGTTCTATCACTCTGGACGCAAGGTAATCACATGCCATGTTAGCAAGGTAATCCGCAACTTGATTGCCTTCACGAAAAATATGCGTAACTTTCACCTCCATATGTCGCCTTAAAGAGCGAATTTTGCACACAAGATGTTGTAAATCCCAAGATGTCCCTTGATCAGTAACAATGAGCCCCTGAACGACTTGAGCATCCAGCTCAAGCCAAATCCGGTGATACCCGCATGCCTGTGCAAGCCTCAGTCCTTCATATGCTGCAAATAGTTCAGCGTATGTATTTTTACAATCCCCAAGGTAAGAGTAAAAGGCGAACAGTGGAGTGCCCAAGTGTGTTCTCGCAATTCCATCTGCCCCAGCGGTAGCAGCTCCCTTCCGATAGGCTCCATCTGTATTAATTTTAATCCAAGAAATCTCAGGTTTAATCCATCTCACCATGCGGACCTCAATACGCTGTTGCCGCTGCTGTATTTGGAACAACTCTGCGACATGATCATCGCCTTGCCATAGGTGCGATTTCAGGACCCCTGATTCCATAAGGAGTCGAATATGTCGCCAAATCCAGAACACAATTTGACTAGCGATAACCCTTTTCCCCCTGTATTTTGCATTGTTCTGAGCCTCCCATAAATACCAAAGAATGAGAATAGGAACAATAAGTCTCACACTCAAACCCCCACGAATTTCTCTTGAGTTTCTCCAGAAATTAAGCACCAGCAAAATCTCATTAGAATCAACCAAGGCAATATGAAAGATATTAGAAAAGAACTGCCAAACCAGCTGAGCTTTCAAGCTCCGGAGGAACACATGCGCCATCGTCTCCTCTTGACAGCAACATTGACACTTAGAAGCTAAGTGAAATCCTTTTCGCCTTATTCTCTCATCAACAGGAACCCAGCGTCTAGTAAGACGCCATATAAAGACTGAAATATTGGGAGTGATATAGGAAGACCAGATGTGTGAAAAGAGATCCGAGGTTTGAGATTTTTCTCGAATCACCTCCCACATAGATTTCGTAGTGAAGAGCCCCTTCGAATCTAGCTTCCAAATCATCTTGTCTTTACCCCCAGGATCAATAGGGATGGAAACAACTTTCTCCACCATTCTCATGGACAATATAGCATCCAACTTGTCAACGTCCCAATCCTGTGCATGCCAAAATTGAGAAACCCGTGCCCCGCCATAGCTATGTTGCTCAATCAGATCCTTGAGAGCGCCATCAAGCAACCATTGATCCTGCCAAAAAAATGCCTCCCCACTTCCCAGTTGCCACGCAATATTAGGTTCGACTAAATGTCTCGCCCGGCATATTCGTTTCCAAGCTGGAGAATCGTGTGATTTGATGCTAATTTCCATGGGATGAAAACTCCTGACATAACGCCCTTTTAAAAACCTGGCCCAGAGAGACTTTTGTAACCGAAACTTCCACCAAAGTTTGCCTGAAAAACTGTTAACCATATCATCCAACTTACGGACACCAAGCCCGCCTTCACCGTAGGGTTTGCACAAGGCATTCCAGGCTGCCCAATGCAGCTTACGTTGGCCTCCGTACGACCCCCAAAAAAAGCGGTTTAGGGGCCGTGAAATCTTGGTAAGAGTTTGTTTAGGAGGCTCCAACACCTGCATAATATAGAGAGGTAATGACAGCAGGACACTCTTGATCAGCAGTAGGCGTCCACCAAGAGTTAAGTGTCGATTTTCCCATGTAAGTAACCTAGCTCTCATTTGCTCAATAATGGGAGCATAGAGAAGAGATCGCTTATGTCCAACATAAAGGGGGGCTCCAAGGTAGCGTATAGGAAGATCCGCTTGTGAGAAATCGGTAATCCGTTTTATTCTTCGCACCCGATCAATCGCACAGCTCTTGGACACCACAAAGGCACTCTTAGCAATATTGATTTTCTGACCGGACACCAGCTCATAATTTTTTAAGAAGCTCATCAGTTTCTTAATTCCCGAGACTCCTGCCCTTGTAAATATTATAATGTCATCGGCATATGCGAGGTGTGAGACCACAACTTCCGAGTTATGAATATATTGCATTGAAGGATATCGGTAAACTAATTCATCCAATCCACGAGCTAACCATTCCGCAGCTAAAATAAATAGCGCGGGGGATATGGGATCGCCTTGTCGAATTCCACGAGAGGAATGAAAGAACCCGGCATTAACTCCGTTAATCAAGATCGAAAACCAACAGTTTGTGATACAGTTACGAATCAACAAACACCATTTAGCACTAAAGCCAAGTTTTTTCAGCATTCTGAGCAAGAATGGCCAATGAACACGATCATATACCTTAGCCATGTCAAGTTTGGCAATAAGACGACCACCGTGAACTTTTTCATTCAGAGAGTGCACCAGCTCCTGTGCCAATAAAATATTATCCGATATCGCCCGCCCTTCAATAAAACCAGACTGTGCCGGGGAAATAATGAAGGGGAGGACCTTGGCAAGACGCATATAAAGCAATTTTGTCATGATTTTATTCGTAACATTACATAAACTGATAGGACGAAATTGTGTCCATGTGGTCGCCTCTTCAGTCTTTGGTAAGCGCACCATAGTTGTGCATGTAAATGCACGTGGCATAGGTGTTCCAGAGAAGAATTCATCCACTGCCTCATACACATCTGACTGAACAATATCCCAGCAGGTTTGGTAGAAAAAAGAGGGGAATCCATCAGGCCCTGCTGCAGATTCCGGATTGATCCCAAGCACTGCGGCCCGAATATCTTCCCTGGACGGCGGCATGCAGAGATGTTTAGAAATTTCTGAAGTTAGGAGACAAGGAACATGATCAAATGTACCCCTAAGCGAAACCCCTTCGTCTGCTGTGAGTAAGCTTTGAAAGAACGATGCTGCTGAACTTCTGATATCCTCCTGTCTCTCAAGCGTTCTATCTCCATCAATGATACGATGAATATGATTCTTTTGTCTCTTTTTCTTGACCAGATTGTGAAAAAAGCGTGTATTCCGCTCGCCGTCCACAATCCATTTAACGGCTGATTTTTGCTTCCAAAAATCCTCCTCAATTGCCAATGCCCGATTCAAGTCTGCCGTAGCTTTGTTCATAGCGATGAGGTTACTTGAACTAGGCATTTCATTAAACAACTTCTCTACAGTTACCAAAACACGCTCAGCCTTAGCAACATTATCAAAGACATTCCCAAAGCATTCCCAATTCCAGTCTTTAAGACGATTTTTAAGGCGATACAACTTCGTTTGTAACTTCTGCATGCCATGTAAAGGTGTCGGCGCCCCCCAATTTTCAGCCACCAAGTCAATAAAACCAGGATGACGAACCCACATATTCTGAAATCTGAAGGCCGAAGGAGACTTAGTATCTGACAATGTGGGCTTGATTAATAATGCCACATGATCGGAAGCATGCCTGATAAGATGGAAGGGCTTGAAGTCCGGGAACAAATCCAACCAACCAGAAGAGATAAGAACACGGTCCAATCTCTCCCACAGACGACGATTAGTCCAAGTAAACTGCTCTCCTACGAACCCAGGGTCAATTAACCCACACCCATCAATGCAGTCGTTAAAATCTTCCATAGCCCCAAGCCTCAGTGGTGCCCCTCCCTGTTTCTCTTCAATAGACCGGATCACATTGAAATCCCCACCGATAAGCCACGGGTCAGGGGTTGCAATCGATCTCATCAAATTCCAAAGCTCCCTTCTGTCCCCCCGAGTGTGCCGCCCATAGACAAACGAACATAAAATTGGATTCGGAAGTGACTGTGAACTCACCTTAATGTGCATAAGCTGGTCGTCATTAATCAACGGCTGTACCGAAATGTTCTCTTGGAAAAAACACCAAATATGATTGGAAGGGTTCGTTAGAACCCCGAAAAATCCCAAGCGATGAGACATGTAATCACCCTGAAGTTTAATTTTTGGCTCAATGATCACCAAAATCTGCAACTTATATTTCTTTTTCAATTTTTTGATGTATCGAACTTTGGCGGGATCCCTCAAACCCCGTGTATTCCAAATCAGAATATTGATCATAGACCATTTTGAGATGAATTTCCTGACCTTGCTTTACTCCGAGTGCGACGAGGAGCAATTTGTGTGTTAAGATTTTTGGTTTTAGCAGTCTTCTTCTTAATTTCTGCAGAGTTCACAGACTGGAAACAACTACTGGACGCTTTGCCTTGGGCCAAGGATGGGCTTCCCTCCAAGTCAGTATCTTCCCCTTGTTTCTCTTCAACCGTGGGCTTGTATGGTGAATCTCCCAGTGATGGTTCGGACTCCTCACTGTCTGAAAGCCCGCCATGACATGGGCCTTGAGTAGTGGCACAACCACGCTCAATCCCTCCAGCACGAGACCTGCTGGAACCCAAATCATTGGACAGAATTTTTTATTTCCGGCCTTGTGTAGGATTTGTACCTGGTCCTGTACATCTTGGTCTAGAATTTCTTGCAATATTAGGCGTCCGAGAACCCATAGCATTATCGTTGGCCAGCGCAATGACCCCATCGAAAGTTGGGTCTGTCTCCATAGCATTATCGTTGGACAGCGCAATGACCCCATCGAAAGTTGGGTCTGTCTCCTCATCAGCAAGTATGGGCTGCCGGAATGATTCATCAGCCCATTCAGCCATGTCAGCAGCATCCCCCTCGTGTGCCACAGCTGCAGTTTCGTTTAGCTCAGCTCCCCATGCCACCTCCGTCACAGAATCCAAAATTTTCTTAACTTGCGTGAGAATGACACATTTCTCCACCAAGCTTTGCACGCCTTGCACGCCCGTCTGAACCGCTTTTGGAGGCTCCTCAATCCGGCGAATCTCCATGCCACGCGGGGTAGCTGTTCCTACCTTTTGTAGAAGTCGAGACGAGTCTTCCAAGGAGGCGAATCTGTTGGTCATGACAATAGAGGCATCCCGATTTCCAGTAAAGTTTCCCTTGTCGTTCCTTGTGTTCCGTCGAGTGGGAGACGCCAGAGATTGTCGGGCTTTAAAGACTCCCTTACTTGATGAACCAGTACCGCCACCTTCATCCTGTTCGGCCGGATTCTAGGCAGCTTTCGCCGGATTCTGCAGAATGACCACCGGAATCTGGGTATTTGCTCTCAAAAGCTTCAAACTTGAAACCAAAGCTTCCCCTTGATCCTGACTTTGATCTATAGCCCTCTCCAATCCCTTCTCGGACTGCTACAACTGTCCCACGTCTAAAGCTTGGCATGCAGATTGTGGAACCTGCCGATTTTGTGAACTCCGTCCCATGTGCCCCCGTGTTTGGGGTTCATGCACAGTAGCATAGGGTTTTTCCAACACCTGGGTTCCCAGTTTATCTGTATCAGCCTGATTTTTCCGTGAAGCCACCAAATTCTCACTTAAATCCCCCTGAGGCGGTTCAACTTCTTCACAAAAATCCTCATCGTCCACCCTCATCTTACAATCCTTAGCTCGGTGATCTCTTTTGCAGCACCTATTGCAATATAGTGGGACCCCTTCACATATTACCGGCTGTTCATAAAAATGGTCACCATCTTTCACCTTGACTGATGTTTTAATGGGCTTCGTTATGTCTATCTCCACACAAACCCGTGCCTCTCGGAGCTTGGTAAGATCCGCCGTTGGCTCATCGACACGCAAGGGATTACCAATACATGAAGCAACCACGTAAAGCGCAGGGATCGGCAATATATGAAAAGGTAAATTCGGCACCTTAAACCAAACTGGACATATAGGGGACTCAAAGGTCGGATCAAAATCCGGAGTCCACTTAAATAAACGCATGGGGAAGCCATTAAAATACCAAACTTCTCACATAAACAATCGGGAATAATCATCATGATCATAAAGGTGTATCAAGACATGGCTCGCATTAATAGGCACCAACCTGACTCGGCGTTTCAAATTCATCTTCGTGAACAATATCCTCAAGTTATTCATCGATGGCCTCCTATGAGAGAATTTCCCAATTAATGCATATTTGAAAGTGTCGCATAATTTTTCTTTCTCCTGAAGAGTGAAAACAGCAATCTTTTCCCCGTTATGCTCCACGATAGAACCTGCCGGCGTGAACGTCGAAAGATCAAAATTCTTTTTCCGTTCACGTGCATCTGGAGCAAACAAATCGGCAGCGTTGACTCTAGCGTATGATTTTCCGGACATGGAAGGGCCACCGGCCTTGAAAAGTCCGGCCAAGTCCGGTGGTTTTGATGGGAAATGGGCGGCCGAAGCCTCACCCATAGGTGGCATAGTGGCCGGATTCTCAAACGTGATCAACTTTTTCAGTAGCTTCTTGCAGCAACATAAATTTCATTAAAGAATAGACGAATATATTATTGTTAAGGTTTTAGTGCTATGAGAAAGAAATTCAGGTTAAAAGCGTAAGAACCTAAGTTTTTCAATAAAAGGTATCATAACTAAAAGTATGCCTTCAAAAATGCGATCCATTTTTATGTTTTACTTGTCAAAATGGCCTTACCAGTTGTATTTCTCACTACCATTTTACAAAAGTCAGGATTTGTGCCTATAGGTGCTTAGGAAGCCACCAAGGTCGTTTCAATCATCATAGTCTTTTCATTAGGACAGAGAGCAAGGCCACCGCTTGACGTAAAACGGCCTAGGCTATTTAGCCCAACATGGCCACTTAGGCTTTATAGAGAATTCTGATGACCCCTACAGATGACACAGGCAAGATCGGCTGCACGCCACACCTGTTTGGCCTTGCATTGTAATAAGTGTGTGGCCACGATGTTGTCATTTTGCCCTATCACAATGTTCAATTTTTTTAATATCTAATGTTGTCAGTAGAATTTATTTATTTTTTTCTTGTTATAGAGTAGGGGTATGTAATTGAAGCGAAGTATAGTCGAGCCTTGGATTTTTCCCTCTCGATCCTGCCCATTGTAACCATTCTTGCTCAACTTTCAATTCAATCTTGTGTTTGCTGCTTTGAACTTCTTTGATAGTTGAATTCTATAAATCCTATCTACATTTCATACACCTATTTATTGTGAATTTTTAATTGATTTTTGCAAGTTTTGAGATTTTATATTTGAATTCGAAAGGTTTTTTTTATAAAATTGGACTATTTGTTAAATATACAAAGGAAATGTGTTGCGATTTTTTCGCGAGTGCATGGGTCACCCAAGTAATAAAGAGTGAGTAGAGTATCTTTCCTACAAGAAATAGGATTATCAGTTCCGGCTTTGTAATTTGAAGAAAATTTTGAAAAGTGAAATAAAAGCACAAGCAAATAATGCCATCAACCAAATCCTTTGAAATAATTATTCAAACAATCCTAGGTTCTGAGTTTTTATCATTCTACGATCCCACTCACGAAAATATTTGTAGCATTCTTTTCTAAGTAAAACAAACGTATCAAAGAATACTATTTGTCTACTTTGGTAATCACATACGGATCCCTTTGCCCTTTGCGCACAAGAGTTGTGTTAATTAAAAAGAACACACTATTTAATATAACCGATCACACGAGATCATCATTAGTTCTAACCTATGTGTTCTTTATGTCTATAAAGCAAATAGTCGAATTTTATGAATACCCTTTCGTAATTGAATATAAATTCTCAAAGCTTACAAAAATTGGCCAAAATTCACAAGTAATTAAGCGTTTGAAATATAGATGAGATAGATAAAAATTAAATACCAAAGATCTTCAAATAAACTACATAAAATTCATCTCATGAATCCACCTAGAACCCTATAACTAATTTAACTAGACAGAATAAAGGAAAAACTAACTGTGATAAAATAAAACATAAAGAAAAATTAAAGCGAACATGAGTTTGGACGTTGTCTGGAGTCCTTGAATTTTTTGTCATGTTCCTCGCAAGTTATTGTTTTCATAACCCCCTTCCAAGTGGTCCAAAATGGATGAAAAATGTGTGGAAGACTCCTTAATATAGATATAGAAAACTGGAGGTTGAATCCTACTGAAATTATGATTCTTTTTCAGGTTTGGACTCACTAAAATAGCTTTGCATATCAAAACGGCTTCATCACATCAAAATGGCCATGGCTTTTTTATTTTTGCATGATATTGAAGTTTTTTGGACTATCAAAATGGCTTTTCCAGATCACAATGGCCTTGGCCATTTTGTTACACCTCGAGAATGTGTGACGAAATAGCCAGGAAGCATCAAAATGGCTTAGGCCATTTTGGTGCGCTCTTGTGCACTTTTTTGGTCAATTTCAAACTCGATTTCCTGTGATAACAACACAAAATGCTTGTGAGGGGATATTGACATCAAAATCTTGGAAAAATCATGTTTTAAGGGTGTAAAAATACATTTAATTGACCGAATTAATGTTTTTTTTTCACTCAATTTTCTTCTTTAAGACCATAAAACCTTAAAGACAACACAAATCACATAAATTATGCACTTAAAAGTCTACATTTTAGGCTTATCAGAATGTACGTTTTAGAAATAAACAAGCTCTCATATGATCATCCAGTTGATTAGTGTTGAGCCGCACCTTCTCGATTAATACTATTTTTATAAGTGATCACGAAAGTAGACATGTCAGATCTATTAACACATTTGTTTTACTTTTAAAAGGAGATAACAAATACATCAATGAATCGGATCGTAGGGTTATAGAATTTTTTTTTTTTTTTTTTTATCATCCAAAGCCCAGGACAATCAATCCTGGGATTTTATTACTCTACTTGAAACATGTAAGAATACAAAGATTTAGCAATGCACTTCAGGAGATCGCTTCCCCCCACATCTAAAGAGATTAAGGTACAAAAGGAGAAATAGGTGAGATAATGTGCCGCGCCATTTAAGAAACGCATCACATGTCGAAGGGATGTCTCTTGAAATTCTCCAAGCGTCTGCACACAATTATCTGCCTCTTGCCTGTAATAGGATATGCAAGCTTTAGGCCTTTTTGTGAATTGGATCATCATGATGGAATCGCCTTAAATGCATACTTTCTGGATTCCTTTATCTCATGCCCATCTGAGCCCCATAAGAAGCACCTTAAACTCCATAGCCAGGACATCCTTGCAGTTGAAACTTACTCATGCCCGAGCTTCCTTGAACCTGCCTATCTCGTCCCAAATCATAGCGCCCAAGCCCGAGCTCCGATTGCCCCAGCTTATTCCAGCATCTGTGTTTAGTTTTAGCCATCACGTAGGGGGTGGTTACCACTGCTAAGCTGCCACCACCCCTTGCACGCCCATTCCACCCTTATACCACAACTCTTCTTGTTCATAGTAGTATGAGTTAACCCAATTTTCACCTTCAATGAAGTGAGGTAGGTGTCCCTTGAGCGACCAATTACCCAATTTTTGACATCTTTTGCTAAGATAATTTGAGACGGATGAAAAGCATTTGGAAATCGCATTTTTGTTGCAAAATTGGCATCGCAAACCTGCATTCACTTTTGTCTATTGGAAATATGTTTTTTTTTTTAATCAGTCGCAAGTTCATTATGAGTGTGCACCTCCTTCACGACCAACAGATGCGGTTGCAAAAATTGTTGAGCAATTTAAGAATTCTTGTGTAACATTTTGTGACGATAGAATTTGTTTTATTTGTTTTTTTTGGCATATTTATAAAATTAGCATTCGCTTCAACGGTCTTTATTTTGATTGTATTGATTAGCGCCTCATAAATCTGATCAATTAATTTATTGATGTAATTGGTGTTATAAATCAAAAATATTGATCACCTATAATATATAAAATAGTCAATCAATAATATTAATCAAATATGTAAAATATCGATCACTTATAAAATATATATTTTCAATGGTTATTTCGTCGTAAATTTGTGTGTTTTTGGTGGTCGACATTACTAACGGATTTGTCATACCCGAAATTTATTTTAGAAACTAAATTTATAATTCCCATCAAAACTAGCTAAATTATACTTACAATAAATAGTTAATATTTATTTGACTTAGAATACGTAAATACTACCTTTGTTAGTCTAATAATGATATGCGTTGCAGTGACTTGCAAAGAAATTGACCGCCAAGGATGCGGTAAGCAAAAGCTATAAATGTTATGGTGGGAACTTTTAAAAAACTAACACAAAAACGTGTTTGGTTTAATATTGTGACATGAATTTTTTTATTGTTTAAAAAGTAACACAAGTTTACAGTGCCAGTGTCAACTTGTCTAGAAGTCGACGTTGGCACTGTCGACTATGATTAAAATAATAGTTAATCCGATTTTCGAGTTAAAAAAATTAAAGAAGAAGTCGACATTGCGAGTGTTGACTTATGAATTTTTTTTAATAAGTAATGAATAGAACTCGCAGCAGTAAGCATTAAATGCCCAGGATCTGTGCGTCTGCTTTTTGCAGAAACCGATCACGTCTTTTGTCCTATTTAAATTTTATTTATTTTTTGTATTTTTTCATTTGGTGTTTAAAAGAATGTTTTGAGCTGCTGATAACTCACCATACACTCTTGAAAAAACTTCTCAGAAAATATAACTTCTCTTCTTCCATTGTACGTGCTAAAAAGCTTAATATTTGTGTTTATTTTTTCAGGGCATGTATTTGAAGATTTTGATAAGGTTAGTTTCACTTATTTTGTAATTGTTTCGATTTTTTTTTTGTAATTATTTCTATTTTTTTAATTATTTCATTTTTTTTATATATTGTAGAATGATAATGGTAATGATATTTTGTTGTTTGTGTTTATTTTTTTAGGGTAGGTATTTGAAGATATTGATAAGGTTAGTATTACTTAATATTTGTGATATAGTTTTTAAGAATTTTTTTTATTATATATGTTGTATTATATGTTAAATTTTTTATTTGAAAAAACTTATGGAGTGTTTTAGAAATTTATATGTAGTTGTACGTAATTTTTTGATGATATATGTTGTGTTAATGTCTTTTTGTTGAAAAAATTTGGGGATGTTAATTATTTTGTAATTATTTCGATTTTTTTTGTAATTATTTATGTTTTTCTTAATTATTTCATTTTTTTTATATGTTGTAGAATGATATTGGTAATGATATTTTGATATTTGTGTTTAATTTTTCAGGGTACGTAATTGAAGATTTTGATAAGGTTAGTATTACTTAATATTTTTAATATTGTTTTTTAGAATGTATTTTTGATTAAATATGTTGTATGTTATGTTAAATTTTTTATTTGAAAAAATATATGGACTGTTTCAGAAATTTATATGTAGTTGTATGTGTGTTGATGATTTCTATTAGAGAAATTTTTGGTTGCATTTGTGGATTTTTTTTTTTTCGAGTTTACATGTGTTTTGTATATGTTGGACAATTTTATTAAAAGGTATTTTTGTGTATTTTAATGTCTGTATTATAATACTTTTAATTATTTTTTTGATGATATATGTTGTGTTGTATGTTGTGTTATTTTTATTAGTTGAAAAAAATTTGAAAATGTTAATTATGTTTTACTATTTATAATAGAGGATTTTTTATTTTTGTAATTATTTTGATTTTTGTTATTTTTATATTGTAGAATGACAATGATATGTATTAGTAGTTGTTAAATTATTATAGTTTTTTTAATTATTTTTTTGATGATATATGTTGTGTTAGTTTTTTTGAGTTGAATTATAATGATATTTATTTATTAGTAGTTGTTAAAAATGTTGTTATTGAGAAATGGTGGAGAAAACAGGGAAAAACTACTTTTTGGAAAAATGTTGAGTTGAATTAAACCTTTTTTTTTTCTTTTTGTAGAATGGATTTGGAGATGTTGAAATTCTATTACGGACCGGAAAACACTAGTGTTTTATTTGAGCAACAAGACCATATATCGGAACGATTATTCAATGGTAGAGTAGATACTAACCAAATTGTTAGAGCCAGACATTGGGCTCATGGAATATTTGGTCGAGACAGTGTGCAATTGCATGATAGAGTAATTGAAGTGTTAGACATGATGGGATTTTAAGGTGTCTACCGATGTGGCGTCCGGAGACCCACACTTTCCATTTAAGGGTGGGGGAGGCTACTGTTATGTTGGAAGAGGTAGCAGTTCTATGGGAATTATCGGTCGATGGACGCCCAATAATAGGAGTAGACGAGTGTCCTAACATAGAGGGTGGGTGGCGAGCATACTATCAGGAGCTCCTCAAATTTACTCCTGGACAGACTGAGTTGAAAGGCTCTCGTTTGAAGTGCGTTAAGAAATTATATTAATAATGCAGAAGTGACTAATGACACTGTAACCTTTGAAGTGTCTCGAGTCGCACGATGTGCCGCGTTATTATGAATTGGTGGTGTCATGTGTCCATCTATAAGCGGCACTCTGATTTCGTTGTTATATTTGCGTTACTTGGCCGAAGTTATTGAAGTAGTCTAGTATTGTTAGGGGAGCGCGGTATTGGATCATTTATATCGTGAGCTTTGTGACAGTGCGGGCGAAAGAGATGATAATGCTAAAGTTGGAGACATTGGTGGAGCACTGCAACTATTGTAGGTAAATTAAATTTATTGTTATAGTATTTGTTATGTTATATTCATTTTATGCTAGTCTATTGTTGCGAATTTTCCGCAAGTGTACGGATCGCTCAAGTAATAAAGTGAAAGTAAGAGTATTGTTCCCACGAGGAACGGGCTACCAAGCACCAAACTTAAAAATTTTCTATTGTTTAAGCTTCGAAAATTGATCGAGATAAGATGGAATAAAAATAAACAACTAAATCAAAGTAAAGAAATCAATAAAAACAAGCTAGAGCCTAGGCATGATCGATTGAATCCCCTCCTTGTAACCAATTAAACCCCCATTGATTTTAATTAATACACCTTCCTACAATCCAATCCACGAAAATATTTGTAATCTCCTTTCGAAAGTAAAACGAATGTGCCAAGGAATGCTATGTGTCTACTTTCGTGATCACATACGGATCCCTTGGCCTGTTGCGCACAAGAGTTGTGTTAGTTAAAAAGTCCTCGCTAATTAACCAAACCGATTGCACAAGAGCACGATTATTTCTAATATATGTGTCCCTTATGTCTATAATACAAATAGTCAGATTTTATACTCACTCTTTCATAGTCGAATATAAAATCCCAAAGCTTGTAAAGATTGGCCAAAAATTCACAAGTAATAAAAATCTTGAATTATAGATAGGAAGTATGTAAAATTAAAATCAAACAGGTTCAATAAAAATTACAAGGATTTCATCAACGACTAGCCTAGAACCCTATGATTTAATTAGCTAGACATAGCGAAAAGAAAAGAAAACAAAAACCTGATGAAATTAAAAGAAAAAATAAAAGCAAACTCGCTTTTGACAATAATATTGAGAGATGGAAGAACTTGGCCTTTGAATTGTCACCCTTCGTAAGCTTTCGTCCTAGAATTTCCCTTGGAAGATCAGCCAAAAAGTGTCCTAAAAACGTGCACAAGAAGTCCCTTAAATATGTGTAGGGCAACGGTTGTTAAAGTCCTAATAGGAAACAAGTTTCCTTGTTAGCGTAGCACGTCGAGATGGCTTTGGAGCTTGGGACGGCTTTGGCCGTCCTAAATCGAACGCTTAGGGTGGTTTCTATATGTCTCTGGATGGCTTCGTAGCCTTCGGATGGCTTCGTATTCATCGGGACAGCTTAAGTCGTCTCAGCCCACGAGCCCACTTTTTCGGCTTGATTTCGGCCCCGATTTCCTACAATAACATCATGAAACTCTTGTGGGTGCATATATGCATCAAAACCTTGGAAAAATTATGCTTTAAGGGTGCAAAAACACTTTAAATTGATCAATTAAGGTTTTATTACATAAAGCACAAATTTCATCCTTAGAACTTTAAAACCTTAATAAAAATCAATGAAAAACACACAAAGCTTGCCCATAAAAGTGTATACATTTTAAGCTTATCATCTATTCTAATAATATTTTTAGTAGATATGGGCATGGATCCGTATGTCGAGTTTGCGGCCATTGACACAGCTAGTACTGCCTGAATTGGTTGGGCCAATTACTCTAATCTATGGTCTCCAATTACCCCGAACTCCTTACGGTGCCAGATAATAATGTTCATTAAGTGTTGGATAATTTGTGCATATGGACTTGTCATAATTTTGTTATTTTTTAATATATTGTATAGATGGACTTGTAATTCTTAGACACGCACAACGAGACATAATGTCTGTATATTTAGGGATATGCTGGACAACATGAAACCTAGCGAGGTATTGAATTTCTTCAAATTTTAGGCATGTATTATGTGATAGCTTTAAATATTGAGCACTCGTTCAATGTGTCCCCCATAGCGTTTCCTGATTTTGAAAACGATGGTGGTAGTGCCTCATATACATACCAGCCACCTCCACCACCGCCGCAGGAAGAGTTTCCTGAACCACAACATGAAGGAAGACCTCGAAGACAGAGGAATCCTCCACGATGTAGCACAAGAGGACATAGGAGGGCATAGTTTTTTTTTTAATTATTATTTTTGTAGTAGAATTGTGCTCTTGGTTGAATTAAAGTCTTTAATTTTTTTTATTATTTTGCACTTATTACAAAAAAACATTTTCCTTGTTTTGGTTCATTATTTTTCGTTATTATGCACCTCATATGTTTGTAGTACGCAGTACAATTAAATAATGCACTAAAAAAAATTACTATCATCTTAATACAAAATTTATGTAAAATTACAAACAAAGAAT
The DNA here is from genome assembly GCA_026212405.1 of Petrea volubilis. Lineage (NCBI taxonomy): Eukaryota > Viridiplantae > Streptophyta > Magnoliopsida > Lamiales > Verbenaceae > Petrea > Petrea volubilis. Next base: position 7,390,669 of record CM047884.1, read on the forward strand.
ACGAACTTTATCTCAACACAACTTTATCTTAACATAAAATTTATGTAAAATCACAAACAAATAATACAAACTTTATCTTAATACAAACGAAATTACAAACAAATAATACAAACTTTATTTTAATACAAACTTTATGTAAAATTACAAAAAAATAATACATCAATATTGTTCCTGAGATGGTCCAAGTTGATCCTGTTGTCTTCTATATTGTTGTCGTGCGCGCGCTTGAGGCCAATCCATCTCATTTTGGATACGGGTAGTTGTGTCACAGCCTTGGCGTCTCTTTGCTCGTAACTCATGATTATGTACTAGCTCGAATGAAGCATCTGGTCAGTATGACTCACCCCAAACTGAGTAAACCTTAGCCTTGTACGTATCTAAATAATGATCAGTTTCATAATACCAAAGTCATGTACTCATATGGTAGATGCCCAAAAGATCTTGATACTTGGACAACATGTGAACAAGGTATTCCTGTCTTACGCCACTTTCCACACGAGCATTCTTTAGTTCTCAATTTGACTACGTGTTTTGTATTGCCACGTCAGTGACGTAATGGTGTCAATACATCGACCGCTTGGTCGGCATAGTCTATACGGTGGACAACATGCCCTCTTGATTTTTCAACCTCAGTTTCGAATATTTCAAAAGGGTATTGTGCCCACGCTTTATTCTCTTGTCTCCACTTATGACCCTTTGCACATCGTTTCATAAAAAATGTTGCAATACGAACAAATGCCAACTCGACCAATGGCGTAATTGGAAGACGATGCCCTTCTTTCAAAACACCATTAATTCATTCTGACATGTTCGTCTTCATGATACGGCAATGTCAATCTTTGTCGTAAGCAACTATCCATCTCTTTGATTAATGTGATTAAGATAATTGAACGCAACCTCATTGATACCTTTAATTTGCTCCATCAAATGTTCGACCTTTCTTATCTCGTTAGCATTTTCGGCCTTGAACACTAAATCTTTCAGCTGGACATTCTTGAACTTTGAATTGAGATTAGAGCAAACATGTCTCAAACAAAATTTGTGGCAACCAAGCGGCTCACTGAAGATAGATATACATTGTACAGCGCTGATGATGGCATTGTGCCTATTTGACAAGAGGCAAACTCTTCGACCTCCACGAACAAAATGTCTGCTCACAAGCTCTAGGAACCAACTCCACTCCAGGAAGCTAGATTTTCATCATCTACTAGTGCAAATGTTAGTGGTAGAATTTGTTGGTTGGCATCCATCGTAGTAGCCACAAGGTGTTTGTGCTTGTATTTGGTGTATAGATGGGTATCGTCTACACTAATAAGTGGCTAACAGTGTTGAAAACCATCTATACAAGGTTTATAAGCCCAGAAGACGTAATGTATCATTTGTTTTCCTGGGACTACTGAACCACGTGGATTGTGAACCCATTCGATAATTATATTTGCAAATGAAAACGATAATGTTATATAATGGCTGTAACATACGATAGTTGCAATCTACTAAAAAAAAGACTTATTTACAATTAAATAATACATGGATTCCATATGAAATACTATAGATATATTTCTCTTTCGCCAAGTCAGAGACACTTTAATCGGGTAATCGTAGTCTGTTCTAACATGTCTTACCAACAAACCAGCAACGAAATTCGTATCCAAATTTGCATGATCAATGGACTTACCAAGCATAAAGCAAGTTTGCTCACCGTTTTTTTTTTTTTTTTTTTTTGCAAGTGTGCTCACCGTTGTAAACACTAATCCTCCAATATCCTTTATTTTTCTTGAATGACGTGTGCATCAAGAACGAACATCTAGCTTCAGCTCCATGCTTACACAATACAATCCAAAATTGTGGAGTGCTACGGCAAACGAAAAAGTCTCTTCTAGCCCACTGGATGTGATACTCCTTCACGACAACCATTACATGACGTTTGCTTTTGAACAATATACCTAGTCCAAGATTTCCTTTTGTTGGATTGTAGTATCTTGTTGGGCATGTCGGTAAATCCATGGAATCTACAAGAATCTTCAGAGCGGTGTTTAAGTAGAACGGTAGAATCTCACGAAGATGTGGCGCCATTGTTCCAAATGGAATGGATGTGTGATTTTGTCTCTTCAAATAGAACTTCTGTTGCCGGTGGAGGTGGAGACGATTCATATTCCACATTTTCGCCGACTAACTCAGCCATAGCTTCAACCTCTTCATTGTCCTCGTCGTTAACATCGTCATCATTGTCTGAATCAGAATAAGACAATTCTTCATCATGTAAACTAGCTATCTGCGTAATGATCAGGAACGTTATCATCTTCCGACACCGGGACAACTTCGGATGGCCCATTAAAGAAATATTCGCCTCACTGACCGGTGCGATGGGCCTGCGATACTCCTTCCAGGATAAGACAGTCCAGAGGTCCGTTCCAAGCCATACTGCTACTTTGAACCTCACTTCGAAAGCTATACACTCTTAAGTCTCAGCAATTTCTTAAAACAATATACTTTCTATTCTTTCTTGTTTCGTTTTGGGTGTCTTGCAAGGAACCAGGAGGCAGCTTATAGGGGGAAGGAGACAACCAGAGCTAAATGTTGCACATTAATGCACGGTTGAAACCGCCCGCATGTCAACGAACACGCAATGCACTTGGACGCAAAACCAGACAACATTCGAGAACGTGTTGTTTGAGCAGGCAAAAAAAATCGTTACACCGAAGGCAATTCAGTAAAAAAATAAGCTCGAGACCGAGACAATTCGCCTAAACGCCCGAGCCTGCACCCTGGTCCTGGGCCGTGGGCCTTGGCCATAGCCGGGTGGGCGGGCGGCGCGCGCATCTGGGGTCTATCCATATGTGGTACTTAGTTGTTTAGTTTACACTATAACAACACTTAACTACATAAATACTAGTATTGTCAAGGCTAATATATTCGATGTGGGTTATTTTACACAGCTTTAACCACGTTGAGACAACATTACCTTAGGCTTTATCAATGGATTTCCATTTGAAATGGTTTAATCCTAGATTAATCCCCTTATAAAAGTCATCTTAACAAGCCCTTTTCCAACAATTAATTTTAAATCCTGCTAATCCCCTAATTATAATTTGCCCAATGATTTATTACAAAATCAATATTAAGGAATGTTATTAGCTGTCGGCCGAATTGTGATGAAGACTGAACACTAAAGCGTGTCCAAAGGGTATAATGGTAGACTTGCTTCATCATCTTCCAACACTGCTCGCCAATCCATCGATTTTTAAATAAGTCAAATCTTAAAATATTTATAGATAAAATGAGGAAAAAGAATAATAATTAAACAAGAAGGAGGAGCATACAGATGGTCTAGTAAACAAGAGACCAAAACTTAGATTACAATTTTGTCGTAGAGTTTTTAATTTTATTTGTAGATGAATAAAAGAAATACTAAAGCTTGAGAAGTTCATACAACCGTAGCAATAAAGATTCAAATATCAGAGAAACAAATTCCATTATCAATCCATCATAATTTTTAATTTTAAGAAATCAGAGATTTCTGCCAAAGCCGAAATAAAGTATCCATTTCTTTGATTGACGGGCAAAATTCAAATCGCCTGATCGGAAGGACAAAAACTTAAAAGTGGCAAAGTTACATAAGGGAAAAATGGTTTTCTCCTTAGAATATGCATGCGCTTGACACTATTGAGCATATTATGATGAAGTAAAGGTTTACTCAAATCGTTTCATAATTTTACTAGTACAAGCATTAAGTGGGACAATCGTGTGTAATAAGAGATTTATTTATATTCGGTTGATATGAATATTGTAATGTCTGAAACCGCCAAGTACGCTGGAAGCAAGCTGTAAATGTGACCCCTGAAAGCTGTGATGCTTTTTCTCTTTTTTCTTCATCCACTCTCTACTTATGTCTAATAACTAAAAGCGGTGTTAGGGGTTTGACTAATGCCTAAGTATTGCCCTCTTTCCTCGCAGCTAACAGCCTAACACCCCATCCCCACCCCCACCCCCACTACGTACCTAAGCACCCACCTCGTATATAAAAGCCTACACCACCACTCTACCTCACCACCCAAATCACATTCGCTTTACAAACAATACTCTGTCTCTCTCTCTCTCTCCCTGTCTAGAATGGCTTCTTCTCCTTCTTCCATTCTAAAGTCCTTAACTCTGATAGCTCTCTTGAATCTCTGCTTTGCTTCAAGAATGCTCAACACTCTCGTCCAAAACCCACAAGACCAGCTCCGCCGCTATCACATAGGCGCCCTTCTCCAAGGCAAAATCACCGTCAATCTCATTTGGTACGGCAATTTCAAGCCATCACAGAGGGCCATTGTCGCTGATTTCATCAACTCACTCTCAGCCTCGCCGTCAGCTCCGCCACAACCCTCCGTCGCCGCATGGTGGAAGACCATCGAGAAATACTATCACATCGCCAACTCTAAGAACCCATCATCCCTCTCCCTCTACTTGGGCAAACAGCTCCTCGACGAGACCTACTCTCTCGGAAAATCTCTCTCCAATAAACAAATTGTTCGACTAGCCTCCAAGGGCGACCAAAAGAACTCCATTAACGTTGTTCTAACATCATCGAATGTCACCGTGGACGGATTCTGCGTCAATCGGTGCGGGACACACAGTTCCAAGAGTGCCCTCGTGAAGGGGAAGAATTACAAGTTTGCCTACATCTGGGTCGGCAACTCTAAGACTCAGTGCCCTGGGTACTGCTCCTGGCCATTCCACCAGCCCATTTACGGCCCGCAGAGCTCGCCATTGGTTGCGCCCAACAACGATGTGGGCCTAGACGGCATCGTTATGAATCTGGGCACGCTTTTGGCCGGAACCGCAAACAAAATCGTTTGGAAATGGGTTTTATCAAGGCCCATCTGAGGCCCCATTAGAAGCTGCTTCGGCCTGCCCGGGAGTCTACGCTAAGGGAGCCTACCCGGGTTATGCTGGGGACTTGTTGGTGGACCCCGCGACAGGTGTTAGCTACAATGCGCATGGTACAAATGGTCAGAAATACTTGCTTCCGGCGATATACGATCCATCAACGTCTAAATGTTCCACTTTGGTTTAATTTTGTATATTTGGAGAGGAATAGTGCGATAGTCAATTCAATTTATTCTTTTAATTCTTAGGAAATATAAAATGTATTACATAAAATTTTACATTCTATATTACCCATGAAATATATTGAAAAACAATTTCTTTATAATTTTGTACATAAACAACTGAATTACTTAATCAATTATACGAACTAAATGTTTAATTGGTTGAGGATACTATGTTTATTGTTCGTTCTATATTTTAGTTCTAAATATCTCTTGTATAGATATATTCACTCATTTAATTTACTATTTACTAGTAAAATTTAAGGCTCATAATTATGGAAAGGCCGGATGTACATTTGACAAATTTGTTAAATTATAAATCACGCCCAAGAGGGGCTTAGTGTGGTACACCTTCATATTTTGTCTGAAAGGAGCTTCATTGTGTATGGTTTGAAATCTTGTGTGTATTGAATAACCATGGAAAATTGTATACTTACCTTGAAATATAATTCTTCATAATTCTGATCTATATTATCCGTTGACTTTTACACAAATACCGAAATTTTGAGTAATTTTAGATTTTAAAAATTATTGGGTAATATGTTAATTTTAAGGATTTGAACAATAATGTTTTTCCAAATACATTTCTCATAGTGTTTTTCCAAAATATTACTCAAACTAAAAATAATTCCCATAATATTATTCTCTTCAAAATATTTTCCATATTATTAATTATATTGCCAAATACATTGCCCTGTAGACAAAAATTTATTAGGTGGATATTTTTTTTCTTTTCCTATACTTTATAACCCCATAAGAATCCTATTTATTTTCCATACCTTTCTAAGTTATAGCTAATCATTTTTATTATTTTTTTATTTTAATTTTTCTTGTTTATTTTTTAACTATTATTATGTTCCTAACACTTAGTCTAAGCATCAAATAGTCAAATAATCATGAAATTATAATAAAAGTTTACAATTTTTTTCTAAGCAAGAAGGTATTATTAATTGATTTTGTTATATCTAAGCGCACCTATTATTATAGATCTTAACTTGAAATTTAACTTCTTATTACTGGAAAGTATGAATATAGTACAAACAATGTTGCTTTCAATTTTTCTTAACTAGGAAAAGATGAAAAAAAGAGTGACAAATTTAATGATTTATGAACAAAGGAGAAATAACAAATCAATTAGTTTGTATCATTATATTGATAAATTAAAATAGTTATCGTAAATATCACTATATTGAATTCTTAAAAATAATTCTCTTTTCAAAATCAAATAGGCTAATAAATAAAATATAATTGCCCAAATAAACAATACTAACAAGATTCGAAGCTAAGTTAGAATTCTCAAAGTTTTGCAAAATTAATGAGAATCTTATTTTATAATGTATTATTAAATTCTTAATATAAATAAAAAAATTATTTCTCACCTTAGTATTGTACAAAGTCTAGATTAATGATGAAAAAAAAGAGGAAAATTTCAAAATAATATGCTACTTGGTTGTAGAAATTGGTGTGAAGAAAAAAAATAAATAAAAGTATGATAAATTAGTATAAATGTTACAAAAAATTTAAGAAATTACAACTAGTAAATAGTTATGGACCTATAAAGCAGAGAAAAATTATAAAAATTCCAACTAATAATTTTTTGCCTACATGACAATATATGTGGCAATATGAGAAATATTGTCGAAGGAATAATAGTTTGGCAATTATTTTCAATTAGAGTAATATTTTGAAAAAAACTCAGATTTCTCAACTAACACACATTTATGTTTTTAATAAAAATTCCAAACACAAAATATATATGTATATACACATATGTATTCATATCATTATCGCAAATGTTTGAAATGGAGCTCCATTAATTGATATTCAATAAATATTTATCTTACTAAATTCAAACTTTGAATAACACAAAATTGAAAAAAATTGTAATTTTCAAACATAGAATGTTCACAATATTATGACTTATAAAAACAAATTAACTAATTTAAATGAATTTAAGTAAATAAATCATATTAAAAGGTGGTTGATAGTTTTAAAAATGCGACAATGAATAAGTATGCTCGTATTCGAAATGGTCTATGATTTTGAGGTAATTTTTTTTATTAATAATTTATATGTAATGAATTATATATAATTATATAAAAATTAGCAAAACGTATCCTACAAGGCTGCAAGCATTAAGTGGACATCATTTGGTTGATAAGAACCCAAGAAATGTCTCATGATTGTGTTACAATGACTCGCAGAAACCGCCAAGCGTGGCAGTGGGATGCCCCTAAGCTGTAATGCTTTTTCTCTTTTTCCTTAGTCCACTGAACCTCTCTTTCTACTGATAAAACCGCGTTGGAATTTGACTATTAATGGCTAAGCGCAAAGTCCTCACCCGCTCTCCCACTCCCCACCCACCCCCAGAAATGAGTGGTAGCCATCACCATTATAACTAGATGTGTTCATTTGAATTGAGATTTGTTAGATAATTTATACTCGTGTTCAAAAGTTTTTATTTAAATTGAAATGTGTAAATTATTTATATTTGTATTAAGGAGTTTTCACTTAAATTTAGATTTATATATAATCTATACGCATATCGAGGAGTTTTTATTTGAAATTGTAAACAATTTATACTCGTATTATGAAGCAGTATTCATCTGAATTTAACTTCAAAACATTTTATACTCTTGTCAATGGGTATTTGGAAGACCTCATTTTGAAAAGTTTATATAGTTTATGTCCATATTTAAGAGCGCTTTAGAATTTTCTTTCTTTCTACTTTTTGAAATTTCAAATATTTTATGGTCTTATCAAGGAACACTTGATTGTTTATATATTTATCCAGGAGCACTCTTTACAATTTATGAAGGAGCGTTTGATAGTTTATACTCTTATCAACGGACATTGTTGATAGTTTATGCTCTTATTAAGGAGCACTTGAGAATCTATAAGTTGAAAATTTTAAATAATTTATGCTAATATTTAGGAGTATTAGAGAGTTTCAATTAAGGTAACTCTACATCTTTTTCTTCATTTATTGATAAGTACTTTTCAATTTTGTCTTGTTCATTTTTTTTTTTTTTGAATTTGGCTAAAGGTGTGAAGCACCAACATCATTTGCTCCCTTTTGATTTGAGAACATCTTATAAGATATTTCACCTTGTTTAATTCAATCACTTTAATAACTTATTTTAAAAATGAGATGTAGGAGCTAATAATAAGCCTCGAAAAGGTCTTATAAGCTTAGCCAAATACCCTCTAAAGACATGAAGCACTAACATCATATGCTCCCCATTGGATGTAAGTTGAGTAAATTCTTAGAACACCATCTCCATGTGGCCCCTTGGATTCCATAGAAAATCATCTTCATATGGCACAATCTATATACTTTTAACCAACTTGATTGATGATTTGATTCTAAGAGCTCGAAATTTGCAGAGCTGTCATTTTTATTTTCATTTGAACTTCGAGTTAACTCTTGAATAAAAGAGATGAGAGGTCGAGATGCCCCATTGTATTCGCCAAAAATATATAACACAAATTCCGATGTCTTTTTATTTTACAAGACCAGAAAATTAATCGTATGAATTGAATTTATTGAATTTAAGCAAAAGAAGTGTGTACAATCTCTATTTTTGATTCTCGATTCTCTGATTCTTTCCTTTAAAAAATATAACTTTGGAAATGCTAATACTTCAAAAGCAAACTTGATAGTTTAATCTCCTTGGAAATTGACTTATCATCAATCACATCAATTTTGTAGGTTTCGCAAATTGATTACGAGTCAAACTCTAGGAATTCTGATAAATACTACAAAAAACTTTATGAACACCAAGAACTTGATTTGATTGTGATTTAGAGAAAACATCTACTCGCCTATTCAACAACTTGATTGTGCATTAACGCCTTATTTGAGTGATCTCCGTAGAAAATGCCTTGAGTCTCTTCTTGACCACCTTGAATAATCTTCAGCTTAATTTGAGAGAGAATTTCACTACAACAAAAAACACTATTTTCGGCGGAAATTCAAAAAACATAAAAAAATAATAAATTTTAAAGTTTTTGGCGGAATTTTTGGTGGAAAATTTCGATGAAAATTAAAAAATATATATAAAATAATAATTTTTGGATTTTTCGGAGGAATTTCGGAGGAAAATGCCGTCGAAAATTTAAAAAAATAAAAAATAATAATTTTTAAATAAAAAAATTTTAAAAAATAATTTTTGAATTTTTCGGCGGAATTTTAAATTTTAAATTTTGGATTTCTATTTGAATTATTATTATTATTATTATTATTAGAATTAATTGAATTTTTATATGCTATAAATATATAACGTAATGAATGATGACAACAAAGTGAAGATAGTTCAACGGTAAGTGAATTGATTGCCAACCAAAAGGGCAAAGGTTCGATTTCTAGCCGCCCCAAAATTTGTGACTACTTTGGGCGCATATGTGCACGCGCGTGAGAGTTGGGGCGAGGTCTCGGGTTCAACTCCTAGGTTGGGCAAGTGAAACTTCATTTTAAAAAATATAAAATAAATATCGGCAGAATAATCCGTAAAAAAATATAAAAAATTTCGGCAGAAATTTTTTTAATTAAAAAAATTCCACCGAAAATCCGCCGAAATTGAAAAGCGATGATGGTTTGTCTTATAGTGTTTTGGGATTTCTTCCAACTTTAATTCCCTTGCTTTTGGAAGACTCCTTGTGTCTGATGTCTTGTAGTGTCTTCAAAATTGTAAAGACCACCCCTATTTATAGTTGTAGGAGGATGACTGTTGTCGTATTTGTTTGATGATGTGTTGCGATTTAAACAACTCTTCAATATTTGTTAGCAATTTACTATGTTAATCACAATGTGTGATTTGAATTGCCTAAATCATAATATTTGACTTTTTATTTTCAAGATATAATTTTTGTTACCAATTATTTATGCATAATTTTTTTGTATTTAACCATCAATTAAATATTTTATTTCATATTAAAATTTAATCTGAAAATTTTCAAAATACGAACAAAATTTTATTTAATGATTTTGAAAAAATATTACTCATATTAATGTATAATTGGCGAAAAAATTGAATGCCTACAATCACCATTAGCTACATGACATGACTTATTCACCACTTTAAAGTAATAAAAGGTGAAATTTACCGTTGTAAAATATCTAAATAAGACTTATTACCAACCCATTTAAATTATAACGACATATATTTATCTATTCTATTAAAATCTAATATTTATTCAAATATACCATGGCTCGATTTTAATGAAAGAACAATATCTTCTATTTTAAATTAGATAAATACACTTATTTATACTAATACAAAATAGTTAAATTTAGTTAACACGTATGTGATTTAGAATATGTAAGTAATACATTTATGAGTCCGAAGTAATCAATGAGATACAAGGGGTAATTGTACAACCAACAACAAGCTCTTTTTTTTTTTTTTTTTGGAAAAGAAAAGCAAGTAGTTAAAGAGGGTAAAGTATATCTAAACCTTTACGACTTTACTTGTGAAGTATGCAGTGGGCATAATCTATAATAACGATTTGCGTTATAGGGACTTGCCATGAAGCCGCCGAGCATGCATTTTGCAAGCTGTAAATGCAATGGTGGATGCCTGAAAGCTGTAATGCTTTTTCTCTCTCTACTTATGAGTTGTGTCTAATAACTAAATACCGCGTTGGACTTTGACTAATGGCTAAGCAAAGCCCTCTTTCCTTGCGGGTTGCAGCTAACACCCCACTCCCACTCCCACTACCCACCCGCCCCAGAAACGAGCAGCAGCCAGCACGTATATATATATATATATATATATACTCGTCTCCTCTACTCTGCCCCTCACCACCAAAATATACATTCAGCACAAGCCTCTCTCTCTCTCTAAAATGGCTTCACCTTCTTCCATTCTAAAATTGTTAGCTCTGATTTCTCTCTTGAATGTCTGTTTTGCTTCTAGAATGCTCGACAGTGTCGTTGAGAACCCACAAGACCAACTCCTCCGCTATCACAAAGGCGCCCTTCTCCAAGGCAGAATCGCCGTCAATCTCATTTGGTACGGCAAATTCAAGGCATCACAGAGGGCCATTGTCGCTGATTTCATCAACTCACTCTCAGCCTCAATGCCTGCTCCGCCACAACCCTCTGTTGCCGCATGGTGGAAGACAATCGAGAAATACTACCACCTCGCCAACTCCAAGAATCCATCGTCCCTCTATTTGGGAAAACAGCTCCTTGACGAAAGCTACTCCCTCGGGAAATCTCTCTCCGAGAAACAAATTGTTCAACTTGCCTCAAAGGGCGACCAAAAGAACGCCATCAACATTGTTCTAACAGCATCAGATGCCACTGTTGATGGTTTCTGCGTCAACCGGTGCGGTACACACGGTTCCAAGAGTGCCCTTGTGAAGGGGAAGAATTACAAGTTTGCCTACATCTGGGTTGGCAACTCGGAGACTCAGTGCCCTGGGTACTGCGCCTGGCCATTCCACCAGCCTATCTACGGCCCGCAGAGCCCACCATTGGTTGCGCCCAACAATGATATAGGCCTCGACGGTATTGTTATGAATTTGGGTGGGCTTTTGGCCGGAACTGCGACGAACCCATTTGGAAATGGGTTTTATCAAGGGCCATCGGAGGCTCCATTGGAAGCTGCTTCGGCTTGTCCCGGAGTCTATGCGAAGGGTGCCTACCCGGGCTATGCCGGCGAGTTGTTGGTGGACCCGACCACCGGTGCTAGTTACAATGCTCATGGCGCCAATGGCCGGAAATACTTGCTTCCGGCAATATACGATCCATCCACTGCCAAATGTTTCACTTTAATTTGATTTGTACATAGAGAGAGGAGTAGTGCAATAGTCAATTCGTTTATTTTTTAAGTTCTTTAGAAATATAAGACATATTAGTTCATTTTTTATGTTTTGTATTTCTCTCGAAATATCTAGTAATAGCATTTATTTATAATTTTGCTCCCCCCCCCCCCCCCCCAAATGCAATTAATTGAGCAATTATACCAATATAATGTTAATTCGATGAGCATATAATATATTTATCTGAGTTTCAATAATAAAATGCTAGGATTAATTACATCTACACCCTCAAGAAATATTAAAATTACAGTTAGTACCCAATCTTGTTTGAAAAATTACAACTACCTTGGTGAAAATTTAAATTACCGAAACACCCTTTTGGGTCGTTACAATGACTTTATAGTCATTGTAATTCCTTTTTTGCCCTCACTAGTTTGTTTGATTTTATTTCTAAAAAAACTAAAATTATAAAATTTCAAAAAATTTACTTTTTTTCCCCTAGATTTTTTTGCATTCTTTCTTTCTTTATTGCTTTTGCCTATAGATCAAGGGCGCCTTTCATCTCAAACTCAAACCCTACGTTCTCTCTCTCTCTCTCTCTCTCTATATATATATATATATCTATATATCTATATCAAAGAAAAACCTAAAACTTAGTTCATCCACGGGCAAATCCTTCGATTTGAACAGATTTTGGGGTGTTCTTGATTTGTAAAGGACATAATATACGACATTCTCCAAGCCTCCTTCATTCTCACTACTGTGTTTTTGATGTTTTGAAGCTGGAGTGTAGGTATGCGCTTTTTAAAACCTTTTTCTTCTATTTTCTCGAATAATTGAAAAATTATGATCGCATAATTGCTAATTTTTTTTTTTGTTCTATCTTGTTTTGTAAAAAAAATGTCCATGCTTGATGGTTTGTTGGAGTTGTTTCTAGGTTGTTTTTTTTTCAAGTTTAAATCATAAAAATCATTTTTTTAATATAATGTATTTTTTGAGTTCAAAAATTGTTGTGAACAGTTTTTTATGTTTGGATTTTAACATTTTAACCGAAACCCCCCAAATTGTATTATGCATGCAATGTTTACAAGATAACAAAAAGCTTATATTTTAATGCATTGTAAAGGATGAATGCAGGTACAATGATGAACAACATGAGCTAAAAAGGGTACCTGAATCAGGACAGATAGTTAAAGGGTGTAATCCAAATAATTATACTATTAAAAATCTCAAGATTAATATTGTTGAAGTTGCTTTTCCCCGATATACCAAAACTAAAGAACTTAGTCATCTTTATTAGGTATGAAATGTATGACATGCACCGGATTATAAACTTTAGTTTGTAAATTGATAGGGACTTGAGAAGGATGTTTAAGAAATGTCCAAAAGAAATAAAACTCCATGTAGATTGTAGGGGCCTTTGGCTAGAAGTTGAGCCCAATGGAGATGATCTTGTGTAACAAGAGGAAACAGAACATCAAGAAGAAACTACACAATAACATGGATGAAGCAACAATCCAAGAACATACGAATGCTAATCATGATGAGAATGACTTACTTTACAGTGATGATGAGATAGTTAGTAAGTGTATGTCTTTCAATGTGGACAGCGTGGTAATGATTCATCTGATCTTGGATGTGGAGGCGAAGATGAAAGTGAGAATGATGTTCCATCGGCAAATTGTGACTCCAACATGTTAGATTATACTTCTGATGACAAGTGTGAGCCATTTAATGATCAAGATGAGGATATTCTAGATGATGCTCTAAGGGCTTGGTTGCATGTTTGCAATATTTGAGTACCTGATAATCCAACACAAAAGTTTGAGTTAAGGAAGAAGAACATGTTTGGTGATGTCGATGAGTTTCGAGCAATTCTTAAAGAGTACTATATTCGAGAAGGTGTGGAAATAATTAAGAAACAAAATGAACAAGAGAGAGTTACAGTGATCAGTGTGGCAGAAGTGTGTAATTGGAGACTACATGCATCTCCTATACTTGTGATAGATCATCAGTGTATTTATAATCAAGAGTGCCATTCCTAATCATACATGTGTGAGAATTGATAAGCTGAAACAAGTCAGTTCCAATTGGCTTGCTAAAAATCTAGTTCCAATTACAAGAGCTAACCTGGACATGAAAAACAGTGAATTCAAGGTTGAATTGAAGAAGCAAGGAGTAAACTATTGTTATATGCAACTTTATCATGCTAAGTGTAAATGGTTGATATAATTCAACGAATTGTAGTCGACTCCTATGCTTTTCTATATTACTATGTAGTAATGGTTAGGTGGACCAATCCAGGTACTTTGGTCAAGTTTGAGTAGAATTTGGGGCAGAATGAAGAGATTCCTAGAGAGCCCATAATCAAATGATTGTTCAGTAGACTTGATGCATTAAAGAAGGGGGGTTTTAGAGGGTTGTTAACCCTTTTTTTGGGATGGATGGTTGTCATTTTAAGGGCTAATATGATGGTATCCTTCTATTAGCCATTTCCATAGATGCTAATCTTGGATTGTATCCTGTTTCATTTGCAGTGGTGGAGATTGAGAATAAGGATAGTTGGGGCTTTTTTCAGCATTGCTTGTCTCAGATGCTCGGTGGGTTTAATAAGGATAATCCTTGGATGTTTATGACAGATCGTCGAAAGATTAGCTAAATTGTATAATTTTTTGTTTATTGTGTTATTTTTACATATATGAATAATAAATATGTGTTTATCAATATGATATAGGGCTTGATTGAAGTTGTTCAATATATTGCCCCAACAACAGTCTACCGATAGTGTTGTTGGCACATATATGCCAATATATATGAGCTAGTCACATACAGGCTTGCTAGAGAAAAAAACTATTTTGGAGTGCAACTAGAGCATATACAAGTGGGGATTTCACAAGTGCCTTGCAAATGTTAAGAGACGTCAAACCAGAAGCACATAAGTGGCTGACTACGGTTCGAGACACCTCACTTTGCATTGGATATGCTTTTCAGACTGGATGCGATCACATCACTAACAACATAATCGAGTGTTTTAACAATTGGATTAGTAAATTGCAGGCAAAACCAATCAACAAATTGGTTGATAGTCTGAAAGCGAAAATAATGCGTAGAATTCAAACGCGGTACAAAAAGGCGATGAAGTGGAAGGCTTCTATTCGTCATAGAATTGTAAAAAGATTGAATGATGTGCAAGAAGACGGTGTTAAATATGATATCTTGGTTGGCGGGACATTCAAGTTTCATGTCAATGATAGGTGCACATCACTATATTGTGGACTTATCTAGGAATTCATTTAATTGCAAGGAGTGGGAATTCATTTAAGCATGTTGTAGCAGCAATTTCATAAAAGAGGCAGGATATACAATCTTATGTGCACCCTAACTTTACAAAGGATATACTCATGAAGTGTCTTAACCACAAAATCCACGTAATTGTTGACCCCAGATTTTGGTTTGATATGGATGGAGTTGAGCCTATCAAAATACTCCCACTAGTGGTAAAGAGGCAGCCTGGTAGGTCCAAAAAGCACAGAAAAAGGGAGATTGGGAAGGAGTCTAGATCAATCCCTTGAAAGAAGAGGGGAAAGATGAGGTATGTAGCATTTGTTGGGGGAAAGGACACAATAAAAGAGGCTACCGTGTAAGAGTAATAATATTTTCTTTCATTATTTATATAAAGATCTGACTTTATTATTTATTGTTTACATATCTAACTTGGTTTTCTTTTTTGATGAGATATCATATAGAGAGGAAACCAAGATGGTTCATCAAACTCAAGGCAACAAAGGTCAAGCTCGAGGGTAGCATGCCAAACCAATGATGTATATTATAAGTTTAAATTGAGTAATTTTCTTTCAGAGATTTATTGTTTTCTTATGTTTATGTTTTTTTTCTATTTTGTTTTAGGAATCCATACAAGTTGCACCTTCAAGCTCAAACCAAGTGCGATCCATTATAACAAGGTTAGCCTCCCAAAACAATCAAGTAAAGAACTATCTTTATGTTATTATAACTATCGTATTCAAGTAAACCAATTTATTCTTGTGCCCTGACTAATTTTTTAATTTAATTGTAACCTAGGGGATTAATCAAACTAGACCATCGACTTCAAGGCAAAACAGTTCCAACTCAAGGTTTATGGGTTCAGTTCACCCACATGCAAGGCATACTAGGTGCAAAGTTGGTTGATCTTCCTCTGTTGGATTTCAGTCACATTCTCAGGCTACTATGACACAAGAAGTACCTACCCCAACACTCTCATGTTCAAAGAAATTGGCATGGTTGCATGAAATTCCTTCTCAAGTACTGTTATTGATGTTAAATATTTACATTATTGATGAAAACTACAATTATTGGTGATAGTTTTTGTGATGGTTATTAGTAATGGTATGTGGTGATTGATGAAGTGAACATTCTAGATTCTTTGTGGATAGTTTGTAGGGTATTCTACAAAGCCTTTTGTGGACTATGATGATGTGTAATGGGTGTCGGGTCCATCAAAAATAAATCCTATTGTTTTAAAAAAATTAGTTGTAAATAGGGTAAGTAGGGTCAATCCCCTAGGGAATAATTACTTGACAAATTTCCAAGATAATTAGGCAAATAAAAAGTAAAAAGAAAAAAAAACTGGGTGTTTTAATAAGAAAATAACTAAAACAAAAGTTGTAAATAAATAGAGAACAAATCAATACGATTAAATTCTCAGTCAAGGATAATTCTTCACACAATGTTTTAAGGAATTGATCATCGATTCATAGATAGTTCTTAAATTCATGCAATAAACCGGTTGTAGCCTTCAAAGAATTTGTCCAACCTAATCTTTCCTTAATTATAGACCAAACACGCAAAGGCAATGAATAATCCCTAATGAACGAATAACCCCTGCCAAACGGTAAGATTTAACCCGTTAATAGCATTACGAACTAGAAAGACCCCAGCCTAGCCAACAAACATACAAACATGGTTCTTCGAAACAAGATTGTGTATTTTCTATAGTATAATTCAAAAGTTTCGACCTAATCAAATCATACTACTTTCCACTTGTGTTGGATCAATTAAACAATTACGGATTTAATCTTACCAACTGGATTTATGTTATTCTATCAATCAAACAACATGCCTAAATTGCGAAATCGACAGAATAACATTGAAGGATCAGACCTGAAAGAGCACATAAAAATATACAAATAATGCATGAAAATAAAGAAACAAACAAATCAATTAGATCTAACAATCCATGCTTAAACGCTACTTGAATTAACCATTGACTGATTTAAGTTGTTTAGCCACACATGACCACGAATACAACTTCAAATACAAGTATAAGAGTTAGAAATTTCTAAGTAAAACTAATAACTGGAATAAAGTGTGTCTAGACAAAGTCTTAGAATTGAACATGTATATATCGCATTCTAACCCTCAATCTAATTCGTAATAGGACTAGGAAAATTCTTTAGAAAGCCCTAAAAATCATAGGCAAGAAAGGAGTTCGTTTCCAAGTAGAACTCTTACCGTAACTCAACATCTGCCTTCAATTCTCGCACAGGAAATTCTGGTCGTAAAGCGCAATCACGCCTTAGCAAGAAGTGTGATGGATTCGATGTTTAGCCTTCCAACTTCCTTGTACAATATCCCCAAGCATTTTTTACCATCTTTAGACTTTTTTTGAGCTACTTTTCATCAATTTTCACCTACGATAAGTAAGAAATTAATTTGGCGAAACTCTAATCAGTTTATAACCCAAAATTAATCAAAGCCTATAGAAATATATCTGGCCTCAAACTTGGTAAAAATACACACAATTTCATTTAATTAAAGTGGCAAGTGATGCATAAAATTTTTGTTTGATCAAAATAGTGAGCTTTCCAGAAAAGCAAGGCCTTACATTCACGTCATCTTCGATCCTAGACAGTTCTTATAAGGCGACTATATATAAAGTTCTTATCAGTCTAATGTAACTTGTACCTGTCCGAAACAAAGGCTAAAGTAATCAATTATTTATTGCCAATCAAAAGGAACACTTAATTAGTCATTTTGATTCATATGTTGGTTGATAAGCTTAAAAAGTTACACATTTTCTTGAGCGTAATTTGATTATTTTTTGTTAATATTAGAGATTATTGTCATATTGGCCCCAAAATACAAAGTTTGTTGCTAATTTAGTCCTAATTTTATAAAAATGCTCAAATTAGTCTAACTCGATGACTTTCTCTCTCCAAACTAGTCCCGCCGTTAGAAAACTAATGGGGATGGCATGTGCAAGTCATGTACACTGTTAATGAGGGGCTCTTTTTAGGGTGGGGTGGGGGTGGGGGTGGGGGATGTTACTATACTCGATGTGTGTTAATTTTTTTAATTTTATATTTATTTTTTGATAAATCAAATTATAAATATTTATTAATTTTTTGTTAGAAAAAATACTTTTTAGTGTTCATTAATTTTAAAATAAATAAAAACAACAAGAGTTAAAATACATTAAAGTTATATGATTGAAAATAATTATATAAAATCACGGATAACATGTTTATTTTGGTGGGAAATAGGCTTGGGATTAAGGATTTTTCCTCCAAAACCGAGTACAGTAACATTTTCTCTTTAAAAACCCCTTATTAATGATGTACGTGACTTGCACATGTCATTCCCATTAGTTTTTTAACGATGAGATTAGTTTGAAAAGAGAGTTTTCGAGTGCGACTAGTTTAGGTATTTTTTCGTAAAAATGGGACTAAATTGAGGACGAACTCTATGTTTTGTATAGCAACAATCTTGTTGATATTGTTAAGGTTTTAGTGCTATAAGAAAGAAATTCAGGTTAAAAGTGTAAGAACCTATGTTTTTCAATAAAAGGTATCATAACTAAAAGTATGCCTTCAAAA
Organism: Petrea volubilis; assembly: GCA_026212405.1. Classification (NCBI taxonomy): domain Eukaryota; kingdom Viridiplantae; phylum Streptophyta; class Magnoliopsida; order Lamiales; family Verbenaceae; genus Petrea; species Petrea volubilis. The sequence goes on from CM047884.1 coordinate 7,409,405, forward strand.
ATGCGATCCATTTTTAAGTTTTACTTGTCAAAATGGTCTTACCCGTTGTATTTCTCACTACCATTTTACAAAAGTCAGGATTTGTGCCTATAGGTGCTTAGGAAGCCACCAAGGTCGTTTCAATCATCACAGTCTTTTCATTAGGATAGAGAGCCAGGCCAGCGCTCGACGTAAAATGGCCTAGGCTGTTTAGCCCAACATGGCCACTTAGGCTTTATAGAGAATTCTGCTGACCCCTACAGATGACACAGGCAAGATCGGCTGCACGCCACACCTGTTTGGCCTTGCATTGTAATAAGTGTGTGGCCACGATGTTGTCATTTTTCCCTATCACAATGTTCAATTTTTTTTAATATCTAATGTTGTCAGTAGAATTTATTTATTTATTTCTTGTTATAGAGTAGGGGTATGTAATTGAAGCGAAGTATAGTTGAGCCTTGGATTTTTCCCTCTCGATCCTGCCCATTGTAACCATTTTTGCTCAACTTTCAGTTCCATCTTGTGTTTGCTGCATTGAACTTCTTTGATATTTGAATTCTATAAATCCTATCTACATTTCATACACCTATTTATTTGTGAATTTTTAATTGATTTTTGCAAGTTTTGAGATTTTATATTTGAATTCAAAAGGTTTTTTATAAAATCGGACTATTTGTTGAATATACAAAGGAAATGTGTTGCGATTTTTTTGCGAGTGCATGGGTCACCCAAGTAATAAAGAGTGAGTAGAGTATCTTTCCCACGAGAAATAGGATTATCAAGTTCTGGCTTTATAATTTGAAGAAAATTTTGAAAAGTGAAATAAAAACACAAGCAAATAATGCCATCAACCAAATCCTTTGAAATAATTATTCAAACAATCCTAGGTTCTGAGTTTTTATCATTCTACGATCCACTCACGAAAATATTTGTAGTATTCTTTTCTAAGTAAAACAAACGTATCAAAGAATACTATTTGTCTACTTTGGTAATCACATACGGATCCCTTGGCCCTTTGCGCACAAGAGTTGTGTTAATTAAAAAGAACACATTATTTAATATAACTGATCACACGAGATCATCATTAGTTCTAACCTATGTGTTCTTATGTCTATAAAGCAAATAGTCGGATTTTACGAATACCCTTTCGTAATCGAATATAAATTCTCAAAGCTTACAAAAATTGGCCAAAATTCACAAGAAATTAAGCATATGAAATATAGATAAGATAGATAAAAATTAAATACCAAAGATCTTGAAATAAACTACATAAAATTCATCTCATGAATCCACCTAGAACCCTATAACTAATTTAACTAGACAGAATAAAGGAAAAACTAACTGTGATAAAATAAAACATAAAGAAAAATTAAAGCGAACGTGAGTTTGGACGTTGTCTGGAGTCCTTGAATTTTTTGTCATGTTCCTCGCAAGTTATTATTTTCATAACCCTCTTCTAAGTGGTCCAAAATGGATGAAAAATGTGTGGAAGACTCCTTTATATAGATATAGAAAACTGGAGGTTGAATCCTACTGAAATTAGGATTCTTTTTCAGGTTTGGACTCACTAAAACAGCTTTGCATATCAAAACGGCTTCGCCACATCAAAATGGCCATGGCTTTTTTATTTTTGCATGATATTGAAGTTTTTTGGACTATCAAAATGGCTTTCCCAGATCACAATGGCCTTGGCCATTTTGTTACACCTCAAGAATGTGTAACGAAATGGCCAGGAAGCGTCAAAATGGCTTAGGCCATTTTGGTGCGCTCTTGTGCACTTTTTTGGTCAATTTCAAACCCGATTTCCTATGATAGCAACATAAAATGCTTGTGAGAGGATATTGACATCAAAATCTTGAAAAAAATCATGTTTTAAGGGTGTAAAAATACATTTAATTGACCGAATTAGTGTTTTTTTTCCACTCAATTTTCTTCTTTAAGACCATAAAACCTCAATAAAGACAACACAAATCACATAAATTATGCACTTAAAAGTTTGCATTTTAGGCTTATCAGAATGTATGTTTTAGAAATAAACAAGCTCTCATATGATCAGCCAATTGATTAGTGTTGAGCCGCACCTTCTCGATTAATACTATTTTTATAAGCGAACACAAAAGTAGACATGTCAGATCTATTAACACATTTGTTTTACTTTTAAAAGGAGATAACAAATACATCAGTGAATCAGATCGTAGGGTTATAGAATTTATTTTTTTTTTTTCATCCAAAGCCCAGGACAATCAATCCTAGGATTTTATTACTCTACTTGAAAATGTCAGAATACAGAGATTTAGCAATGCACTCCGGGAGATCGCTTCCCCCCACATCTAAAGAGATTAAGATACAAAAGGAGAAATAGGTGTGATAATGTGCTACGCCATTTAAGAAACACATCACATGTCGAAGGGATGTCTCTTGAAATTCTCCAAGCGTCTGCACACAATTATCTGCCTCTTGCCTGTAATAGGATATGCAAGCTTTAGGCCTTTATCTGCCTCTTGCCTGTAATAGGAATCGCCTTAAATGCATACTTTCTGGATCCCTTTATCTCATGCCCATCTGAGCCCCATAAGAAGCGCCTTAAACTCCATAGCTAGGACATCCTTGCAGTCGAAACTTAGCCAGGACATCCTTGCAGTTGAAACTTACTCATGCCCGTGCTTCCTTGAACCTGCCTATCTCGTCCCGGATCACAGCGCCCAAGCCCGAGCTCCTATTGCCCCAGCTTATTCCAACATCTGTGTTTAGTTTTAGCCATCACGTAGGGGGTGTTTACCACTCCTAAGCTGCCACCACCCCTTGCGCGCCCATTCCACCCTTATACCACAACTCTTCTTGTTCATAGTAGTATGAGTTAACCCAGTTTTCACCTTCGATGAAGTGAGGTAGGTGTCCCTTGCGCGACCAATTACCCAATTTTTGACATCTTTTGCTATGATAATTTGAGACGGATGAAAAGCATTTGGAAATCGCATTTTCGTTGCAAAATTAGCATCGCAAACCTGCATTCACTTTTGTCTATTGGAAATATGTTTTTTTTTTTTAATCAGTCGCAAAGTTCATTATGAGGGTGCACCTCCTTCACGACCTTGCGAGTGTTGACTTATGAATTTTTTTTAATAAGTAATGAATAGAACTCGCAGCAGTAAGCATTAAATGCCCATGACCTGTGCATCTGCTTTTTGCATAAACCGATCACGTCGTTTGTCCTATTTGAATTTTATTTATTTTTTGTATTTTTTCATTTGGTGTTTAAAAGAATGTTTTGAGCTGCTGATAACTCACCCTACACTCTTGAAAAAACCTCTCAGAAAATATAACTTCTCTTCTTCCATTGTACGTGCTAAGAAGCTTAATATTTGTGTTTATTTTTTTAGGGCAAGTATTTGAAGATTTTGATAAGGTTAGTTTCACTTATTTTGTAATTTTTTCGATTTTTTTTTTTGTAATTATTTCTAATTTTTGAATTATTTCGTTTATATATATATATATATATATTGTAGAATGATAATGGTAATGATATTTTGTTATTTGTGTTTATTTTTTTAGGGTAGGTATTTGAAGATGTTGATAAGGTTAGTATTACTTAATATTTGTGATATAGTTTTTAAGAATTTTTTTTTATTATATATGTTGTATGTTATGTTAAATTTTTTATTTGAAAAAACTTATGGAGTGTTTTAGAAATTTATATGTAGTTGTATGTAATTTTTTGATGATATGTGTTGTGTTGTATGTTGTGTTAATGTTTTTTTGTTGAAAAAATTTGGGGATGTTAATTATTTTGTAATTATTTCGATTTTTTTTTGTAATTATTTCTGTTTTTCTTAATTATTTCATTTTTTTTATATATGTTGTAGAATGATATTGGTAATGATATTTTGATAATTGTGTTTAATTTTTCAGGGTACGTAATTGAAGATTTTGATAAGGTTAGTATTACTTAATATTTTTAATATAGTTTTTTAGAATGCTTTTTTGATTAAATATGTTGTATGTTATGTTAAATTTTTTATTTGAAAAAATTTATCGACTGTTTTCGAAATTTATATGTAGTTGTATATGTGTTGATGATTTCTATTAGAGAAAATTTTGGTTGCATTTGAGGATTTTGTTTTTCGAGTTTACATGTGTTTTATATATGTTAGAAAATTTTATTAGAAGGTATTTTTGTGTATTTTAATGTCTGTATTATAATACTTTTAATTATTTTTTTAATTAGAAGGCACTTTGATTTCGTTGTTATATTTGCGTTACTTGGCCGAAGTTATTGAAGTAGTCTAGTATTGTTAGGGGAGCGCAGTATTGGATCATTCATATCGTGAGCTTTGTGACAGTGCGGGCGAAAGAGATGATAATGCTAAAGTTGGAGACATTGGTGGAGCACTGCAACTATTGTAGGTAAATTAAATTTATTGTTATAGTATTTGTTAAGTTATATTCATTTTATGCTAGTCTATTGTTGCGAATTTTCCGCAAGTGTACGGATCGCTCAAGTAATAAAGTGAAAGTAAGAGTATTGTTCCCATGAGGAACGGGCTACCAAGCACCACACTTATAAATTTTCTATTGTTTAAGCTTCAAAAATTGATCGAGATAAGATGGAATAAAAATAAACACCTAAATCAAAGTAAAGAAATCAATAAAAACAAGCTAGAGCCTAAGCATCGTCGATTGAATCCCCTAATTGTAACCAATTAAACCCCCATTGATTTTAATTAATACACCTTCCCACAATCCAACCCACGAAAATATTTGTAATCTCCTTTCGAAAGTAAAACAAACGTGCCAAGGAATGCTATGTGTCTACTTTCGTGATCACATACGGATCCTTTGGCCCGTTGCGCACAAGAGTTGTGTTAGTTAAAAAGCCCTCGCTAATTAACCTAACCGATCGCACAAAAGCACGATTATTTCTAATCTATGTGTCCCTTATGTCTATAACTCAAATAGTCAGATTTTATACACACCCTTTCGTAGTCGAATATAAAATCCCAAAGCTTGTGAAGATTAGCAAAAATTCACAAGTAATAAAAACCTTGAATTATAGATAGGAAGTATGTAAAATTAAAATCAAAGAGGTTCAATAAAAATTACAAGGGTTTCATCAATGACTAACCTAGAACTCTATGATTTAATTAGCTAGACATAGCGAAAAGAAACAAAACAAAAACATGATGAAATTAAAAGAAAAAATAAAAGCAAACTCGGCTTTTGACGATAATCTTAAGAGATGGAAGAGCTTGGCCTTTGAATTGTCACCCTTCGTAAGCTTTCATCCTAGAATTCCCCTTGAAAGATCAACTAAAAAGTATCCTAAAAACGTGCACAAGCAGTCCCTTAAATAGGTGTAGGGCACCGATTCTCAAAGTCCTAATAGGAAACAAGTTTCCTTGTTAGCGTCGCACGTCGAGATGGCTTTGGAGCTTGGGATGGCTTTGGTCGTCCTAAATCAAACGCTTAGCGTGGTTTCTGTATGTCTCTGGATGGCTTCGTAGGCTTCGGATGGCTTCGTGTTCATTGGGACAGCTTAAGCCGTCTTGGCGCACGCGCCCACTTTTTCGGCTTGATTTCGGCCCCGATTTCCTACAATAACATCATGAAACTCTTGTGGGTGTATATAGGCATCAAAACCTTGGAAAAATTATGCTTTAAGGGTGCAAAAACACTTTAAACTGATCAATTACGATTTTATTACATAAAGCACAAATTTCATCCTTAGAACTTTAAAACCTTAATAAAAATCAATGAAAAACACACAAAGCTTGCCCATAAAAGTGTATACAGTTTAAGCTTATCATCTATTCTAATAATATTGTTAGTAGATATGGGCATGGATCCACATGTCGAGTTTGCGGCCATTGACATAGCTAGTACTGCCTGAATTGGTCGGGCCAATTACTCTGAACTATGGTCTCCAATTACCCCGAGCTCCATACGGTGCCAGATAATAATGTTCATTAAGTGTTGAATAATTTGTGCATATGGACTTGTCATAATTTCGTTATTTTTTAATATATTGTATAGATGGACTTTTAATTCTTGGACACGCACAGCGAGACATAGTGTCTGTATATTTAGGGATATGCTGGACAACATGAAACCTAGCGAGGTATTGAATTTCTTCAAATTTTAGGCATGTATTATGTAATAGATTTAAATATTGAGCACTCGTTAATTTATTTTTCAATTTAATTTAAATGGAAGTTTACATGGATGCCCTATGACTACTAGTCGGAATTGATGCGTACCATGCCCCATCACTACAGGAGGGAGTATTAGAGGGCCAATTGTCCCCTTCTGAACTGCCATATAGTTGAGTAGCTCAATGTGTATCGTTGTATGCGTCAATTTGGACAAGTCCAAGATATACCAACTAACCATATTGTTCCCCATAAAGTGTTCCATGCACCTACTAAAAAAGGCAAAGCTGGGCACGACTAGGAAGCTCATCATGCAAAACGTGTAGAATCAAGGTTTAGTAGGCGTGGTCAAAGTGTTCAAGCGCCAATAATAACTAATCTCAACCGAGGGACAGTGCTAGGGTACGATAGGTGGTACGCATCGCACACCAGACAATTAATTACCCCACCAAGTCGACATATTGAAATTATTGGCCAACCGAAGTTAATGCTTAGCTAATTGTGGTAAATAATGATTTTATTTGTTGTTATTGGATATTAATAAAGCAAAGTACGATGTTGCTAACGTTATTTATTATTATTGCAGGAGGATCACATGCATCAACTTTCATTAAGTTGTGATACACAAAACGGCTCCACTAACCTTGAATCGTATAGGTAATTTGTAGATTCGACCAAAGATTGTGAACAACATCTATTCACTCGCTCAATTCATCCTCGATTGTTCGTATCAGAGTCAGGAGGCACAGACCACTGTATGTAGCCAACATCATAGATGTCATCCGTCTGGATCACGTCGTGATAAGGCAGGTCCATTTAGGACACATTGTGATGACGCAGGTCCTTCTAGGACAGTATGTGATGAGGCAACGCCTTCACGCCAACACAATGACCAACCATCACCTTACATTCCGCAATTTGGGACACCTTATATGCCTGAACTTGGGTTAAGTCTTGGAATGAGTGAATGGAATGGATACGGATATCCGCATATGGATACCCAATCGCGGTTCAATGTGTCCCCCATAGCGTTCCCTGATTACGAAAACGATGGTGGTAGTGCCTCATATACATACCAGCCACCTCCACCACCGCCGCAGGAAGAGTTTCCTGAACCACAACATGAAGGAAGACCTCGAAGACAGAGGAATCCTCCATGATGTAGCACAGGAGGACATAAGAGGGCATAGTTTTTTTTTTAATTATTTTTTTTGTAGTAGAATTGTGCACTTGGTTGAATTAAAGTCTTTAATTTTTTCATTATTTTGCACTTATTACAAAAAAACATTTTCCTTGTTTTGGTTCGTTATTTTTCATTATTGTGTACCTTATATGTTTGTAGTACGTAGTACAATTAAATAATGCACTAAAAAAAATTATTATCATCTTAATACAAAATTTATGTAAAATTACAAACAAATAATACAAACTTTATCTCAACACAACTTTATCTAAACATAAAATTTATGTAAAATCACAAACAAATAATACAAACTTTATCTTAATACAAATGAAATTACAAACAAATAATACAAACTTTATTTTAATACAAACTTTATGTAAAATTATAAAAAAAATAATACATCAATATTGTTCCCGAGATGGTCCAAGTTGATCCTGTTGTCTTCTATATTGTTGTCGTGCACGCGCTTGAGGCCAATCCATCTCATTTTGGATACGGGTAGTTGTGTCACAGCCTTGGCGTCTCTTTGCTCGTAACTCAGGATTATGTACTAGCTCGAATGAAGCATCTGGTCAGTATGACTCACCCCAAACTGAGTAAACCTTAGCCTTGTACGTATCCAAATAATGATCAGTTTCATAATACCAAAGTCATGTACTCATATGGTAGATGCCCAAAAGATCTTGATACTTGGACAACATGTGAACAAGGTATTCCTGTCTTACGCCACTTTCCACACGAGCATTCTTTAGTTCTCAATTTGACTACGTGTTTTGTATTGCCACGTCAGTGACGTAATGGTGTCAAAAAATCGACCGCTTGGTCGGCATAGTCTATACGGTAGACAACATGCCCTCTTGATTTTTCAACCTCAGTTTCAAATATTTCGAAAGGGTATTGTGCCCATGCTTTATTCTCTTGTCTCCACTTATGACTCTTTGCACATCGTTTCATAAAAAATGTTGCAATACGAACAAATGCCAACTCGACCAATGGCGTAATTGGAAGACGATGCCCTTCTTTCAAAATACCGTTAATTCATTCTGACATGTTCGTCGTCATGATACCGCAATGTCAACTTTTGTCGTAAGCAACTATCCATCTCTTCGATTAATGCGATTAAGATAATTGAACGCAACCTCATCAATACCTTTAATTTGCTCCATCAAATGTTAGAACTTTCTTATCTCGTGAGCATTTTCGGCCTTGAACACTAAATCTTTCAACTAGACATTCTTGAACTTCGAGTTGCGATTAGAGCAAACATGTCTTAAACAAAATCTGTGGCAACCAAGCGGCTCACTGAAGATAGATATACATTGTGCAGCGCTGATGATGGCATTGTGCCTATTTGACAAGAGGCAAACTCTTCAACCTCCACGAATAAAATGTCTGCTCACAAGCTCTAGGAACCAACTCCACTCCAGGAAGCTAGATTTTCATCATCTACAAGTGCGAATGCTAGTGGTAGAATTTGTTGGTTGGCATCCATCGTAGTAGCCACAAGGTGTTTGTGCTTGTATTTGGTATATAGATGGGTATCGTCTACACTAAGAAGTGGCCGACAGTGTTGAAAACCATCTATACAAGGTTTATAAGCCCAGAAGACGTAATGTATCATTTGTTTTCCTAGGACTACTGAACCACATGGATTGTGAACCCATTCGATAATTATATCTGCAAATGAAAACGATAATGTTATGTAATGGCTGTAACATACGATAGTTGCAATCTACTAAAAAAAGGACTTATTTACAATTAAATAATACCTGGATTCCATACGAAATACTATAGATATATTTCTCTTTCGCCAAGTCAGAGACACTTTAATAGGGTAATCGTAGTCTGTTCTAACATGTCTTAACAACAAACCAGCAACGAAATTCGTATCCAGATTTGCATGATCAATGGACTTACCAAGCATAAAGCAAGTGTGCTCACCGTTGTAAACACTAATCCTCCAATATCCTTTATTTTTCTTGAATGACGTGTGCATCAAGAACGAACATCCAGCTTCAGCTCCATGCTTACACAATACAATCCAAAATTGTGGAGTGCTACGGCAAACGAAAAAGTCTCTTCTAGCCCACTGGATATGCTACTCCTTCACGACAACCATTACATGACGTTTGCTTTTGAACAACATACCTAGTCCAAGATTTCCTTTTGTTGGATTGTAGTATCTTGTTGGGCATGTCGGTAAATCCATGGAATCTGCAAGAATCTTCAGAGCGGTGTTTAAGTAGAACGGTAGAATCTCACGGAGATGTGGCGCCATTGTTCCAAATGGAATGGATGTGTGATTTTGTGTCTCTTCAAATAGAACTTCTGTTGCCGGTGGAGGTGGAGACGATTCATGTTTCACATTTTCGCCTACTAACTCAGCCACAGCTTCAACCTCTTCATTGTCCTCGTCGTTAACATCGTCATCATTGTCTGAGTCAGAATAAGACAATTCTTCATCACGTAAGCTTGCTATCTGCGTAACGATCAGGAACGCTATCATCTTCCGACACCGGGGCAGCTTCGGATGGCCCATTATAGTTCGATGGACCTTCGTCGGGATACACTGATGTTCCTGCGTACATGTTGAAATCAGGATCTACGCACCAGCTATAATCTATCGGAAACTGATTCAAATTGAAATTTCGAAGTGCCTTCGTGACCATTGGCATATAATTCCCCATTCCTTGTTGTTGTTGTGTCTCAACTGTTTCAACAAACAGTTGCACTACTTCAAGTTTGGAATGCGGGTTCGTAAAGAAAGACAATGTCGAATCATCGTTGATTTTCAAAATATTCTCCATAGGTAGATCCCGACAAAGAAAGTACGCGGCAAATATTTTGATATTGTATGCATTTCGATCCACAACGATTGCGTTATAGATTATGTCTACAATATTAGCAAATGATGATGATCGATTAATCCAAGTTACTCCAATCGGTGGACGATCATACGAAATAGAGTAATGTGAATGATTCATTTGGTCGCCGTAATGTATAGCAACACCAATATATTCCATCTTGTTTATAACAAATCAGATGGAAAAATATACCAATACAAATTTTAAAAAATATAGAAATAATATGAAGAAATATATAAAATATATAAATATTCTAGATGTTAAAAGCTATTGAAAAATAATAGGATATAAATAAAGGGTATGAATATTGAATTATAGAATAGCGAAATTGTGAGATTGAACAGAGAAAATTGTGATATATTTATAGGTGGATAAATATATCCGTTGGCTGGGTAGCAACGCCACAAAAATGGCCATTTGAGAAGTCGACACCCACGATGTCGACTTCTCAAATGGCATTATTTTAAATAGCCGTTTGAGAAGTCGACATCCAATTTCTCTAATTAAAAATAAATATATTTGAAGTAGTCGACGTTCACGTCGTCGACTTCATTATTTTAATAAAAACAATTTGGGAGTCGACATCCCTCTCAATTTTCTTAAAATAATAATTTCAAAAATTATTATTTTAATATGAGTCAACATCGAGAATGTCAACTCTTTGAAGATTCGACATTCCCGGTGTAAGCTTATGTTACTTTTTTAGTCTATTCTATTTTTGTGTTAAAAAATTAAATAAAAAACCACCCTATTAGGCTATTTTAGCAAAACGTCCTTATGGTGGGAGGCCTGACAACTGTAATGCTTTTTTCTCTTTTATCTTTGCCCACTCTCTACTAATATCTAATAACTAAAAACCGTGTTGGGGCTTGACTATCGGCTAAGTAAAGTTGTCTATCCCAGCCAATCTGGATTTCTTACTATAAAATAGTGCTACATCTCCTCTTTCACTAACCAATACACGCTATGTGTATTGGTGAGCGGTTGAAATTAGGAACGAGAAAAATTTATGATGTCAGAAAATTTTTAAATATTCTCTTTCCTTATTTCAACCGCTCGTTAATACATGTGGCATGTATTAATGAATGGTGGAGAAGATGTAGTACCCTTTTGTAGCAGATAATCCACACTGCTACCACAACAGCTAATAATAATACCCCACACTCACCCAAGAGGTGGAATAATCACTCTCACGGTGGGACCATTCGGCGATGTGGCAATAGAATTGGAAAAATCACACTGGTTCTATTACTCGTGACCATTTCAATGCTCTATACCTAAAAAAAATAAATTATAAATTAGACTTCAAATAATTGTAAAAAATTATTACATAAGGATTATGTATTTTTTTTTTCTTTTTGGTCAAAAAATAGCGGTAACCAATATAAATTTGATTTTAACACTACAATTAACTTTTTAGTAATTTTGAAAGTTTATTAATCCATTTTCTCTAAATATCTTCTTAAGGATATTGTCTTTTTAATAATATAATAAATTTTTAATCCCTCATCATTTTTTAAAATTTAATAATTCACTTATCTCTAAACACATAAAAGTTACTAGCTTTTTTATTAATGTAAGAAACAATTGAATAGAATATCTAAAATTCAATATTCTCGTGGGTGGATTTATTTGATAATATAAATACAATGCAAGAACGGTTTTTACAGTAAAAACACTATAGCCAAAAGCAAATTAAACGATGCTGTAAACAAATAAATAAGCAAGAAAGTACAGTAGACTTATCAGAATTTATTTGAAAAGGTACGACTAAATCACCGGGTTGAGCTGGTTTGCCTTAAACAAATATTCGCCCCACTGACCGGTGCAGTGGGCCTGCGATACTCCTTCTAGGATAAGACAGTCCAGAGATCCGTTCCAAGCCACACTGCTACTTTGAACCTCACTTCGAAAGTTATACACTCTTAAGTCTCAACAATTTCTTAAAACATTATACTTTCTATTCTTTCTTGTTTCGTTTTAGGTGTCTTGCAGGGAACCAAAAGGCAGCTTATATAGGGGGAAGGAGACAGCCAGAGCTAAATGTTGCACATTAATGCACGATTGAAACCGCCCGCATGTCAACGAACATGCAATGCACCTGGACGCAAAACCAGACAACATTCGAGAACGTGTTGTTTGAGCAGGTAAATAAAATCGTTACACCAAAGGCAATTCAGTAAAAAATAAGCTCGAGACCGAGACAATTCGCCTAAACGCTCGAGCCTGCACCCTGGTCCTGGGCCGTGAGCCGTGGCCATAGCCGGGTGGGCGGGCGGCGCGCGCATGTGGGGTCTATCCATATGTGGTACTTAGTTATTTAGCTTACACTATAACAACACTTAACTACATAAATACTAGTATTGTCAAGGCTAATATATTCGATGTGGGTTATTTTACACAGTTTTAACCACGTTGAGACAACATTACCTTAGGCTTTATCTATGGATTTCCATTTGAAATGGTTTAATCCTAGATTAATCCCCTTATAAAAGTCATCTTAACAAGCCCTTTTCCAACAATTAATTTTAAATCCTGCTAATCCCCTAATTATAATTTGCCCAATGATTTATTACAAAATCAATATTAAGGAATGTTATTAGCTGTCGGCCGAATTGTGATGAAGACTGAACACTAAAGCGTGTCCAAAGGGTATAATGGTAGACTTGCTTCATCATCTTCCAACACTGCTCGCCAATCCATCGATTTTTAATTAAGTCAAATCTTAAAATATTTATAGATAAAATGAGGAGAAAGAATAATAATTAAACAAGAAGGAGGAGCATGCAGGTGGTCTAGTAAACAAGAGACCAAAACTTAGATTACAATTTTGTCGCAGTGTTTTTAATTTTATTTGTAGATGAATAAAAGAAATACTAAAGCTTGAGAAGTTCATACAACCGTAGCAATAAAGATTCAAATATCAGAGAAACAAATGCCATTATCGATCCATCATAATTTTTAATTTTAAGAAATCAGAGATTTCTGCAAAAGCCGAAATAAAGTATCCATTTCTTTGATTGATGGGCAAAATTCAAATCGCCTGATCGGAAGGACAAAAACTTAAAAGTGTCAAAGTTACATAAGGGAAAAATGGTTTTCTCCTTAGAATATGCATGCGCTTGACACTATTGAGCATAATATGATGAAGTAAAGGTTTACTCAAATCGTTTCATAATTTTACTAGTACAAGCATTAAGTGGGACAATCATGTGTAATAAGAGATTTTTTTATATTCGGTTGATATTGTAATGTCTGAACCGCTAAGTACGCTGGAAGCAAGCTGTAAATGTGACCTCTGAAAGCTGTGATGCTTTTTCTCTTTTTTCTTCGTCCACTCTCTACTTATGTCTAATAACTAAAAACCGCATTGGGGGTTTGACTAATGCGTAAGTATTGCCCTCTTTCCTCACAGCTAACAGCCTAACACCCCATCCCTACCCCCACCCCCACTACATACCCAAGCACCCACCACGTATATAAAAGCCTGCACCACCACTCTACCTCACAACTCAAATCACATTCGCTTTACAAACAATACTCTGTCTCTCTCTCTCTCTCTCTCTCTCTCCCTGTCTAGAATGGCTTCTTCTCCTTCTTCCATTCTAAAGTCCTTAGCTCTGATAGCTCTCTTGAATGTCTGCTTTGATTCAAGAATGCTCAACACTCTCGTCCAAAACCCACAAGACCAGCTCCTCCGCTATCACAAAGGCGCCCTTCTCCAAGGCAAAATCGCCGTCAATCTCATTTGGTACGGCAATTTCAAGCCATCACAGAGGGCCATTGTCGCTGATTTCATCAACTCACTCTCAGCCTCGTTGTCTACTCTGCCACAACCCTCCGTCGCCACATGGTGGAAGACCATCGAGAAAAACTACCACATCGCCAACTCTAAGAACCCATCATCCCTCTCCCTCTATTTGGGCAAACAGCTCCTCTACGAGACCTACTCTCTCGGAAAATCTCTCTCCAATAAAAAAATTGTTCAACTAGCCTCCAAGGGCGACCAAAAGAACTCCATTAACGTTGTTCTAACAGCGTCGGATGTCACCGTGGACGAATTCTGCGTCAATCGGTGCGGGACACACGGTTCCAAGAGTGCCCTCGAGAAGGGGAAGAATTACAAGTTTGCCAACATCTGGGTCGGCAACTCTAAGACTCAGTGCCCTGGGTACTGCACCTGGCCATTCCACCAGCCCATTTACGGCTCGTAGAGCCCGCCATTGGTTGTGCCCAAGAACGATGTGGGCCTAGACGGCATCGTTATGAATCTGGGCACGCTTTTGGCCGGAACCGCAACGAAACCATTTGGAAATGGGTTTTATCAAGGCCCGTCTGAGGCCCCATTAGAAGTTGCTTCGGCCTGCCCGGGAGTCTACGCTAAGGGAGCCTACCCGGGTTATGCTGGGGACTTGTTGGTGGACCCCGCGACAGGTGCTAGCTACAATGCGCATGGTACAAATGGTCGGAAATACTTGCTTCCGGCGATATACGATCCATCAACGTCTAAATGTTCCACTTTGGTTTAATTTTGTGTATTTGGAGAGGAATAGTGCGATAGTCAATTCAATTTATTCTTTTAATTCTTAGGAAATATAAAATGTATTACATAAAATTTTTACATTCTATATTACCCATGAAATATATTGAAAAAGAATTTCTTTATAATTTTGTACATAAACAACTAAATTAATTAATCAATTATACGAACTAAATGTTTAATTGGTTGAGGATACTATGTTTATTGTTCGTTCTATATTTTAGTTCTAAATATCTCTTGTATAGATATATTCACTCATTTAATTTACTATTTACTAGTAAAATTTTAGGCTCATAATTATAGAAAGGCCCGATGTACATTTGACAAATTTGTTAAATTATAAATCACGCCCAAGAGGGCTTAGCGTGGTACACCTTCATATTTTGTCTGAAAGGAGCTTCATTGTGTATGGTTTGAAATCTTGTGTGTATTGAATAACCATGAAAAATTGTATACTTACCTTGAAATATAATTCTTCATAATTCTGATCTATATTATCCGTTGACTTTTACACAAATACTGAAATTTTGAATAATTTTAGATTTTAAAACTTATTGGGTAATATGTTAATTTTAAGGATTTGGATAATAATGTTTTTTCTAATACATTTCTCATAGTGTTTTTCCAAAATATTACTCAGACTAAAAATAATTCCCATAATGTTATTCTCTTAAAAATATTTTCCATGTTATTAATTATATTGCCTCATGCATTTCCCTGTGGACAAAAATTTATTAGTTGGATTTTTTTTTCTTTTCCTATACTTTATAACTCCATGAGAATCCAATTTATTTTCCATACCTTTCTAAGTTATAGCTAATCATTTTTATTATTATTTTTATTTTAATTTATCTTGTTTATTTTTTAACTGTTATTATGTTCCTAACACTTAATCTAACCATCAAATAGCCGAATAATCATGAAATTATAATAAACGTTTACAATTTTTTTCTAAGCAAGAATGTATTATTAATTGATTTTATTATATCTAAGCACACCTAAATAATAGATCTTAACTTGAAATTTAACTTCTTATTACGGGAAAGTATGAATATAGTACAAACAGTGTTGCTTTCAATTTTTCTTAAATAGGAAAAGATGAAAAAAAAAGTGTGACAAATTTAATGATTTATGAACAAAGGAGAAATAACAAATCAATTAGTTTGTATCATTATATTGAGAAATAAAAATAGTTATCATAAATATTACTGGACTATATTGAATTCTTATCAATAATTCTCTTTTCAAAATCAAATAGGTTAATAAATAAAATATAATTGCCCAAATAAACAATATTAACAAGATTCGAAGCTAAGTTAGAATTCTCAAAGTTTTGCAAAATTAATGAGAATCTTATTTTATAATCTATTATTAAATTCTTAATATAAATAAAAAATAAAAAAATTATTTCTCACCTTACTATTGTACAAAGTCTAGATTAATGATGAAAAAAATAAGTAAAATTTCAAAATAATATGCTACTTCGTTGTAGAAATCGGTGTGAAGAAAAAAAATAAATAAAAGTATGATAAATTAGTATAAATGTTACAAAAAAATTTAGAAATTACAACTAGTAAATAGTTATGGACCTATAAAGCAGAGAAAAATTATAAAAATTCCAACTAATAATTTTTTGCCTACATGGCGATGGATGTGGCAATATGAGTGATAATATGAGCATTATTGTTGAAGGAGTAATAGTTTGGAAATTATTTTCAATTAGAGTAATATTTTGAAAGAAACTCACATTTCTCAACTAACACACATTTATTTTTTTAATAAAATTCCAAACACAAAATATATATGTATATGCACATATATATTCATACCATTATCGCAAATGTTTGAAATTGGGCTATATTAATTGATATTCAATAAATATTTATCCTACTAAATACAAACTTTGAATAACACAAAATTGAAAATATTTATAATTTTCAAACATAGAATGTTCACACTACTATGACTTATAAAAACAAATTAACTAATTTAAATGAATTTAAGTAAATAAATCATATCAAAAGGTGGTTGATAGTTTTAAAAATGAGACAATGGATAAGTATGCTCATATTCGAAGTGGTCTATAATTTTGAGGGTGAAAATAGAAAATCCTTAAAACCAATAAAAATATAAGATATTTTGAATGAACAAATGAGCCAACAGATAATAAATAATTAAAATTTTGACGTAATTTTTTTATTAATAGTTTATATTTAATGAATTATATATAATTATATAAAAATTAGCAAACGTATCCTACAAGGCTACAAGCATTAAGTGGACATAATTTGGTTGATAAGAACCCAAGAAATGTCTCATGATTGCGTTATAATGATTCACAGAAACCGCCAAGCGTAGCGGTGGGATGCCTCAAAGCTGTAATGCTTTTTCTCTTTTTCCTCGGTCCACTGAAATTCTCTTTCGACTGATAAAACCGCGTTGGAATTTGACTATTAATGGCTAAGCGCAAAGCCGTCATTCCCGGTGCCAACAGCCAACATCTCACCCCCTCTCTCACTCCCCACCCGCCCCAGAAATGAGTGGTAGCCATCACCATCATAACTAGTTGTGTTCATTTGAATTGAGATTTGTTAGATAATTCATACTCGTATTCAAAAGTTTTTATTTAAATTGAAATGTGTAAATTATTTATATTTGTATTAAGGAGTTTTCACTTAAATTTAGATTTATATATAATCTATACGCATATCGAGGAGTTTTTATTTGAAATTGTAAACAATTTATACTCGTATTATGAAGCAGTATTCATCTGAATTTAACTTCAAAATATTTTATACTCTTGTCAATGGGTATTTGAAAGACCTCATTTTGAAAAGTTTATATAGTTTATGTCCATATTTAAGAGCGCTTTAGAATTTTCTTTCTTTCTACTTTTTGAAATTTCAAATATTTTATGGTCTTATCAAGGAACACTTGATTGTTTATATATTTATCCAGGAGCACTCTTTACAATTTATGAAGGAGCGTTTGATAGTTTATACTCTTATCAACGGACATTGTTGATAGTTTATGCTCTTATTAAGGAGCACTTGAGACTGTATGAGCTGAAAGTTTAAATAGTTTATGCTAATATATAAGAGTATTAGAGAGTTACAATTAAGGTAACTCTACATCTTTTTCTTCATTTATTGATAATTACTTTTCAATTTTGTTTTGATCATTTGTTTTGAATTTGGCTAAAGGTGTGAAGCACCAACATCATTTGCCCCCCTTTGATTTGAAAACATCTTATAAATTATTTGATCTTGTTTCATTCAATCAATTTAATAACTTATTTTAAAAATGAGATGTAGGAGCTTATAATGAGCCTCGAAAAGGTCTCATAAGCTTAGCCAAATACCCTCTAAAGACATGAAGCACTAACATCATATGCTCCCCTCGGATGGAAGTTGAGTAAATTCATAGAACACCATCTCCATTTGGCCCCTTGGATTCCATAGAACATCATCTTCGTATGGCACAATCTATATACTTTTTACCAACTTGATTGATGATTTGATTCTAAGAGCTCGAAATTTGGAAAGCTGTCATTTTTATTTTCATTTGAACTTCGAGCTAACTCTTGAATAAAAGAGATGAGAGGTCGAGATGCTCCATTGTGTGCGCCAAAAATATATCTTACAAATTCCATGTCTTTTTATTTTAAAAGACCAGAAAATTAATCGTATGAATTGAATTTAAGCAAAAGAAGTGTGTACAATCTCTATTTTTGATTCTCGATTCTCTGATTCTTATCTTTCAAAAATATAACTTTGGAAATTCTAACACTTCGAAAGCAAACTTGGCAGTTTAATCTCCTTGGAATTTGACTTATCATCGATCACATCAATTTGTAGGTTTCACAAATTGATTACGAATCAAACTCTAGGAATTCTGATAAATACTACAAAAAACGTTATGAACACCGAGAACTTGATTTGACTTTGATTCAGAGAAAACATCTATTCACCATTTCGACAACTTGATTGTGCATTAACGCCTTATTTGAGTGATCTCTATAGAAAATGCCTTGAGTTTCTTCTTGACCTCCTTGAATAATCTTGAGCTTAATTTGAGAGAGAATTTCACTACAACAAAAACCACTATTTTCTTTGGAAATTCAAAAAAAATAAAAATAATAAATTTTAAAATTTTCGGCAAAATTTCGGTGGAAAATTCCGCTGAAAATTAAAAAAAATAAAAAGGGTTAATTACATCTACTACCCCTCTAAATATACGAAACTACAGTTGGTCCCCCAAAAATTTTCAATATTACCAACACATACCCTGATAAATTTCAAAATTACAAATACCCCCCTGGTCAGCTGGTTGCCGGTCATTTTTTTCATTAACTTTCGATTTTACCCCTAATTTTTAATTTATGATAATTACATCTACTACCCCTCAGAAGATTGAAAACTACAATTGGTCCCCAAAAACTTTTAATATTACCAAGACATACCCTGAGAAATTTAAAAATTACCAATACCCCCCTGAGCAGCCGATTTTCGGTCATTTTTTCATTAACTTTAGGTCTTACCCCTAATTTTTAACCTTAAAAAAAATAAAAAAAAAATAAACTAAAAAATAAATGCTTGTAAAGACCAACAAAACCTGCTGGCAATTGAACCATCACGATCTCAACTTTCCAATGATGCCCTAGTCAACACCATCAGACTTCTTTTGACCAGCGATCAAAGAGAGTCAAATTTCAAATTTCACAACACTCGCTCTGATCCTACATTTATTGCAGATGTTGAAGCCCCATCAAAAAAACCACTCCTTTCTTCCCCCAAAATCGCATGTGACGCCTCTCCTTCTTTTCTTTTACCGTTTCTTCTCCTCGGTGGTCGTACTCTCGCCGACAACCGGTTTTCTCACCACTACAAACCACACTTCCACCGCCATCATAGCTATCTCCAAGCACCATCAATCTATTGCATGTGCAGGGTACACTGTATTTTTTAAAATGAAGAGGTTGTCCCTTATTTTTGCACTGTATATTTATTTATATATATGAAATTTTTAAATATTTAAGTATGTATATTTTAATATTTTAATTTAAGTATTTATGTCTAGGGATAATTACATTTACTATCCCTCCGAAGATTGAAAACTATAATTGGTCCTCCAAAACTTTTCAATATTACCAAGACATATTCTGAGGAATTTCAAAATTACCAATACCACCCCTACAATTTAGATATATTACAAAGGACACGCATGGAAAAAATGTATGAAAATTAGAGTAAGGGTATATTCGGGTTTTCATTAAGAATTTTGCTGACGTCAGCTACTTTTGAACGGCAACCGGCTGACCAGGGGGGTATTTGTAATTTTGGAATTTATCAGGGTATATGTTGGTAATATTAAAAATTTTTGGGGGACCAACTGTAGTTTCGTATCTTTAGACGGGTAGTAGATGTAATTAACCCAAATAAAAAATAATAATTTTTAAATAAACAAATTTAAAATGTAATAATTTTTGAATTTTTCGGCAAAATTTTAAATTTTAAATTTTGGATTTCTATTTGAATCATTATTATAAAATTATTATTATTATTATT
Source organism: Petrea volubilis (assembly GCA_026212405.1). Classification (NCBI taxonomy): domain Eukaryota; kingdom Viridiplantae; phylum Streptophyta; class Magnoliopsida; order Lamiales; family Verbenaceae; genus Petrea; species Petrea volubilis. Next base: position 7,429,684 of record CM047884.1, read on the forward strand.
ATTATTATTATTATTATTATTATTATTATTATTATTGACTTTTTGTATGTTATAAATATATAATGTAGTGAATAATGACAACAAAGTGAAGATAGCTCAACATTAAGAGAGTTGATTGCCAATCAAGAGGGCAAAGGTTCGACTCCCAGCAGCCCCAAAATTTGGGACAATTTTTAGCACGTATGTGCACGTGCATGAGAGTTGGGGCGAGGTCCCGGGTTCGACTCCTAGGTTGGGCAATTGGAACTTCATTTTAAAAAATATAAAATAAATTTCAACAGAATAATCCATCGAAAATATAAAAAATTTCACCGGATTATTCTACCAAAATTTTATTTAATTAAAAAAAATAAACAATTTCGGCGGAGTAATCCGCCGAAAATTTATTTAATTAAAATTTGTCGAAATTCCGCTGAAATTGAAAAGCGACGAAAATTTATCCGGCGGATTTGTTTCGTTGAAAATCCGCCAAAATTAATTACTTTCGGTAGAATTCCGCCAAAAACACTACAAGCTTTTGGAAGACTTCTTGTGTCTGATGTCTTGTAGTGTCTTCGAAATTGTAAAGACCACCCCTATTTATAGTTGTAGGAGGATGATTGTTGTCGTATTTGTTTGATGAGGTGTTGCGATTTAAACGACTCTTCAATATTTATTAGCAATTTACTATCTTAATCACAATGTGTGATTTGAATTGCATAAATCATAATATTTGACTTTTTTTATTTTCAAGATATAATTTTTATTACCAATTATTTATGCATAATTTTTTTTATTTAACCATCAATTAAATATGTTATTTAATATTAAAATTTAATCGGAAAAATTTCAAAATACGAGTAAAAATTTATTTAATGATTTTGAAAAAATATTACTCATATTAATGTATAATTGGCGAAAAAATTGAATGCCTACAATCACCATTAACTACATGACATGACTTATGCACCACTTTAAAGTAATAAAATGTGAAATTTACCTTTCTAAAATATCTAAATAAGACTTATTACCAACCCATTTAAATTATAACGACATATATTTATCTATTCTATTAAAAATCTAATATTTATTGAAATATACCATGGCTCAATTTTAATGAAAGAACAATATCTTCTATTTTAAATTAGATAAATACACTTATTTATACTAATACAAAATAGTTAAATTTAGTTAACATGTATTTGATTTAGAATATGTAAGTAATACATTTATGAGTCCGAAGTAATCAATGAGATATAAGGGGTAATTGTACATCAAAACCTTTACGACTTTTCTTGTGAAGTATGCAGTGGGCATAATCTGTAATAACGATTTGCGTTATAGTGACTTGCCATGAAACCGCCGAGCATGCATTTTGCAAGCTGTAAATGTAATGGTGGATGCCTGAAAGCTTTAATGCTTTTTCTCTCTCTACTTATGAGTTATGTCTAATAACTAAATACCGCGTTGGACTTTGACTAATGGCTAAGCAAAGCCCTCTTTCCTTGCGGGTTGCAGCTAACACCCCACTTCCACAGTCCCAATCCCACTCTCACTACCCACCCGCCCCAGAAACGAGCAGCAGCCAGCACGTATATATATATATATACTCGTCTCCTCTACTCTGCCCCTCACCACCAAAATATACATTCAGCACAAGCCTCTCTCTCTCTCTCTCTAAAATGGCTTCAACTTCTTCCATTCTAAAATTGTTAGCTCTGATTTCTCTCTTGAATGTGTGTTTTGCTTCTAGAATGCTCGACAGTCTCGTTGAGAACCCACGAGACCAACTCCTCCGCTATCACAAAGGCGCCCTTCTCCAAGGCAGAATCGCCATCAATCTCATTTGGTACGGCAAATTCAAGGCATCACAGAGGGCCATTGTCGCTGATTTCATCAACTCACTCTCAGCCTCAATGCCTGCTCCGCCACAACCCTCTGTTGCCGCATGGTGGAAGACCATCGAGAAATACTACCACCTAGCCAACTCCAAGAATCCATCATCCCTCTATTTGGGAAAACAGCTCCTTGACGAAAGCTACTCCCTGGGAAAATCTCTCTCGGACAAACCAATTGTTCAACTTGCCTCAAAGGGCGACCAAAAGAACGCCATCAACGTTGTTCTAACAGCATCAGATGTCACCGTTGATGGCTTCTGCGTCAACCGGTGCGGGACACACGGTTCCAAGAGCGCCCTTGTGAAGGGGAAGAATTACAAGTTTGCCTACATCTGGGTTGGCAACTCGGAGACTCAGTGCCCCGGGTACTGCGCCTGGCCATTCCACCAGCCCATCTATGGCCCGCAGAGCCCACCATTGGTTTCGCCCAACAACGATATAGGCCTGGACGGCATTGTTATGAATCTGGGTGGGCTTTTAGCTGGAACGGCGACGAACCCGTTTGGAAATGGGTTTTATCAAGGCCCATCGGATGCTCCATTGGAAGCTGCGTCGGCTTGTCCGGGAGTCTATGCTAAGGGTGCCTACCCGGGCTATGCCGGCGACTTGTTGGTGGACCCGACCACTGGTGCTAGTTACAATGCTCATGGTGCCAATGGCCGGAAATACTTGCTTCCTGCGATATACGATCCTTCCACTTCCAAATGTTTCACTTTAATTTGATTTGTACATAGGGAAAAGAATAGGGCAATAGTCAATTCGTTTATTTTTTAAGTTCTTTGGAAATGTAAGACATTACTCATGTTTTTATGTTTAGTATTCTCCATGTGTCAACCCAATCCACTCCTAGTCTTCTCGATTCATGCCAACTGAAAGAACTCTAAAATTGTGGTCGGAATTAAAACTTCTCGACAACGGCCCAAAGTCCATAGTAGAGGCAACCCTCCAGGCCTCAAGTTCATACAACTTGTGGATGCCTTTGAGATCATCTTGATGCTCACTCGCACCTCTATGGTTCAGATCCCACGGTCTCCTCAACAATGAAATCTATGGAATTTTTTCAAAATTAACCCAAAAGGGTGTTTTGTTTAAAATTTTGACATACAAAAAAGTGGGTTGAAAAAATTGACATAACTCGCCATTGACAGTGACAAGTTTAATAAAATAATAATAAAATTAATAATACTGCAATATATTTTATGGCGGGAAATAAATAATAATAATAATAAAATAATAAAACTCGCCCTAGATGTTGGCGAGTATAGAAATTTTGGAAGAAAAAAAGAAAAATTTGAAACTCGCCGTTGCTGACGACGAGTTTCTAAAATTTAAATAAATAAATAAATAAAAATAAATCTCGCCAACAGCACTCGCGAGATTTAATAATTTTTAATTTTTCCGTTGACAGACTCGCTCACCATGTTGGCGAGTTATGTCCGCGTTTTTAATTATTATTTTTGCCGTTGACAGACTCGCCCACCATGTTGGCGAGTTCAGTCCGCTTTTTAAATATATTTTCTTCCGTTGTAGAAGTCGCCAACTACCATGGCGAGTTCTACAACGAATGTCTTTTTTTTATAAATATCAGAAGTTTCGGTCATTTTTTTCATCTTTCTTCCAATATCATTATCTCTATCTCAATATTGTACTCTAAATATTTCTCTGTCTCACTCATTCTTAGTTTTGTGCAGTATATTTTGCTGCATATTTCCAAAAAAATTTATATTTTCTCTTTTTTGAAGTTTGTAAGATGAAATATATCAGTGTTGCTATACATTATGGAGGCCAAATAAATCATTCAAATTATGCTATTTCGTATGATCGTCCACCGGTAGGAGTAACCTGGATCAGTCGATTTTTAACATTTGCCGATGTTGTGGACGTAGTCACAACAGGTGTAGATCGAAATAGTTTCAATATCAAAATATTCGGTGCATACTTTCTCTGTAGTGTTCCTCTTATGGAAAATATTTTGGCGATCAATGATGATTCAACATTGTCTGTCTTTACCAACCCGCACTATTTGTTGAAACAAAACCAATCGTTCAAACTACTGCATTCGATACGCAACGGCAACAACTAAGTGGGAATTATATGTCACTTGTCACGGAAGGCTTTTGAAACTTCAACTTGAATGAGTTTCCAACAAACTTTACCGAGTCGGTGGATCCAACATTTAATATATATGAGTTCCAGCCCGACAGAGCAAATTATACTAGAACATCGGTGTACCCCGACGAGGCAGGTCTGTCTTACCAATGTGGGCCATCCGAGCTTGCTTCGCCACTGGAAAATGATTCCCTTCCAGACCGTTATGCAGATAGATTCCGCAATGAGGAATTGTTGGATTCCGATTCGGACAGTGATGATGAAATTAATGACAAAGAGAATGATGAGATTGAAGTTGTAGCTGACTTAGCGAACGAGAATTTGGAACACGAATCATCTCCATCACCCCCTATAATTCCCACGGAAGAGACACAAGTTTGGCTAAAAATGCCCTTTGGAGCAACGACACTGCATCTTCATGAAATTCTGCTATTCTATTTGAACACGGCTCCGGAGATTCCTGCAGATTCCATGGACTTGCCCAATTGTCTAGCCAGATACTACGATCCAGCAAAGGGAAAGCTTGCACTAGGCATAGTGTTTAAAAATAAAGGTCATGTAATGGTTGTTGTGAAGGAGTATCACATCCAGTGGGCCAGGAGAGAGTTCACAGTTTGTCGTAGCTCTCCGCAGTTTTAGATATTGTTTTGTAAGCGTGGAGTTGAAACTGGATGTCCTTTTTAGATGCACGCATCGTTGAAAAAAAATAAAGCATATTGGAGAATAAATGTTTACCATGGTGACCACACATGCTTTGTACCAGGTAGGTCTATTGATCATGCATACCTCGATACAAATTTTATTGCTGGTTTTTTGGTAAAACATGTTAGAACAAACTTTGATTATGCTGTTAAAAGTGTGGCGCACTTGGTAGAACATTAATATAAGTAAACTATATCTTATGCGAAGTCATACCAAGGACTACGACGTGCACGCCAAATCGTATATAGCACATGGGAAACCTCAGTTGTGAAGCTTCCGAGATACATGGCAGCACTGCAGAAATGGAAACCCAGGTATGATGTAATTGTAAACATGTCGTACTTACCCTTTTTATATTGTTTGTTAGAAAAAAAAATTAAAATATTTTTGTATGCATTTTTAGGTACAATTGTTGAGTAGGTACACCATCCGGATGGAGCTGGTGTGGCAAGAAAACAGATGATACACTATGTCTTCTGGGCTTTTAAGCCATGGGTGGATGGATTTACACATTTTCGACCGTTGCTTAGTGTGGACGGTACTAATCTGTACACGAAGTATAAGCACAAACTCCTAGTGGCTATTGCAATAGATGCAAACAAACAAATTCTCCCACTAGCGCACGCGCTAGTTGATGACAAGAACTTAGCATCTTGGACTTGGTTCCTAGATTTGTTAAATAGATATTTTCTACGAGGAGAGCGATCATTTTGTCTCTTGTCAGATAGGCACCATACCATCATTGGCACCGCTCAATGTATTAGTGCCTTAAGTGAGCCATATGGTTGCCACCGATTTTGTTGAGGCATGTTTGCTCTAACTTAATGCTAAATTTAAAAACGTACAATTGAAAGATTTAGCGTTCAAGGCCTGAAATGCTCAAGAGATAAGAAAGTTTGAGCATTGGATGGCGCAGGTAAAAGTTATCAATGAAGCTGCATTTAATTATTTGGATCGAATTGATAAAGTCAAATGGACTGCGGCTTATGATAGAGGAAAACGTTGCGGTATCATGACGACAAATATGTCAGGAATGCATCAATGGCGTGTTAAAAGGTGGTCGTTGTCTTCCAATTACACCGTTGGTGGAACTGACCTTTGTTTAGATTGCTTTTTTCTTTATAACAAGAGTAGCAAAGGGTCATCGGTGGAGACAGGAGAGTAACACCTGGGCGGAATACGCTTTCAAATTATTCCAGAATGAGGTTCACAAATCTGGAGGCCATGTTGTCTACAGAATTGATTACGTAGACCAAGCAGCCGATGTACAGACACCGTTACATAATGGACGTGGCAATACAAAACATGTAGTAACTTGAGAAATAAAGATTGTTCATGCGGGAAATGGCGTAAGACAAGAATACCTTGCTCACACGCTGTGCTAGTGGCAAGATCATTTGGGCAACTTCCATCCGAGTACATGCGTTGGTATTACGACATTGACCATTATTTGAATACGTATAAGGGTCAATTCTCACCGTTATGGGGTGAGCATTATCGGCCTCATGCTTCGTTCGAGTTAATACACAATCCTCAGTTATGAGTCGGGAGAAGACAAAGACGGGATACAACAACCCGTATTCCTAATAAGATGGATTGGCCACAAGCACGTGCACGGCAACAATATACAAGTCAAACAGAACAACTTGGCTCTTCTCGATAATATAATTGAATGTAGTAGTTATTTACTTGTAATATTCTTATACATTTCTTTCCAATAAACTTATTTTTAATTCCAGATTGTCCTAACACGTTTATTAAATACATTTATATTACCGATTTTATAAACACATTTATTAAATAAACATATTGTAAATAAACATGTCTTCTTATTAAACATAACACTAAATAAACAAGAGTATTACAAGAGTTACACTAAATGAATGACTATGCCATTCTATGCCCTTTGGTGCCATATCGGGGCGGATTATTTTGTCATCTCGGTCTTGCTTGATGTTGTTTGTGAAGAACATCTTTTCGGGGTGGCAGTCCGTATGTGAGAAATTGCCACCGAACTCTGGAAATGGCACAGGCAACACATTAAACTGGTGTTACGTATCCAATGGCGGGTAACCATACCCGTCCCATCTGCCCATATAAAAATTTGATCCAATATCTGGGAGTGGAGGGTGTAAGGTGAATCAATATGTGGAAGGTGTGGAGACGAAAGATCACCATGTCGGCATGATGGACCTGGCTCATCACGTTGCTCCCGAAGATAGACTGGCTCGGCCCGTTGTGCTTGGGATGGGTCTGTCCCTGCATTTGATTGACGCATTTTGCGTTAGCTACGCACAGTGGTACGTGTTGCCTATCTTTCGTAAGAACAATCCAGAACCGATTGAACAATTGCAGACATGTCTTCTGCATAATTTCTGGTGGAATCTATAAAGAACCTATATGAATCAGCGTTTCCATAATCATTCTGCAATAAAATTCGAACACATTAGACCATGTTGCGATCGAATTGATACTGTAATTATGACGTCGAAAATTACTAAAAGTTTAGAACATTACCACTATTTGCCAGGCCACAATTTCTGCTGGATGATACCCAGAATCATAACTATGACGTGGTAGTGTGATTTATTGTCTCGTGTGTCTTGCATACTATCAGTCGTAATTTGGCACTATGCTGCGGTTGAGGTTAGTAAACGAAGATGCTTGGACACTCTGTTTACGATTAGCATACCGCTAACTTATACTAGCCGCGTGTGTCACTGGCCAATCGTGACCTACTCTGCCCCTTCGAGTAGTATGATGGTAAACTCTGTTGGGTATTAGAGGGTTATTCGGAATATCTTACACTAGTCCAAATTACCGCATACACCGATCAATATGGTGCCACTCAACTATGTGGTAGTTTAGAAAATGACATACGACCCTCCAGTACTTAACTCCGGACCAAGGAGGCATAGATTGCATCAAATCAGACTCATAGTCATACCGCATCCACACAAAATGATTGGAAAAAAATTATCAACATTCGAAGGACAACATCGTAGAAAATGCCATAAAAATTAACAAAAAATGGATACCTCATCTCACTTCATATTATCTAGCATATCCTTTAATATGCACACGTTGTGCCTCGCTATATGTATCCATAAATTACGAAAACTCCATCTGTAAAACATTGCCAAATATTAAATTTCATCAGGTCTGCAATTTACGAGGCATAAAAATATAAATATAATTACCAGTTTTACTACCTTGCTCCGTAAGGGGCCCGGCGTAATAAACAACCCTGATTCAATGTAATTGGCCCGAGCGTATCGGGCGATATTAGCGATGTCGATGGCCTTATACACAATATTCGACTCCATGCCCATATCTAATAAATTTAATAGTCACTAATTGCAAGTAAAATATACAATAAAATATACTACACAATGTAGGTCATTTTACTTGTAGCAACTGCATCAGGCCGCCGATGTCTCCTACTCCACCATCGACTCTTTTTCGAGCATTGTCGCACAATTCTCGATATTAATGCGCTAATACAGTGCTTCCCCAACTATATGTCTCGACTTCTGTCACTTTGGACAATTGTCGAAGATATAACAGCAAAACATAATTGCTACTAATATCAGGACACATTATGCTGTCAATCAGGAGTAAGATAACACACTGTGCAGTTTGATATAGCTCCCATGGCACGGTGTTCTCATCAACTATTGTATTATTACCATGGTCTCTCAATGCAGTTAACTTCAACCGTGACCCTTTCAAATTTGTCGAAGTAGGAGTAAATTCGAGGAGCCTATCACAATACATTCCCTACCCTGCCTCCCTGTCCGGACATTCATCTGTTGCTATTATCGGACGTCCGTCAGTCGGTAATTTTTCAGATCACCGCTACGTCTTCCAACATAATGGTGGCCTCACCTACCCTCAAATGAAAAGTGTGGGTCTCCGGACGCCACCTCTCTATCAACGCGGTTATTAAATGTTGATCTATATCAACATATCCACATCGATATACACCATAAAAATCCATTCAATCTAATTGTTCCTTTACTTTATCGGGAAGTTGCAACCCATCCCAACCGAATATTCCTTTCCCCCAATATCTGACCCTAACTATTTGATCAGGGTCTACACGACCATCAAACAGTTGTTCGGAAATATGATTTTCTTGCTCAGTTAAAACACTGTTGTCCTCGGGTCCGTAATAATATTTTAGTGTTCCCAAATCCATTCTACAAATAATACAATAAAAAATAAATATTATAAACATTAAACATTTAAAATCAAATAAATACAAACATAAAAAAGATAAAAACAAAAAAACAAAAGGGGGAAAAACGTTTTTTTTCATTTTTGCCAACACTTTTCATCAAAAAACAAGGGGAAACACAAGAAAAAAAAATGGTTTTTACGAAAATTTCACCAACAGTGTCGGCAATTTATTTTATTTTTGAAAAAAAAAATTATAAAACTCGCTAACATTGTGGGAAGAAAAAATGGGAAAATCTTGCAAGCAATGTATGCAATTTTCGGAAAAAAAAAGAAAGTTAAAACTCGCCAACACTGTTGACGAGTTTCACGATAATTTCGTCAACAATGTTGGCGATTTATTCTATTTTCCAAAAACAAAAAAATTTTAAAACTCGCCAACATTGTTGGCGAGTTGTATGAAAAAATTTCCCCAATAGTGTTGGCAAGATTTCCACAATTTTCGCAAGAAAAATAAATAAAATAAATTCTCCCAATGTTCACATTTTCACATTTTTGTTTCATCGTATTTATCACAAGTATCACACAAATAACATATACTACAAAAATTTCATTTTAACAACAAATTTCTTTTTTTTTTCCTTGAAAATTTCTTCAACAATGTTTAAATTTTCTATACTCAGAATCTAGAATTATATAATTTTTCTTATTCCAAAAAAACAAAATATATATGACTACAAAAATCATGAAAATAATTCATCCATGAATTTATAAAGACAAAAAAATAACACCATCAACAATTCTATTATAATACAACTTGAGTGCAAAAATACATACCAAATGTCTATATTATTCCAAACACACTCATATATTACACCAAATAACAATAATTTCACATATACTATTCTAATACCTTCAACAAAATTATCCATCAAATAAAATAAAAATAAAATAAACGAAGGTAGGAGTACCTAAAAATTTCAAGTTGGGGAGTGAAGAGGTGAGTTCGTTTCAACTGATTTATCAATGGAGTAGGAGAGCAGAGAAGAGGAGAGTTTTTAGAAGAACTGCTCTTTCTGAGTTTGAAGAACAACAAACTCTCCTCCCCCTATTTATCAGCAAAAAAAAATTTTAAAAAAAAGCGTGAGGTAACGGGCCACTGTTGCACTGCATGCTATTTTCATTAACCTCCAATTTTTCAAATCAAAATGTTAAACATTACACTTTTTTGAGTCAAAATCATAAATGCTCTCTTGAATTTCTCAAAACAACTCTCTAAAAAAAACTAGTATAATGAGATAGAGAGAATTAACAAATTAGCAATCTAGTCAGCCCTCAAAGAGCCTTCCAATCCATACGAATTCATTATGATCTAAAAGATTTTAGGGGCATCCTTGTAAGCACCTTTATCCCTTAGACTTCCAAGTCCAAAGGTCTCACCACGATAAAATACATTCAACATTCATTACCACTGCTAAGCACTTTTTAATACCTTCAAACTTTATCAAATTGCCTTATTGATATTTCTCTTCACCTTACTTGAATTTCGAAAGGCCTTAGTTGGAGGTTATCCCAACTAATTCACATTTGTTCGCTTGTTAATATGTTGAGAACACCTCTCACTCAAAACACCCTTCTCGAGTTCAACCTCCGCAAACTCGAGCCTAGAGCGGTTCTGACTTTGATCAAATTCATTTTGACGCATGGAAAAATAAAAGACCATAGTTGTTATTGTTATTTAACTTCAATTACTGCAGTTTTGTGTTTTGGCATACATCATTTGTTTTCTCCAACTGGTCGTGTGACTTTGGGTATTAAAAATGATTAAAAAATAACCGCAAATTCTCGTTATTGTAAGTGTTGTGTCCTTTATTTTATTTAAACTGATTCATTTTAATATATTTGATATTAAAATTATTTCAACTACTCACCAATCACCATCTATAAGTTTATCTAGGGAGAATTGAGTGCAGCTACCTTGAACTGTGGTAGTTTAGCATGCAATTCCCTTATCTTTGATTTTTTGGCATGTGCATCCCTTTCTGTGAATTTTTTCAATAAGCTCTTACACTTCAAGGGTAAAACGCCCTTTATTACGAATAAAGAGACTATATATTCCTCAACAAATGCATTGTTAATTGGAAAATAATAGAAGTATGATCGCATGATCGTTTTAGATCAAAGATAAAAGAAAAACATAACACATAGGATCAACATAATGCAAAAATATGCAAAATACAAAAATATACAAAAACAAAAAGTTGACAAGTGTTATCACATAAATACATAAAAATACAATTTTAAAAGTATCACGATTAACATAGCTAAGAATTGTAAAATTGATCGCTGAAAAAAAATATATATATCACTATAAATATAATAAATATATATCACGATTAACATAATTTTTTTCTTCTTTTGCAGATGGAAAATTCGAAGGCATATCTCCTGTTTTATTTATTTAATTTATTAATATATCATCATCAATACCAAAGATCCTAATAAGAAAAATTCTAACTTTGATAATTGTTCACACAAAATTTCGAGTCTGCAAATTACAAATTATAAGACAAAAAAAAATATATGACAAATATTTCAAATTTAAAGAAAAAGAATATAATTTAGGGGAAAATAATCTTTGACAAGACTAATCTCCTGATTCTTTTCTTCGAATTTGACTTAATCTTCTCAGAACGCGATTCGTAGGCTTCGTGGCTTGATTACGAATCAAACGCCGAAATTTCGATGAACACCGTGAAGGACGCCGTGAACATCGTGGATTTGACTTGAATTTGACTTAGAAAAAAATGCCGATTTGTTGGCTTGACACCTTGACTGTAAATCAAATGCCTTTTTTGGATGATTTTCGTGAAAAACATCTTGAATGTCAGCTTAATTACCGTGGATTTGACTTGAAGAAAAACGTCGATTTGCTGGTTTGACACCTTGACTGCAGATCAAACGTCTTATTTGAATGATTTCCGTGAAAAAAATCTTGAACGTCGCCTTAATCACCATGGATTTGAGTTGGGAGAAATGCTAAAATGAGGGGCTAACACCTTGATCGTGGATTGAACGCTTTCATTTGATGACTTTTGCAAAGAATACTAGGAATTTCGCCTGGATTTTCACGAATTTTCTTGATGTTTCTTTTGAGTCTCAAATGGCCCCTATTTATAGACGCTTATGCAGGGTCTTCGAATGGTTATTGACTTCTTTGGTATTTATCTCTTTAATATATTTTTTTTAAAGAGAAAAGTATTATCTGTGTGTCGTGATTTGATTGGTCCACATGACGAAATACGCCACTTGTTACTATTTGATTGATTTTGGACTTTCAGGCCGCAAGACTTGATTTAATTGGCCAGGACATCTCATATTAACACTTGGCGATCTCTTATTCGTCGGTGAAATAAATATTAAATATCAATTAAAATTAACTATTTAATATTAGAGTTAAATTTAGAAAATTCCAAAATATAAAAATAGAAATTTTAATTATTATTTAACATTTTAATTTACACTTGTCAATTTTTAATTGAGCGAAAATTTAATTGCCAACAATAATAAAAGGAGAAAAAAAGTTATTATGTTGATACAATTTTTATTAAAAGAATGACTTATAAATTTCATATTTATTAATGCATTAGTTGAAAACAATTTAATTTTTTTTGTCCAAAAGCATAGGTTGAGTCTTTAAATTAAAATATTGATGATCAGAAAAGTTGATAGACGGGAGGCATATGCCAAAAAAATTAAAGACGAGTGGGGGTGGATTCCACATAGTACACGGGAGGGGGATGTAATATTTCCATTTTACTTGTGTAATTTGTGTCATCTTTGAAGTAATAGATTGTCATCTTTTATTTATTTGTGTAACTATAATATTCATTATGATAAAGAAAAATAAATTATAAATTCATAAATATATCCATAAAATGTGAAAGATAATCGGCTTTAAAATGGATCATGAATTACTGTTTGATGTACCAATTGCTTCTATAATTTTGTCTTAATAAAAGAACATTTTTTGGCTGCTTAAGAAAATATTGGTTCGAATAAAGAAAATACTCCTATAAATCATAACATATTATTAAAACATTATTCTTAATTTATATATTATAATTTTTTTAATAAAGTCTTACATAACAGGAAATGTATGCTACTTGGTCTAAATGAGAAGAATGATGCGTGTATTATTTGTAGTTTAATATTAGCTTGTGTCTATTATATATTAGGTTTTATTTTTTTGTAAGTGTTCATAAAAGTTTCATGTTTGCAGTAAAATTACAAGACAAATAAAATATTCGAATTTAAATATATGTGGATATAATTTCTAAAAAATATTAGTCCTCTGATTCTTCTTGCTGGAACTTCGATTTAAGGGACTGCAAGCTTGTTTTTGAATCAATTGTATAGTTAGAATTTGATGCCTCGAGGAAGATGTCGGGTCTTCATGGCAGCAACACTTCGTCATGGCTGAAGTAGTGAGAGCTTCATGTATGATTTTAGGTTCTTGTGTAGACTTTTTTTTTGACCCGAATACCCGAGTGCTTCTATTTATAAGCACAAATGGGCCTTTGGTAATTGTATCTCCTATTGGGCTGGGTTTGGGCATGAAGACCACATGACATATACTTAAACCCTAACTTTTTGATGGCCATACGCAAATATTTTGGCCCAACTTTCTAATCCAAATTTATGTTGGCTTTAACAGCACATGAAGCTCAAAATTGTTATGGAATTGAAATTGAGACCCAAATTAATAGTCAATTTACTTGGACTATTAACTGGTAATTTATCTCAAAATTTTTCATGTCAACAATAGATTTAATTAATGATAATTGATTGTATTAATCTGTTATTCAATTGAAGTATTCATACAATTGATTGACTATAATAAACTATTAACATAATTGATTAACTATATTTTTAGAAAAAAGAATGAAGGAAATATCTATGACCACAATGCACCCAAAAAGAAAAATAAAATCTATGACCACGTGATAATACATGTAGCATCACTGACACTAGCGGCCCCATTATTGGAAATATGAAATATCTATGCAAGAGTCCAGATTTGAAAATTCATTTTTATCACATTTTTTTTATTTGATAAGTCACTTTTTTCTTTATCAGAATAATATCTTTGGAAAAAAAATTCCTATTTCTGTCATAATTGGTAAACATATAATTTATCATTTCTTGACGCATAATCTGATTGATCTTACGATTTAGCTAAATTGAGTTGCCAACAAAATATGTGCCCAAATATCAATAATTTCACTATTTACATCACAAAGGAGGGGGAAAAAATGCAATTTGTCATCTTGTAACATGATATGTTTTGAGTTTTAATCTTTAAGTTTACATTACTTGAGTTTTTATCCTGAAAGTTTTTATAATTGACAATTTTGATCTTATTTTTGGTAGTGGTGTACACTACAAGAAAAAGTTGGAATTTAGGCAAATTTTTTGGCGGAATTTTGATGAAAAGTTTGATTTTGGGCGGAATTTCGGGGGAATTGTTCCGCCGAAAAAACTTCATCGCTTTTCAAATATCGACGTAATTAGGGCGGAACATTTTTGATAGAATTGCGACGAGTTTCCGGCAGAATTCCGACGGAACATTTCTAGTAGAATTCCAGTGGGTTTTCCGGCGACCACTGTTTTATTTTTTTTAATATTTTGGTGGAAACTTTTGCCTAAATATTTTTCAAATTTCTTTAATTGGAAAATATTAAATTTCGGAGGAAATTTTGTTGAAATATTTTTTAAATATATATATATATATATATTTTTTTTTGTAAAATTCCAACAATATTTTTTTGTTTATATTTTTTTTCTTGTTATATGAACTGATAACATCAAATATTAAAAATTTACGAACAAGAAATATTATAATTAAAATTGAAAATGTATCAATACAACAAATTATACGAATGCCACAATACGGAAGAAATTAATGTATGAGTAACATATTCAAACAAAATAGTAGTATCGTTAAAACCAAATTGTTTAAATTCAAAATGAACACTAATCTTAGTCATCCTCATCACTTGCACTATCATCACCACCACCGTCGTCATCGTCATCATCGGCGTCGGCATCGGCACCATACCGGTGGGGCGGAGTGTTTGAAAGTGTTGTTATGAGCCACTCGCTGAGTTCTGAGACATCATTGAGAACATCTGCTACAGTATTTGTATCATCTATGTGTTCAGATCTAGCATTGTGCTCTCCAATCAAGTGACCTACTCCTGTAACTGCAGTACTGCTTGGTCAAAGTGGGAGGAAGAGTTGTCGGGCGACGAATAATTGTGGTAATGGCTGCTCGATCTCGACTAGTAGTTTTTCTTGTATCTACAACCCTTTTTGTTAGGTTGACTGGCTGCCTAATTGAACAACTCATTCAAGCATTCCTGGGTTGAGGGGTCTAATAAGTCAGCACCTTGGATCTCCAGGTGATTCTCCACCAGATTCTCATACACGTCCCGCACTTGTTAATTCGATATGTTAGCACTTTAAAGACAAAATTTGCATGTAATAAAGCAAACCTAACTTACATTAACTTGTTGTGCCTTGGGGTCAACCCACGTGCCAACTCTTTTGTCTAGCCCCTTATCTTTTTTCCTCATAAAACAATACTGGTGGAGCTTACCTCTAAGAGCAAGCCACTTTAACTGCGCCTCTTGCAAGATTAAGAATAAAATATTTAAATACATCACAATATGAGAATTAAATCAATTAAATACGTCAAAGGCACATAGAAAAATGTCCTTATCAAGTCCGCTTGACGTTAGCAAATCCAGTTGGCTCCACCGGCATATAGCCAACCTCTCCCAGCATTCTTGTTCAGTCTATTCTATTCACTCTTCCTTTTAAATGCCAGGGTAGCCCAATACTGACAGAGATTGCGGTATATCGGATCCAATATCCATGGCGGACGACCATCTCCAAATCGGATTGATCGATACATGTCAAACATTTTTCTTCACCGCATGCTTATTAAATGTTGTCTTTATATGACCCTCGTCTTCTGGTCTAAAATACATACATTTCTGTCGAAATAAACAACACGTTACCAATTAAAACATCTAAAATAATGAAATACTCAAATAAATATGAAAAATAATCACATAATCAATTTGAATATTATATATTCAATTAAACAATAGATTTAATTTACCTGCCATTCAATGAACCATCGGTCTCGAACTCTTTCAGGATCCTTGCCATAAGTGAAGTATGCTTCATCCATCTAGCTCTTTATAACATGCCCAATAGGATTCGTTCCCTCCTTGCACTACTAGAAAAAAGGCATTTAGCCACGGATTTTAGCCACGGATTTGGCAAAAAATCCGTGGCCAAGGAGATTAGCCACGGATTAGCCACGGATTTTTCCGTGGCTAAAAATGGCGTGGCTAACCTTCGCCACGGCTTCTTAGCCACGGCTGGGCTTAGCCACGGGTAAACCGTGGCCAACTTTGGCCACTTTTTTCTAGACATGGCCTAGCCGTGGCTAACAGCCACGAATTAGCCACGGTCTGGCCGTGGCTAATCCGTGACCACTGAAAAAAAAAAAAAAAAAAGCTAATTACACCCAAACCCGAGCCCCAACCCGGACCTGAAACCCGCGCCCCAAGGTTTTTTTTTTTCCGCTCAAGGAGATTCGAACCCGGGACATCAATATTATAAATGGAGCATGTAACCGTTGCGCCAAGGGAGTTCTTTGGTTATTGATTGATTTTTTTTATACTTAAACTATATTGTTACAATAGTTTAAACTTAAATTATCTAATCAATTTCATTAGTTTTATCAATTTTTATAATTTAATTTTGGTAATTTTTATAAATTATTAACCAATTATTTTTTTTAAAAATAAAGATATTTACCTTTGACTTTATCGTTCAATATTCAACTTTTTTTTTATGACAAATATTTAATAAACTAATATATCAAAAACAAAAATTATAACAAAAGTCTATTTATATAATTTATATTTAGATAATAGCAACTTTAATTCGTGATAATTTGTCAATATCTTCGTATATGTGTGGTATTATATAATATATGTCAAGTATATATATCATATATATATATATATATATCAATATATGTATCTATTTTAAATATGTCCATGTATATATGTATCAATATATATATATATATATATATAAATGTCCAAGTATATATATTGATAGATATGTATCTATTTTAAATATGTCCAAGTATATATGTATCAATTTATATATAAATGTCCAAGTATATATATGTATCAGTATATATATGTATCCAAGTATATATAGATAATTTATATTGAGATAATTAAAATATCAATAACAAAAATTTATCCGTGGCTAATTGTTTTTTTTTTCATTTTTTTTTGCACCACAGATAAATTTATATATATATATATTGATACATATGTAAATTTATATTGATACATATATTTATATATCCAAGTATATATGTACCAATATATATATATATATTTGTTACTAATCCATGGCTATATTTATATATATATATATATATATCATGTATATATACATATGTTCAAGTATATATATATCAATATATGTGTATATATATATGTCCAAGTATATATATCATATATACATATATCAATATACGTATATATCAATGTGTATCTCATATATATTAATATATTATATGTACATTCTAATCCTCTATATATAGTCTATATGATATAAGTATATATCTATATATAACATATCTAAATATATGTTATAAATGTAGTGTACGTATATATAGATCCAATATATATATATATATATCTAATATATGTTATATATGTACTTAACATCTAATATATATACAGCTAATTATATATAAATACACATATATATAAGTATATCTAATCTTATACGTATGTAATATATCGAATCATTTATTATATATATCAATATATATAATATAATATATATATATATATATATATATATATTACTTAAGTATAGCAAAAATTAATTATTAAACAAAAAGTTAAAGTGGTGTGGTGGTTTAATGCTCTAACTTTAACTAACAGGTCAAGAGTTCAAATCATATTTGTTGCAAAAAAAAAATAAAAATTTTTAGCCACGGCCTAAACCGTGGCTAAGGGCCACGGCTTAGCCACGGTCTGGCCGTGGCCAAATTAGCCACGGCTAGGCCGTGGCCAAGCCGTGGCTAACCATTGGCGGCAAAACTAGTGCCAAATTTAGCCACGACATTTAGCCACGGCTTCGCCGTGGCTAAATCAGCCACGGGTAATCCGTGGCCAATCCGTGGCTAAAGCTCAAAAAAAATTTTCACCGAAAACCGTTTCTAATCCGTGGCGAATCTGTGGCTATTAGCCACGGATTAGCCACGGATTTTTCCCGTGGCTAAAATCCGTGGCTATTTGCTATTTTTCTAGTAGTGTTGCAAGGAAGATAACTACACGTGATTTAAAACTTTAGTAAGATATACCTTTTTTAATCATTTTAATGTATTATATGATTCATGTTAATTATCGACTAACCAATGGGGGCCCACTGGTCTCAAAACAACCTTATTTCCGGGTTAAGGAGGATGTACACTACTAGAAAAAAGGCATTTAGCCACGGATTTGGCAAAAAATCCGTGGCCAAGGAGATTAGCCACGGATTGGCCACGGATTAGCCACGGATTTTTTCCGTGGCTAAAAGTGGCGTGGCTAACCTTCGCCACGGCTTTTTAGCCACGGCTGGGCTTAGCCACGGCCAAGCCGTGGCCAAGCCGTGGCTAATAGCCACGGGCAAACCGTGGCCAAGTTTGGCCACTTTTTCCTAGACATGGCTTAGCCGTGGCTAAGGGCCACGGATTAGCCACGGTTTGGCCGTGGCCAATCCGTGGCCACTGGAAAAAAAAAAAAGCTAATTACACCCAAATACGCGGCCCAACCCGGACCCGCGCCCCAACCCGGACCTGAAACCCGCGCCCCAACCCAAGCTTTTTTTTTTGCGCTCAAGGAGATTCGAACACGGGACATCAATGTTATAAATGGAGCATGTAACCGTTGCGCCAAGGGAGTTCTTTGGTTATTGATTGATTTTTTTTATACTTAAACTATATTGTTACAATATTTTAAACTAAAATTATCTAATAAATTTCATTAGTTTTATCAATTTTTTTAATTTAATTTTAGTAATTTTTATAAATTATTAACCAATTATTTTTTTAAAAAAAATAAAGATATTTACCTTTGACTTTATCGTTCAATATTCAACTTTTTTTTATGACAAATATTTAATAAACTAATATATCAAAACAAAAATTATAACAAAAGTCTATTTATATAATTTATATTTAGATAATAGCAACTTTAATTCGTGATAATTTGTCAATATCTTCGTATATGTGTGGTATTATATAATATATGTCAAGTATATATATCATATATATATATATATATCAATATATGTATCTATTTTAAATATGTCCATGTATACATGTATCAATATATATATATATATAAATGTCCAAGTATATATATTGATCGATATGTATCTATTTTAAATATGTCCAAGTATATATGTATCAATATATATATAAATGTCCAAGTATATATATATATCAATATATATATGTATCCAAGTATATATAGATAATTTATATTGAGATAATTAAAATATCAATAACAAAAATTTAATCATATGTACTATATATATATGATCAATCATCTATATGAAATAAATATATATTAGTGTATTATATATCTAATCATATGTACTATATATATATGATCAATCATCTATATGAAATAAACATATATTAGTGTATTATATATCTAATATATGTTATATATGAACTTATACATCTAATATATATACAGCTAATTATATATAAATACACATATATATAAGTATATCTAATCTTATACGTATGTAATATATCGAATCATTTATTATATATATCAATATATATAATATAATATATATATATATTACTTAACTATAGCAAAAATTAATTATTAAACAAAAAGTTAAAGTGGTGTAGTGGTTTAATGCTCTAACTTTAACTAACAGGTCAAGAGTTCAAATCATATTTAAAGTTAAAGTGGTGTAGTGGCTAAATTAGCCACGGTCTGGCCGTGGCTAAGGGCCACGATTTAGCCACGGTCTAGCCGTGGCTGGATTAGCCACGGTCAGGCCGTGGCTAATCCGTGGCCCTTAGCCACGGCCTGGCCGTGGCTAATCCAGCCACGGCTAGGCCGTGGCTAGACCGTGGCTAAGGGCCACGGCTTAGCCACGGTCTGGCCGTGGCCAAATTAGCCACGGCTAGGCCGTGGCCAAGCCGTGGCTAACCATTGGCGGCAAAACTGGCGCCAAATTTAGCCACGACATTTAGCCACGGCTTGGCCGTGGCTAAATCAGCCACGGGTAATCCGTGGCCAATCCGTGGCTAAAGCTCAAAAAAAATTTTCACCGAAAATCGTTGCTAATCCGTGGCTAATCCGTGGCTAATAGCCACGGATTAGCCACGGATTTTTCCCTTGGCTAAAATCCGTGGCTATTTGCTCTTTTTCTAGTAGTGGTAAAGGCATACTATATGTTTTTGAATTTCTTCTAGCTTGGGTTGACTGAACTATTGATGCTGAGATTGTGGTTCTTGTTCAGGTTCATGCTGAGGAGGGACATGTCAAGTAATAGGTGGACTGTGGCCATGAGGTGTCGAAGGGGTTGGGATAAACGGAAGTGGAATAGTAGACGATGTATGGCTTATGTGAGTGGAATGATAAGAAAGAGAAGAGGGCGGATGGGATGCTAGGGAGGTGCCCCGATAGGATGAAGATGAATAGCCCGGACAGGATAATGGTGTATCAGATGATATACCACGCGAAGATTTATTCTTCCCACGATGCATCTATATGTTTCAATGTTGCATAAAAATCATACAAAAGTTAAATCTATATGTTTCAATGTTGCATGAAAATCATAGAAAAATGATCATGTACAAAATATATTAATTTAAATGCAATAATATTAGAAGTTAAATTAGGACATTTAATGTTTAACATATATATCGAATTAAGTGCAATAATATACTTTAATTTGTTTTAATAAAATCCTATATTACAAGTTACAATTCATCTTAATTTAAGCATCATCCTCTTCACCTTCGTCGTCTTCAACTTCTTCACTATCGTCATCCTCTTCATCAACATGTATAGCCTCATTAAGCTCTTCTTCCTCAACTGGTATTAATGGCACATTTTGGTCACACAAAGAGGCTACATCGTCATCATTGGGGATGTGTTGTACAATTGCATCCTCGTCGTTTTGGTAAGCCACTTGTAAAGCGTGTTCAAATCAACTCAGCCTTTTGCTTTACTTTTAATGACAACAAACAATCGTATTTTTTCACGAATTTTTGTAGGATACTTAACAAAATAAACCTATCGAGTCTATTGTGCGATTATGAAAGGGTCGTATTTTCTGTTCCTCCCTGATTGCTTTACTTCAATAATTTCACACTCTAGATGTGCAATGCGAGTTCCTTTCCGATGCGTGGGATCAAACCACTCACATATGAATAACACAACCCTTTTTATTAGTTCACCGGTGTACTCCAATTCTAAAATTTCATTCAAAATCCCATATTGCATTAGCATAACTTTCTTTCACCCATATCCCACAGTCCATCGTCTTCTTTCTTTGACACCATCACGAAGTGTGAAATTTAAAACCATTGACAAAGTATGTATGATATGTTTTAATTTTCTTATTAGGACCCTAAGCCAATTGATTTAAAAATTCGTCTGTAATCCTTTGCCTTTTGCTTGATCTTTTTTTTTTTTTTTAAATTTTTCCAAGATACCTTTTTGAATTAAAAAGCAAATCAAGTAACTAAATTTTAATTAATGTTTGTTAAAGATTATTGGTATAAAGTTACCTCTCAAACAGATAAAACACCATACTGCCACCCTAATTCCTTGGTGCTTGAGAGTGCTTCGTAGGAATTTGATGTGTCATAGTGGCATAAGATTATAAGATTATGAGTTAGACTGTGAGGAAGTTCCACCAATTAAAAACTCTATGTCTCGTGTGCCTTTTGATCTTGAGTTGATTCTATTTTGTCTTGATGCTGAGGGTCTAGATTCCTACACCAAAAAGACATCAAGTTTCTTCATAACTATTCCATATCAATCAAAAATAATCACTACAAGAAAACGCGCCATTTTCAACGGAATTTTTCGATGGAATATTGCGCCGAAATTTTTCGGCCAAATTTCAGTGGAAAACAAAAAATAATAATTAAATAATAAATTTTTTTGAATTTTTAGGCGAATTTTTGAAGGAAAATTCCTCCGAAAAATTAAAAAATAAATAAAAAATAATAATTTTTGAATTTTCCAGCAGATTTTCGATGGAAAATTTCGCCAAAAAAATTAAAAAAATATAAAATAATATTTTTCTGTAAAAAATAATTAAAAAATAAGGATTTTGAATTTTTCGGTGAATTTCGGAGGAAAATTCCTCCAAAAAATTAAAAAAAAATAAAAAATAAATAATAAATAATAAATTTTAAATAAAAAAATTAAAAAAGAATAATTTTTGAATTTTTCGGCAGATTTTAGAGGGAAAATTTTGCTGAAAAATTTAAAATAAAAAATAAATAATATTTTTTGAAATAAAAAATAATAATTTTTGAATTTTTTGCCAAAAATTCCGCCGAAATATTCAAAAAATAAAAAAAAATAAATAAATATTTTTAAATAAATAATAATAATTTTATAAAATTTTAAAATATATTAAAATTTAAAATTTTGGATTTTTATTTGAATTATTATTATAAAATTAGTCATATTATTATTATTTTAATTATAATTAATTGAATTTTTGTATGTTATATATATATATATAATATTATGTATTATATATATAAATTTTTTAATAAAGTAACTTATTATTATTATTATTATTATTATTATTATTATTATTATTATTTTTAATTATTTTGATTTGAATTGTTGTATGCTTTAAATATATAATGTAATGAATTATGATAACAAAGTGAAGATAGCTCAACGGTAATAGAGTTGTTTGCCCATCAAGAGGGCGAAGATTTGACTCCCAGCAGCTCCAAAATTTGGGAAAATTTCGAGCGCGTGAATGCAGGCGCGCGCGAGCTGGGGCGAGGTCCCGGGTTCGACTCTTAGGTTGGACAATTGGAATTTCGGTAGATTATTCAGTCGATATTTATTTAATTAAAACAAAAAAACAATTTCGGCAGAATATTCCGCAGCAAATTTATTTAATTAAAAAAAATCCCCCGAAAATTGAAAAGCGACGAAGGTTTATCTGGCAGATTCTTTCCGCCGAAAATCCGCGGAAATTAATTATTTCTGCCAAAAATCCACCGAAAATACCGTTTTTTCTTGTAGTGAATAAAATTAGTAACTACATTACAATAAGCACACATATATTATTAGTAACAATTGAATTAGCAGCTCAATTAGCAACAAACGCCAAATATAACAAACAACTTCATAGTTTTACTTCATCATAGGCTAACAGGTTGTTTTTATAAGAACATCATAAGAGATGATGCCAAATTACACATCAAGTCAGTACATAACTCATAAAATTTGACCATTGACTCCACAATTTTTCACTGGTACTAAACAAATTATGAGGGCTCCATTAGACTTGTAAAGATTGGCACAATCATTTAAAATCAAAACAACGGATTGGAGAAATACCAAATGAGTTTATTAAACTTGCTCCTTAAATAGTATATGAGGTTTATTAAAATCCATACACATATCCACAACAAAATCCATACAAACTTGCTCCATAAATAGCATATGAGGTTTGTTAAACGAAATATTGCAAAAAAATCCCCTATTTTAACTTCAAAGGGCAGGTGTTTAAACTGTTACTTCTGGTTCTGACTTTGTGCTTGCCTGGAGGAAGACAACTAGGAAAAATACTACGATCAAGTGGCTGATGAGTGATGACCTTAAACTTTCAGAACCCTTGCTAGTCTTCACCAAACTAATTGCTTTATTCTTTATGCTAGTAGACATAAAAATGTATTATTATGCTTGCAACAATTTTTAAAGAATTGATACATATATATAGTTACTTATATTATAAGTCCTCTCTCATGATCACAGGACTAGGCTGGATGAGATTAAGAGCAGATGAATCAATTTATCTTGAAAAGAAAACTACATATTAGATTACTTACAATATTAAAATCAAGTTCGCGCACTATTTATTTAAAAGGCTCCTCATAATGCATAAGAATTGTTGGAACACATTCTTTCTTCTTCTTGTATTTTTACAACTTATAACATTGAATATTTTTACAACTTACAGCCGAGATATAATTGTGTCAACAAACAGGCATGTTCAAAAATTTACACTGCACACATCATGGAAATTAGGGATTTTCTTGAAATGGTTAAACTCACATCAAACAAAATGCATGGAAACTCATTTTAGCCAAATTAATACATAAATTTTGAAAATAATAAAATTTCTGTCAGAAATTACAAAACCCTAGAATCAGGGTCCAAAACATGCAAGAAACATCCATTTGTTTGGGAAAACATATTTCAGCAACAAAATATACAATCACCACCAATATTTCGACGATTATCTTATGAAAACTCAAAAAAATTGAAAAAGTTAACTCACCTTCAAGAAAACTTGCAATACTAGCAAAAAATTCGAGAAATTCGAGTCCAAGGTCCTATGTGTGCGCGCAGAGAAACTTGCTTGCGAACTCGAAATACCCAAAATTTCGTCCAAATCATCATTCTCGCAGTCGGTCGTAGGGTTTTGTGGGTAGTTTTTGTTGTGGGAGAGAGAAAAAGTCTTGCTGGGAAGAAGAAAAAAGTGAGTTTGATAATCCATGTGCTAGGTTACGAGTCATATTTAGGTCAATCATACACATAAGGGTAAAATTATCATTCACAAATTAAATTAATTTTTTGTTTTTCTTCCTAAAAAAATAGGGCAAACAGTAAGGGCAAAAGAGTAACTTCAAGTGATTTCAGGTCGGACCCCCGACCCAAAAGAGTGTTTTGGTGATACTTGATTTTACTGAGTCAGTTATTGATAATTTCCCAAATAAGAAGGAGTACAAGTCGTCATATTCAAAATTCCCGAGGGGTCTAGATGTACTTAACCTTATTCTTTAATAGTTCATGATTTCTCTTATTTCTTTCGAATTCCTGAAGTGTATTGCCACTACAAAAAAATGTATTTTTTGTGACAAAATATTTGTGAGGAGATTTGATTTTATCACATAAACATACCATAATGTGACGAATTATAATTTTGTCACATTAAATTGTGTTTTTTTAAAACAAATTGAAATTTCCTCACAATAACTATGACTAATGTGAGGAAATATAATTTTCATCACAAAAAAGAATTTTTTTCCCTCACAACAAGTTAACAACATGATGTTATAAAAAAACTTCCTCACAAAATATCTAATTAATATTTTTCCTAATTTCCTAAAAAAAATTAAATGAAAGAATGTTATAAAAGAATTTCTCAAAAAATATCTAATGAATATTTTTCTTGATATCCCAAAAAATTTAATTGAATCAAAAGAAACCCCAAATACAATTTTGTTTGTAATTTTAACATTTTTAGGTATTTTTATAGTGATTAAAAAAATCAAAAATTAATAAAAAAAATTTAAAATTAATAAAATTTGTTCTCATGATTTAATATATATATATATATATATATATAGCCGCTCATAATAATGATCATCCATCACCTATAATCTTAGTTAAATACTGGACAAGTAATATTTGACTTTCAACATGTACATGTGCATATTATAAATATTTTTCAAAAGTTAAGATAAGAAATTGGCTCAATAATACGCAAACAACCATTATACGATTTATTAAAATATTTGAGAGTAAAAATACGGATTGTTTTAATATTATGTTCACATAAATTATTTTTTATGTAATTTATATAACAAAAAGATTATTTAAAAACTAATAATTATATTATTTAAATTTATAATCATCAAAATTATATATAATTATTTATATAATAATTAATATTTTTATGAAGTATTACAACTTTGTTTTTTTATATGTTATTCAATTAATAATTATAATAAATTTTGATATATTACACCAATAAATATTTTTGATATATTATAAATTTAAAATGAATATAATAAATTTTCATAAAATGAAATATTATTTCATCAAATATTAAACATGTTATATTAAAAGTACAAATATTATTCATTGAGTTCAGAATATGTATGAAAAATAAAAGTATTTTTTAATTATTCATACGTATAGGTATTATATGGGTATAGTACGTGTTTTAACTAACAAAACTTATAATTATCTGAATTTATTTAATCAATACATGATTAATTAATAAATAAAATTAAAATTAATAAATTAAGGTAAGAAATAAATAAGAATAATAAAATAACCAAACAAACAAGAAAATTGCAATTGGCATAGTGGTTGCACTTCATTAAAATATCCACAAGGTCGAGGGTTTGAATCCCTTTGGAGTCGCTAGAGAGCAGCGTGTGTCCTCTGGAGTAGGGGTCAGCCAAGGTTCGGGGGTTCGAATCCGCCCAGGAACATAAAAATAAACTATTTCCGCTAGAATACATTTTTTGTGAGGAAAAAGCATTTCGTCACATATGCTTTTTGTGATGAAACAAAAAATTCCTCACAATAACCTTTTGCGAGGGCTATTTTGTGAGGAAATTGTGACGATTGTTTTTTTGTCACAAAAACTTTTTGTGATTGAATTTTGATTTTTTGTGATCAATATTTTCATCACAATAAATCAATTTTTTTTGTAGTGTGCACTGAAATAT
This sequence comes from Petrea volubilis, assembly GCA_026212405.1. Lineage (NCBI taxonomy): Eukaryota > Viridiplantae > Streptophyta > Magnoliopsida > Lamiales > Verbenaceae > Petrea > Petrea volubilis. The sequence goes on from CM047884.1 coordinate 7,456,408, forward strand.
AGCGAGTGCAATTTTATGATAAAAAGAGTTGGAAAATGTGTAATAGCTGAGCTAAGTTGTTTGGATAAAAAAATAAACTATTTCCGCTAGAATACATTTTTTGTGAGGAAAAAGCATTTCGTCACATATGCTTTTTGTGACGAAACAAAAAATTCCTCACAATAACCTTTTGCGAGGGCCATTTTGTGAGGAAATTGTGACGATTGTTTTTTTGTCACAAAAACTTTTTGTGATTGAATTTTGATTTTTTGTGATAAATATTTTCATCACAATAAATCAATTTTTTTTGTAGTGTGCACTGAAATATAGCGAGTGCAATTTTATGATAAAAAGAGTTGGAAAATGTGTAATAGCTGAGCTAAGTTGTTTGGATAAAAAAATGGAATTATAAACAATTGAAAATTTACATTTGTGATTTTCAATATATAATAATAAATTTGTGAAATTGAGAATAAAATTGATGGTGCCACTTCCATTACCAAAATAAATCAGTGACATAATATATAAAAGTATAACATTTTGCTTGAAATCAATAATTCAAATGGTTTTTTGAATTTTATATATTTCATATGAGTAATTAGGAAGTTTAAAAGACTAAAAATTTATAATAGTTATTTTGTAAATAATAGTAATTAATGCCTTGTTTGTATACGGATTAAGATGGAGGAGTTAAGTGAAACTTATTATAGTACAAGGGGTAAAGTGTTACATAAGTATAGTTGAAAGGGTTTAAGTGCATTTTGCCCTTTTTATTTTTTACGTGTGGAAGTTATTTTAGGAATCAACATATTACAATTTTTTAACTAATTAAATAATTCAAAATTATAAGAAATTTATATCAGGTCAAAATTAAATTAATTGCGGTCAAATTCGCTCTAAAAAATATGTAAGCATGGATAGTACCTGTATGTACAAATAATTTAAAAACACATTTTCTCTAATAAAGCAGGAAATACAATTGAACAAATTTGAAGAAAGGATTTTATTCTTCCTTTTTTTTTCTTCTTCAATATTGATGGAGATCGTGTTGTATTTATTAGTGAGTGATATAGAACCTTAGGTTTTATGGAGTTTTGAGAAGTGGGTGTAATGTAGAAGTCCTGAAGTGCTATATAGTTTTGTCTTTTTTTTTTTTATTTTTTTTATTTTTATGTGTGGGAGTTATTTCGGGAATCAATTAATTACAACTTTTTGGCTAATTAAATAATTCAAGATTCTAAGAAAATTCTATTTGGTCAAAATTAAATTAATTGTGGTCAAATCCGCTCTCGGATATATATATATATATATATATATATATAAAGTATATGTTATACTTATAAGTACAAATAATTTAAAAATAATTTCGCTTCGTACATGTTCTGAACTTAAACGAAAGATATTCATATTTTTAATATAACACGTTTAATACATGTATTATAAATATCTCGTATAATTCTTGACGAATAATGTTTTATTTTATGAAATATTTATTATATTTTGTTAATTCTGTTTTTCGAATATATCCGTTTCTTACTAACAAAAAGACTTGCAGCGTGTGTTGAATTATTATTTTAGTAAAAGGAGTCATGAAGATCCGATTGCAACATGTGTTGAATTGCCAATTTGGCAAAGATCAAATTCTAAGGTATGATTGATACAAATCTGCAACAATCTCATGTTTGATACGGATGCTAAATCACGCATATAAAAGGGGCCTTGAAGGCATTGTTTAAGATATCTCATTTCGCTATTTTGTGCCTCTACTAAATTTTGAGTGAGGAAATCTATAATATAATCGTGCTAGTTAACAAGTATGTGAGTTAGATACCAAATTACGCATATAAAAGGGGATTTGAAGGCATCACTGAAGATATCTCATTTCACTATTCTATTTGAGTGAGGAAATCAATAATCGTGCTAGTTAACATGTGTGTTAGTTAGATAGTTAAGGTTTAATCATGCTTGTGTTGGTGTCAAGCATCTACCTGTATTACTATGTTTTTCCATTATTTTGTGTCACCGTTGTTCTTCTAGTACTACTAATGAAATATGTTCAAAATCCTAAATTAAAATATATTTAGTTAGTAGATTAAGTTTCGGTCCAATTACTATACAGAATTGTGTTATTTACTTTTAAGTTATTCCTAATTTACAAAATAACATATTTTAGTTTAAAATAATCATTTATATAAAAAAAAATACCACTACCAATATTGGAATTAATTATAAGCATTTATTGAATATTATATTATATGAATTAAAAATTTGAAATATTCATATGATAATTGAAATGTAATAAATCTCATCTTAAAAAAAAAGAAAGAAGAAAATTAAGAAAACTAGAACTAATTACCCTTTTAAATAAAAAAAAAAAAGGATGAAAAATGAATTTCTCAACTTGTCGCGCCAATCTTTTACTATTCTAGGTCAATCATCATTTAGAAATTGGACTTGCAGCAGCTCCACACAATACGAAATAGAAAGTGGGGCACTTTTTGTGCAATCATCACTGGGAATGTGGCAACTTGACTCGGTTGCCCCTTTCCGGGAAAATCAAAAATTATCACAAAAAACCAAAAAAAAGAAGAAGAAGAAGACGTAGAGAGAGAGAGAGAGAATGGTGGTTGGTGATGAACCAAACAACCAATAACTTTGACTGCTCATAAAATTAAACATAATGAATTGACCAAAGTAACCTCAACTACTTCCACCACCAACGCCCCCCTGACCCGCCAATCCAAACCTCCTCCCAGCCTTCTTACGTTATATTATACGGTCTTGTAGATTCTGTATTTTGTGTGATACACTGAATTGATTTGATGAATAATGTGTATATATTTAAGTTTATTTTTTTATTAATTAAATTAAAGATATGACATCATTTATGTATATATATATATATGTTAAGTATTCAGTATCAAATGAGAATGGAATAGATCATTTATATGGTCAGTATATAATATTTGAAATTGTGATTGTTTTTTCAAATCGGTGTGGGTTTGTTCCATCAACCCCCACCCCTAAAGGGGGCCCATTTTGTATCTTACCTAACACAAACCTGTTTTTATAAAACGCCTCCCAGTGTCTCTCATCGTCTTCAGGTACCACGCTTCTTCCCCATAAGCAAAAGAAAGGTACCCCACTCATTTCACACTCATCTCACCTAACATCTCCAATGGCGCTCAACGCCCAAAACGCTCTTCTTCCCAACAAATCCTCCACTATTCTTCAGACCCATCCTCCTCACCGCGCCGCCGCTCCTTCATCTCTCACCTTCAGATCCATCCGCAGACCCATTTCAGCCGTCAACGCCGCTGACTCTTCCAGTCCCAAAACTCCCATTGTCCCCGCCGCCGCATCCACTTCAGCCGCTTCCACCGCCGCCGTCGAGACCAAGGTGACGCCCAAGAAATGGGCATTGGACAGCTGGAAGTCCAAGAAGGCGCTGCAGCTGCCGGAGTACCCGAATCAGGAGGAGCTTGAGTCGGTGCTCAGGACCCTCGACGCTTTTCCTCCGATTGTGTTCGCCGGAGAGGCCCGGAGCCTGGAGGAGCGCCTCGGTGAGGCCGCCATGGGGAATGCTTTCCTTCTGCAAGGTGGGGACTGCGCCGAGAGCTTCAAAGAGTTCAATGCCAATAACATCAGGGACACTTTCAGAATCCTTCTCCAGATGGGCGCTGTTCTCATGTGTGGTGGCCAAATGCCTGTTATCAAGGTCTAATTTCTTTTCTTTTTTTTCGCTTTTTTCTTTTTCGTGAGTTCGTTTTTGTTCCCTTTTGTTGTTTTTCACGTGATTTAGCTTAATTATGTGAATTTTTGGATTCTGTGCATTTCCTAATTTCCACCTTTTTACTTAAGCGAATAGTAAATTTGTCGCCTTTGCTGGTCGCTTTCTTGGTATCTTATACAATTTATTTTGCAGTCAGATTGTTGTAAGTTGATCACAATCTTTTGGTGTAGATGCCTTCTTTTATTTCTGCATCATGGTGAATGGATTTAATGAAGCAATTTCAGACTCATTTGTAATTTTCTTGCTGAAAACAAAAAATTTAGGTGGGAAGAATGGCTGGCCAATTCGCGAAGCCGAGATCAGATCCATTTGAGGAGAAGAATGGTGTGAAGTTGCCAAGTTATAGGGGAGACAACATCAATGGAGATGCGTTTGATGAAAAGTCGAGGATCCCTGACCCGCAGAGGATGATCAGAGCCTACTGTCAGTCTGCTGCTACTTTGAATCTATTGAGGGCGTTTGCCACAGGAGGATATGCTGCAATGCAGAGGGTTACTCAGTGGAACTTGGACTTCACGGAGCATAGCGAGCAGGGAGATAGGTATGCTCAGTGCAGTTTTGATTTATATTCTATTATGATGCTCGTTTAATTGACAGTGTCGATTTTCGCTTTTAGAGGTTACTATGTTAATGGTTGGTTTCACAAACTTTATGTTTGAAAACAGATGGTCTTTTATTGAACTCTGCATTCTTGGATGTCTTGAGTGACTTATATTCTAAATTTAGCCTTTCGCATATTTTGTATTCCTATGTTTGGTGCTGGGATTTCGTGTAGGAAAGGAAAGTGCGAAGATAAAAGAAAGGAAAATGAAAAAAAAAAAAAAAAAACTCAAAATCCTAAAATTGTTTTGTTGTTAACACTATATTTGTTACAATGATTTTATGAAGGAAAACAAAAAAGGCAAATGGTAATGAGCCTTCCTTGAATGTTCGGTAACTGAGGAAAATAGTACAGAAATGTAACATAAAGAAGGAAATCCCATTTACCGTATATGCTAATGAGGAAAATGAGAGAAATCAAGAAAGAAAGCATACTTGATTCACTCCCACATTTCCAATACTCATATTTCTACCACGAACATCTTTGTTTCACCAAAATCACATTTCTACAACAATTGACGGTGTACTTAGTCGGGTGATATATCAGGTTATCCACATATGGTGACAAAATATATTGGTTCTCCAAATGCAGGTACCGTGAGCTAGCTCACCGTGTTGATGAGGCTTTAGGATTTATGCAAGCTGCTGGACTCACAATGGACCATCCAGTCATGCAGACCACTGAGTTTTGGACGTCTCACGAGTGTCTGCTCTTACCTTATGAGCAATCACTTACCCGACTTGATTCAACATCTGGCCTCTATTATGACTGCTCAGCTCATTTTCTCTGGGTTGGAGAAAGAACAAGACAATTGGATGGGGCCCACGTCGAATTCCTCAGAGGAATTGCAAACCCTCTTGGTATTAAGGTGATAATTCAAATTTGACATGTTCCTTTCATGTAAAGTTATTAGTATTGGTGTTTTGCAGCTAATGGAAACTCTTTTCTTTTTGTTTCGTGTTCCTCAGGTAAGTGATAAGATGAATCCCAGTGAACTTGTGAAGCTCATTGAGATATTCAATCCTCAGAACAAGCCGGGAAGAATAACCATCATCACAAGAATGGGGGCAGAGAATATGAGGGTGAAACTTCCTCACTTAATCAGGGCCGTCCGTCGGGCAGGGCAAATTGTTACTTGGGTCTCTGATCCTATGCATGGCAACACTATCAAGGCTCCTTGTGGTTTAAAAACTCGCCCCTTCGACTCTATCAGGGTAATTTCACGATTATTATTTATATATGTTATGTGTGAATTTTCCTATAGTGACTTAACTTTTTCTTTTGTATTGACCATGTTAAAATGAACCTGTTTTTTGTTTTCTCTACTATTTCTGATAATGTGCCTTATTCAGGCCTTTGCTGATTGCTGCCCTTATTAACCGTCAAGATATTAAGGATGTTATTTTTAGGTTAGTAAGGAAAATTCCTTGAGAAAAGTAGGTGGCAAAAATATAACGTGTTTAAGGTGGCTAGACAACGTCAATTGATTAAGTCATGTATCCTATGAGTGTGAAATTTCTGTGGTTGGTTGTTGTGTGTCCTAATCAGTGGGTTCACGGGTTGGTTTCTTCAATACCTATTTTGGTAGGTGGACGCCTGCCCCCCCCTCTCTCTCTCTCTCTCTCTCTCTCTCTCTCATGATACATTTAAAGCAAAGTAGTTTACAACTTGACATATTGGATAAGATGCTATATTGAACTCTTGGGACCATCGGTGATTGTAATTTACCATTTTTTTAAAAGAAATAGAGTGTGCCCTCCCCTGCAACTGTATACTATTAGACAAACATTCCCTCTTTGTTTCAAAATTACACATACCTCCTACGTAATTTGTAAATTCGAAACATTCCTGACTCGCGATGTTATTGCACCAGGCGGAAGTGAGAGCTTTCTTTGATGTACATGAGCAAGAAGGAAGTAATCCGGGAGGAGTGCATTTGGAAATGACGGGCCAAAACGTTACAGAATGCATCGGAGGATCAAGGACTGTAACATTCGATGACTTGAGCTCACGATACCACACCCACTGTGATCCTAGGCTCAACGCCTCTCAATCTCTCGAGCTTGCATTTATTATCGCTGAGCGCCTCAGGAAGAGGAGGCTCGGTTCCCAGAGCGCGTTGCGGTACTGAGACTATGCCTCCCAAATGTGTGTTACCTTTCTCCAAAGCTATGTATGATTTTGAAAAAAGTTTTAGTTAAAATTATGTTGTGTACTGTGTATGTATAATGAAAGAGCGGAAGGTTTGAAACTTTGATGGGACCAGAATAAATGGGACTTATTATTATCTCATGGTAGGTGCATATATCTTTATTTGCTGGAGGCAAGATTATACAAATATTTTGTTGTGCAATGTTGGTAATTTATATCTTGTGAAGGCTGCTCAATTGATTTTAGAATTACAGTTGGCAAGCTTGAGATTTACTCTTTTTCTTGTATGGGATAATTATAATTTAATCTTCCGTGACGTGAGCATTTTTGTATACTATTGTATATATATAAATAATATTGATGAGATACAAAATGTACATAATGAATGATGTAATTCAGAGAACTCCAAAAATAATGTAGTTTAAATTACAAACTAGATACACTTTTTTATATATTCTCAGTAATATTTACTTTATTTTCTTAAATATTAAATTTTATAAATATAATTGTGATAAGTATGTGTAATAAAAAGAACGACACCTTTGAATAAATGTTGTTTTTTATATATAAATATGATTTCACATACTTTAATTCATAATTTTTTTTATATATTAATGAAAGTAATTTTCTTGCTAAATGAGAATATTAAAAGAACTTTTTATATTAAATATCATCTTAATTTATTTAAAAGAATACTTATAGACTTTATATTTGTGTTGAAAGTAATGCAATTAATTAGTTTATCTTGGTTCTTAATGCCAACAACATCAACTTCCTTCTATTATAAAGTAGTTACACAAAGTTTTTTAAAGTTTTTTCCCCTTTTCTTATGAGTGTGTATTTTTATATTACATTACCCCCCTTATTTTCTAGTAGTAGTATTATTTATAAGATGAGAAATAAACAAAAGTACTTTAAAAAAGACTCATTACGGAAATATATTCAAAAGAGATAATTTTTCATTAGTACTCTTCTTTCATTTTATAAATATATGGTTCAAGAGTTTTATTAAAAAAAAAATTATTTAGAAAAGGATATATTATGCATGTTGAACTAAAGGTTGAATTCGTATGGTAAGTTCGATTTTTTTTTTGATGGACAAGTTCAAAAATTATTTTATTTTATTTCAACAATATTTTGTTTAGCTTCCTTTTGTTGTTTATAACTTTAGTTGGAGTTAGGGCTGTCAATGGATCGGATCTGGAGCAAATCAGTGCAATCCGGATCCGAATCCGATTACAAGGACAGACTACCGAATCCGACCCGAAATCCTATAGGATCTTTAGTTTTTATTCCGAATCCGAATCCGGAATAAATCCGAGATCCGATAAAAAAATCCGATCCGATCCGATATGACAAAAAAAATTTATGCTTGAACCAAAAAATAAATAATAAAAAATTCTTTAATATATAAATATATAAACGTGTAAAAATATATTATATATATAAGAGATCTTTAATAATTATGCACCATATTTAATTTTTCATTTAATGACAATATATATTTAGAATTATATATAAATACGTTTATGTATAATATATTTAGTAAAGATCTCTAATAACTATAGAGATTATTAGTTATTCATTTAATGATAGTATATAATAGATATCTCTAATAACATATCCTATATGTGTATATATATGGTGTATGTAATAGAGATCTTTAATATATAGACTAATTAATTAGTATTATATAAAAAAAAACGCCTCTTTATGTTAAAAATAAAATTAAATAATGTAGAAAAATATTTTAGAATATGTATGAAAACTATATAATGTTTTGTTAAAAAAAAAGTACCTTAAAAATTAATAAATAATATATTATTAATTACAATGACATATACATTACATTGAAGTATCTTTATTATTATTGTATTATATATAATATATAAATTTAATAAAATATAATATAAAAATTCGGATTCGGATCTTTAACGGATCGGACTCATTGAATCCAAATCCAACCCATTTATTTCGGATTACGGATATTTGCTATCGGATCTGACCCATCGAATATTTTAATCGGTCGAATATACTAAAATTCGGATCGGACTCGGATCGGATTCGGATTAAAATCCGCTCCATTGACAGCCCTAGTTGGAGTATATCTCATGATATTCTTAATTATAGATTTAGGTGAACATATTTTCATCAAACATCTGCTTTTACTAATTAGCAATATAAAAACTATATATTCATTGAAATTTTTTGTCTACAACAAAAAGTAAGATGCATGGACCAAGTTAGCAAACATTGAACACTAATTTTAGGTATATTTTAGGACAAATGCCATAAATGGTCCCTAATGTTTATGATTAGATTCACTTTAGTCCTTAATCTTTAAATTGCAATATTTTAGCACTTCAAGTTTTAATTACGTTTCACTTTAGTAATTCAATTAATTTTTATAGGGGTAAAATTGTCAATCTGGAATTTAAGTTGCACTTTAATCCTTAAAATTTTATATTTTTCACTTTTGTTCTTCAAAATTTATTTTTTTCACATGATCTTCAAAAACTTAAAAATGTAGCCCTATATACTCCTGTTACCACACATTATCTATAAAAGGACCAAGATTAAAATTTGTCATAAAGTAAAATGAAGGGAAAAAAAATCAAGAACAATACTCCATGGCTACCGTGGACTATTTATGTGAAAATATTTCTAAAATAATGTGTTTTTGTACCGATTGAATTTTGGAATAAGATTTTCAATTTTGAAAGATATGTGTTAAGTTATGATTTTATGTTTTACTAAACCTTTGAGTTTTTTAGTTAAACTGTGATTTTGGGCCTTTTTTTTTTCCAGAAAATATTATATGCATCTACCTACACTTACAACATTGTTCTGCAATTCTAAAATCCTACTTAAAAAAAAAAAACCTTGAGAGTCATATCTTTTATGATCAAAAAATTATAATATAAAATTTTGAAGAATGTGAAATAGTAAAGTTTTAAGGACTAAACTACAAAAAATATAAATTTTGAAGGACTATAGTCAATTTAAAACTTTCATTTACTCCCCCCCCCCCCCCCCCCGCCCCAAAAAAAAAAAACTAAATAAAGGATTAAAGTGAAACGTAATTAAAATTTAAATGACCAAAATATTGCGATTTAAAAATTATGGACTAAATTTATTCTAACCGTAAAGGTTAGGGATCATTTGTGACATTTGCCCTATATTTTAGAAATAGAATTAGTGATTGAACTACTAACTTAGTTTACGTGAGGTGGGTCTCTTATTAAATGCCACATGTTTATTTTTATAGGTTAAATAAGGTTAAGAATAGAATTTAACATGTAACCCACTGACTAATTTACCATCTCTATTTTTCTAGAATCCACATGCCTTGCCTCCCTTCTTTTATTCGAAAACAACAAATGTTTTTTGTTCAAATTTTTATTTCCTTGAAAAATTTAAGTTTAAAACAAACAATAATATATCCATTCTTTCATTAATTAACATAAGACATACATTACTACTTCTTTAATTAACTTTTTGAAAACAAGAGATGTGCTTATACTTTCGTCACTAAATATTAAAATTAAAATAAATAACGCTTGTACAAAAATACTCCATTTCATCAATAACTAAGTGTTGTTGACTTTCTGGTTATTTCTCCTCAATTTTAAAATATGAATTTATTTTTTTATATATTTTAAGTAATTTGATACAAAACATAAAAGTGTCAAAAAAATAATATTTTTCATTAGCATAAAATAATTAAAATTGAGATCAAGGCTCTACAAAAATTAAAATTCATACCTCTTCAAAATTAATTTTTGAAATAGTCAGGGCAACATTATATTCTATACTTTCAACCAAAATATAAAATATTTTAATTATAAAGTATTTCATAATTTTACTTTTATACTACTAAGATATTTCAAGAAATAATGACAAATTGCAACAATTAAAAAAAAATTAAAAAATCTATGGTTGATGAGAGACCAACTTTCTATAATGATTGATATAATGCAACAAATATTTAAAATAATTTGTTTCAAGATAGTTATATTTTTGTGTTATATGCTCTTATTTTGTATATGGTTTATTATGTAGTGATTCCATATAATGCTTATTTCAGTTATAGATAAAATATGCAATTTCAAGTTAATTTCTCTTATAATCAAGAATATATTAAAGGTGGTGTAAGTTATTATTTTGACCATTAACATTGATATATTAACTAAGATGCAATGAGATACTATTTTTGTACATATATCAAATTTAAAATACATATAATAGAACTTAATCGGAAAAAAAAGAGGTGAGTGAGTGGATAGGAATTAGATGGTTTGATATACTACATACATATAAATAACATAAAAAGTTCAAGGTAATTAATAGGTAGCAAATTATTCAAACCGAAATAGTTTATCACATGTAATTGCAACCTGTTGTACAAGTAACTGCCAGTCTTATAGTTTATTCAACTACTATGGTACTGGGAACCTCATGTTAACTCACTACTTAGAGTACCTTATTTTAGACCACCCTAACTTAGATATACTTTGAAAATATAACTCATGACAAAAGTTTTTTAGTGTCTCTAATTTTCAATTTTCCTATAAAACTTTTATATTTAAGTTTAATTATATTTTATCAATAGCTCTAGTCTCTAGACTAAAGAAGTGCCCATGACCCAATGGAAAAGTTGTCTTAACTTCTAATAAAAAAATGTGGATTCAAGTCCCATTGGGCATGATCTATTCCTATTTTTGTTACCCAAAAAAAAAAAAAAGTAGCTGTGGATTAGACTATATATTATCAAAAATATTTAACATTTGTATAATGTAATTTAGAACTAATTCAAATTGATTATTATTAGAGAAATATCGAATAAATAATATAATTCTATAATAGAATTTTGGTTTTCTAATTTTCATTGTGTATGAGTAATTGTCGGTTTAATCTTATGGATTTTATCTTTGTTCCCTATTAAAACTAAAAAGAAAAAGTAGCTCTGGATTAGATTATACTATCAAAAATATTTAGCATTTACATAACGTAATTTATAATTAATTAAATTTTATTATTATTAGAGAACTATCTAATAAGTAATATATTTTTATAATATAATTAATAAATGAACCATTCAGAGTTCAGCCAGCCAAGCTTGGTGGACCGTCTGATAAAATTCCAATACAAATACATAATAAACAATAAAAAAGATAACTCTTGAAGATGTAATAAAATAGATAAAAGAAAATTATAATGATCATCCTCTGACTTTTATAAGGAGTCAAATTTAAAGGTAAAAATAGAGCTAACTGAATATATAGTTATAAAAGAAAGACATATGTTATATATAGAAAAGGATAGAAAAGAATTTGATAAACAAATAAATGAATTATTACATAAAAATCCACCTTTAATTAGAAGGAGTAATAGTCCTTTTAGTAGCCCAACTTTCATGGTTGAAAATGAAGCTGAGAAAAAGCGTGGAAAACCTAGAATGGTTATAAATTATAAAAGACTAAATCATTTCACTAGGTCAGATAGTTATTATCTTCCTAATAAAGAAGTTTTACTAAATTTAGTTAAAAGAAAGAAATATTATTCTAAATTTGATTGTACTTCAGGATTTTGGCAAATAAAAATAGAACCTGAAAGTATACAATATACAATATTTAGTTCTCCTCAAGGGCAGTTCGAATGGTTAGTTATGCCATTTGGATTAAAGAATGCACCTTCTATATATCAAAGAAGAATAGATAAAATTTTTAATACATATAAAGATTTTCTTGTTGTTTATGTTGACGACGTTTTAGTTGCTCCTAATACTTTAAGGACCCGTTTGCTTCGCGAGATTGGTTAATCGGAACTTGTGTATTGGCTCAAGATTAGCCGAGATTCAAGCCAATTAGATTGGTTGTTTGGTAGCCATGATTAACTGAATAAGATGAACGTATGTATTATGCAAAGGGTGGTTTGGTGTGTAAGATTAAATAAGATTGAACCAATATTAAAATACAATTTACGTTATTACCCTCGATTGTTAAAATTTTTCAAGGCTTATTTTTTAAATTATGCCTTAGCCATCTTGCAATAATAATAATAATAACAACAACAATAACAATAACAATAATAAATTTAATAATAATAACAAAAATAACAATAATAATAATAACAATAATAATAGCAACAACAACAACAACAATAATAATAATAATAATAATAACAACAATAATAATAACAATAATAACAATAACAACACTAATAATAATAAGAATAGTAACAATAACAATAATAATAATAATAATAATAATAATAATAATAATAATAATAATAATAATAATAACAATAACAACAATAACAATAATAACAACAACAACAACAACAACAATAATAATAATAATAACAATAACAACAATAACAATAATAATAACAACAACAACAACAACAACAACAACAACAACAACAACAATAATAATAATAATAACAACAACAACAACAATAATAATAATAATAACACTAATAATAATAACAATAATAATAATAATAACAACAACAACAACAACAACAATAATAATAACACTAATAATAATAATAACTATAATAATAACAAGAATAACAATAATAATAATAATAGTAATAATAATAATAATCACAACAACAATAGCAATAATAACAATAATAATAATAATAATAATAACAATAAGAATAATAACAACAACAACAATAATAATAATAACACTAATAATAATAATAACAATAATAATAATAACAATAATAACAATAATAATAATAATAATAATAATAATAATAATAATAACAATAATAATAATAACAACAACAACAATAACAATAATAACAATAATAATAATAACAGTAAGAATAATAAAAATAATAATAATAACGTTAATAATAATAATAATAGTAATAATAATAGTAATAATAACAATAAGAATAAGAATAATAATAATAATAACAACAACAACAATAACAATAATAACAATAATAATAATGACAATAATAATAACAATAATTTAAATTATTTTTTAAGAAGAAGGAAATGAAATTTTGATATTTTAATTTTTTTATACTTTACAATATTTAATTTGATTGAATAATAATAATAATTTATTATTCTTTAATAAAAATCATTATTATTATTCAATAAAATTATATTGTAAAAGATAACAAAAATAATAATAATAATAATTTATTATTATTATTTAATAAAATTACATATTGTAAAATATAAAAATAATTAATAATAATTATTTAATAAAATTATATATTGTAAAGTATAAAAATAATTAATAATAACAAGTTTGTAAAAGTAAGGGCAAAATAGTCAATTCAAAATGTTGAAATAGTTAATCTTGGGAAGCCAAGACTCAATCTCACCCCCTCCCCTGAGATTATAATCTTGAGATTAGACCCATCATATTGCGGGCCGCGTGAGATTAGGTAAAGGCCCGCAATTATAATCTCGTCAACCAAACGATTAATTAGCCGAGATTAGCCGATATGTGAAGGCCTTTTCTTGGCTAATCTCGGAAAGCAAACGGGTCCTAAAAGAACATAAAACTCACCTACTTCAATTTGCTAAAGCTTGTAAAGATAATGGTATAGTCTTATCCGAAAGGAAAACTATAATTTGTAAAGAAAAAATAGAATTTCTAGGTTTAAAAATAAATAAAGAATGAATTAAACTTCAATCCCATATATCTAAGAAAATTTGTGAATTTCCTGATAAATTGGAAAATAGAAATCAAATTGAAAAATTCCTTGGTTGTTTAAATTATGCTGAGGGATTCATAATAAATCTTGCTAAAAATAAGCGTGAGATTCAAAAATCGCTTCGAAACAATAATACTAAAGGATGGAACAATCAACATACAGAAATTGTTAAAAATCTAAAGGAAGAATATAAAATATTACCTGAATTAAAACTTCTAGATGAAAAGGATAAATTGATAATACAGACAGATGCTTCAGATCTCTATTGGGCAGCACTACTAAAAATTGATCTCAATGAGATATGCAGGTATTCGAGTGGCACTTTCGGTCAAGCTGAGGTCAACTATAAGAACTTCTAGCGATCATAAAAGGAATTCAGAAATTCTCTCTTTCTATATTAAAGACCTTTCAAAGTCCAAACTGATAATACCCAGATACAGTCTTTAATTTTCAATAAATTACCAAATACACCCCAACACAAAAGGCTACATAAATGGCAAGTTTTCCTGTCCTTTTATCATTTCAAAATAGAGTACATAAAAGGTTTTGAAAATTTTCTAGCCGATTTTATTTTCAGAAATACAGAATTTTGAAAAAAATGAGTTCTCCAACTCTAAAATGGATGAGATGGGTGTGCATTTCCTTTTAAATGCAATTAAAGTGATTGTATGCACTATACATACAACTAGTCCACTGTCTAACGGTTGGTGGTAAAGACCTCTCAAATCTGTTGATGGGTGACAATTTCCCAAAAATTGTATTGATGATACAGATTATCTTATAAATTCTTGTTTTTCTGCAGGAATAAATTCATAAAGAAAGATGGATCTTGATGAGCTAAAGAATGAGATTGATGATATTGTTTTGGTTTGTCAAGACATTATTGATAGCAATAAAGCTCTTAAAGATTTGATAAAATTGAATTTTAAAACAGTGTTAGATATCTCTCAAGAAGGACTTAGAAGATCCCTTTTTCTTCAAGAAAGTCTAAATTTGTTTCTTGAAGCTAGAGATAAAGAAAAAGAAAAAATGAGTGATGCTAAAAAGGAGAGTGATAACGAGGAGATCAATAAAGGAAAAGATAAAGCAGAGTCTTCTGGAAGTCATGATAATAAACTATTATCTGATAAAGACTTTTTAGACTCCATGAAAAATAAAGGAAAAACTTCTAAATCCCAATGTGATGCCGAAGTTATTGAAATAAAAATCAATAAATCTGGAAGCTTCAATAGCAGGGGTTCTAATGAATAATTTGTTCCCACTAATAAATGGGAAAGAGAATATAAAGAAGTTGCTGAAAAAGCCTATAGATGGAGAATTTTAGAACATTATTCTACTCTAAAGGATATAGTGTTCATCCACGAATCACCCCTATATTTGAAGCTGAGTTGTATAAAGTTTTTTAGCTTGCAAACTATGGATTTCTAGATCTGCTATATGTTGGAAAAGATCTAAATGAAATTTCAGAATTTGATGACCGCTTTAAATTCCAGGTCAGTCGAGTTGCTAGAAATAGAGAAGTCGTACTCAAGTTCTATTCTATAGCCCCAGAACCTGAGATGTGAATTTGACATGAAATCCAACATATGATCACCATAGATGTTATAAACACAAACTTAAAGATTGAAACTAGTATAAAGAGTTTTTGATCTTTCAAGTTCACCAGCTCATGGATCACAGAACGAAGAGCCATGGGAATTAAAGCCATTCAATCTATTGCTGAGTCTCTTTGGGAGCGATAATATGAAACTCTCATGCAGGCCAATAACTGGATATTATTGCGGAAAGGAGGCCAAATAAAATCTCCACTTCTAAAGGAATTCATTACTAAATTTATCAGACGTGATTTCTTTTGCACAGAGACTACAAGAAAGAAAGTTTGCAGAATCATAATGTAAGTGCTTACGTCAGTGCAAGGAGTGACGGATGCCATGATGTCATCATCCACTAAAACATTATGGCAGACAGCTATAAGAGACAGCTTTTGACTTCTGAAGATAAAGAAGATAAAGATAAAGGATTCCAACACATAAAGATAGAGACTTCGAATGCCAAATAAAATTTTGAAGTTCGAATAGTTTACTTTGTTTTTTCTATAAATTGTGATAGGATTTTCATTTAGAGGCATCGAAAAAACTCAAACTGAATTCTCAATTTGAAAATACTCATAGCATAGGAAACCAGTTTTTATAAATCTTTGCAAACCCTCTTTAAAGCATGTTTGGATAAATCCTTTTTGAAGGAAATAAAACCATTTTATTTTCATAAATATTCGAGTGTTTGAAATTTTTCTATAGAAATCTTTTAAGCTTGTATTTCTCCTATTTTTCCAAAATTCTCTAACCCTACGAAGGCCGTAGTGATTACACCGTTCGAGACAGCAGCCAATTGGAACCGTAAGTCCCATGAAGCCAGGTGGGCGTTTGGGTGAAAACCAGTCAGGCTTGTCGAAGTGATTGAAGACGAGTCCAGAAGGACGATTAAAGAATTGATGACATTAAAGAGGTAATATACTCTGAAAAGATTTAAATAATAAGATTTCTCTACTTGATGTTATGAAAATGTATGGTTTTAGAGTACTTCATTATTATTTATGAGTTTTGTGCAAACATATTTTACTATTTTTGAGCATATAAAAACAGCACAATGGGTAAAGATTTTGATATCTTAAAAAATTAATTTAAAAGAAAAAACAATTATAAACATAAAATAGCAATTTGAAAACACTAGAGGATTTACCTGAAGATTTAAGAATTCTTATTGCAACGTATAACAATAAAGAAGATTATGTTCTTGATTTGATCAATAAAACTATAAACCAAGAAATTCTTAATAAATGTGTTAAAGATCTAGACCAACTGGACAAAGAACTAAAAGAATTTTGGGAAGAAGATAGAACAATAGAAAATTATATTCTTATGACTTGTAAAATCGAGAAAGAATAAATATGATAAAATTCATATATCATGAAAAATGAGATCTACCTTACTTTTTCTAAATAGGAGGTATAAAACCATAAATAAATCTAAAGTTGGGGTAATAAAACAAATAAAGAAACTTTAAACAGTGAAATTACTATTCAAATAGTAAAATCACTATTTAAAAGGGGGTAAAATGAAAAATCTTTTATAAAGAAGGGTATTTTGAAAATAAAATTGTAAAACTAGGGTAATTTAAAAATTATTTCTAGTATTTTATACAAAATATTTTTTTAATTTAACCTATTTTTATAAAACAATATTCAAAATACCCTACTTTATAAAATCCTTTTCTTTTTACCCCTTTTGAATAGTGATTTCACTATTTAAAGTTTATTTATTTGCTTTATTGCCCAAAAACTTTAGATTTGTTTAAGATTGGATACCTTTTATTTGAAAAAGGAAGGTAAATCCCATGTTTCATGATATATGAATTTTATTAAATTTACTCTTTCTCGATTTTTACTAGTTATTAGAATATAATTTTCTATTGTCATTTTCATTTCCCAAAGTGCTTGAATATCATTTTCTATGTGGTTTAGTTCTTTAACATAGTTATTAAGAAAATCTTTATTAATACATTTATTGATATAATCAAAAACATAGTCTTCTTTATTATTATTATATGTTGCAATGAGCATTCTTAGGTCTTCAGGTAAATTCTCTAGTACTTTTAAAATAGCTATTCTATGTTTATAATTATTTCTTCTTTTAAATTGATTCTTTATGAAATTGAAATCCTTACCCATTTTATATGCACAAATCAGTAAAATATGTTCTCAAAATTCTGTTAATAATTAAGTACTCTAAAACCATAAATTTTCATAAATCAAGCAGAGAAATTTTAATATCTAAATCTTTTAAAAATATATTACCTCCTTTAGATCTTCAATTCTTTAATCCTCCTAGGGACTCGTCTTCTTTCACCTTGACAAGCTTGACTGGTGTTCGCCCAAACGCCCTACTGGCTTTATGGGACTTACAGTTTCAAATGGCTACTGTGTCAAACGGTGCAATCACCACGGCCTTCGTAAGATTGGAGAATTTTGGAAAAATAAGGAGAAATATAAGAATAAAAGATTCTTATATTAAAATCTCAAACACTCGAAATTTATTAAAATAAAATGGCTTTATTTCCTTAAAAGGAGATTTATACAAAAATGCTTTAGAAAAAGTTTACAAAGATTTATCTAAGGCTGGTTTTTCTTACTTCTATCTCTCAAACTATCGATTATTATTATTTTTTTCGATCTAAGTTTTTCTGATCTTAACTCCCGATGCCCTAGAAATGAAAATCCTAGCACAATTTATAGGAAAACAAATTGAACTATTCAGACTTCAAAGTTTTATTTGGCGTCCGATGTCCCAATCTCTATGAGCTGGAAACACGTTGTTTTATCTTCATTTATCTTCACACGTCGAAAGTTGTCTCCCACAGCTGTCTGCCACAATTTTTTAATGGGTAATGACGTTATGGCAACCGTCACTCATTGTGCTAACGTAAGCGCTTACATCATGATTTGCAACCCAATCATTCTGCAAGTTTTTTTTCTTGTAGCCTCTGTGCAGAAAAATTCATGTATAATGAATTTATTAAGGAATTCCTTTAGAAGTGGAGATTTAATTTGTCCTCCTTTCCTTAATAAAATCCAATTGTTAGCCTGTATGAGTGTCTCATATTGACGCTCCCAAAAAGAATCAGCAATTGATTGAATAGCTTTAATGCCTATGGCTCTTCGTTCTGTGATCCATGAGTTGGTGAACTTAAAAAAATCGAAAATTCTTTATGCCGGTTTCAATGTTTAAGTTTGTAGATAAAACGTTTATGGTAATCATATGCTGGACTTCATACCAGATTCGCATCTCAGGTTCTGGGGCTATAGAATAGAACTTGAGTACGACTGCTCTATTTCTAGCAACTTGACTGACCTGTGATTTAAAGCGGTCATCAAATTCTGAAATTTCATGAAAATCTTTATCAACACAGAGTAGATCTAGAAATCTATAGTTTGCAAGCTGAAAAACTTTATACGGATCAGCTCCAAATATGGATGTGATTCTGGGATGAACGCTATATCCTTTAGAGCAGAATAGTGTCCTAGAATTCATCCATTTATAAGCTTCTTCTGCAACTTCTTTATACTACTTTTTCCATTTATTTGAGGGAACAAACTCTTCATCATTGGAACTCCTGCTATTGAAGCTTTCCACTTTAGAAATTTTAACTTCAATAACCTCTGATTCATCATGAGATTTTGAAGCCTTGCCTTTATTTTTCATGGAGTCAATGAAATCTTTATCAGATAAGGGTTTAGCTTGAACTCCAGAAAACTTTGCTTTATCTTTTCCTTTATTGCTTTCTTTTTTATCACTTTCCTTTTTATCATCACTCTTTTTTTTTTCTTTTTTTTTGGAATCAAGGAACAAATTTAAACTTTCTTGAATATAAAAGGCTCTCCTTAGTCCTTCTTGAAAAATTTCTAACACTGTTTTAAAATTTAATTCAATCAAGTCTTTAAGAGCTTTATTGCTATCAAAAATGTCTTGACAAACCAAGACAATATCAGCAATCTCATTCTTAAGTTCATTTGCCTCTTTATCAAGACCCATCTTTCTGCATGAATTTATTTCTGCAGAAAAAGCAAGAATTTATAAGATGATCTATATCATCAATACAATTTTTGGAAAATTGTCACCTAATAACGGATTTGAGAAATCTTTACCATCAACCGTTAGACGGTGGACTAGCTGTATGTATAGTGCATAGAATCACTCTAGTTGCATTTAAAGGAAAATGCACACCCATCTCATCCATTTTAGAGTTGGAGAACTCATTCTTTTCCGAAAGTAGCATTGGTATACCTGCATATCTCATTCATATTGGTTTTAAGTAGTGCTACCTAATAAAGATCTGAAGCATCCATTTGTATTATCAATTTATCTTTTTCATCAGGAAGTTTTAATTCAGGCAATGTTTTACATTGTTCCTTTAGATTTTTAACAATCTATGCATGTTGATTGCTCCAGCCTTTAGTATTATTTTTTCGAAGTAATTTTTGTATTTCATGCTTCTTTTTAGCAAGATTTAGTGTGAATCCTTCAGCATAATTTAAACAACTAAGGAATTTTTCAATTTGATTTCTATTTTTCAATTTATTAGGAAATTTACAGATTTTCTTAGATATATGGGGTTGAAGTTTTATTCCTTCTTTATTTATTTTTAACCCTAGAAATTCAATTTCTTCTTTACAAATTATAGCATTCCTTTCAGATAAGACTATACCATTTTCTTTACAAACTTTAGCAAATTGAAGTAGGTGAGTTTTATGTTCTTCTAACGTATTAGAAGAAATTAAAACATCATCAACATAGTTATGCATCATATCTGATTCATCTAAATCCATATTTTTTTATTTTATTGTACCATTTGAGCCTCCAATTGTATTATTTGTGTTAACTAATACTTCATATCTATCCCAATGTATTTGAGAATTTTGTTGGGTATCTTTTATTTTTTGTTTGCAACTATGTATTTTTGTTTTATTCTCTTCTATTTTAATGTGTTCATATTCTCGATTATATTCTTCGAGAATTATATTTAAACTCATAATTATATTTATACTTTGTATACATCGTTTAAGATGTTTATTTGTCTTCATGCTTGGCTTAAAACATCAAGACCCTCATTTATTTGTTGTATTTTGGTCCTCAAAAAATAAATTCTAAAAGCATCTCCTCTATGATAAGCTGTCTTCCTTAATATAAAATCCAACTCTTTTTGATATTGATACAATTCCACTTGAAGCCTAAGCAGTGTATAACTAGGCATTGCTAAGTAGAATCATTACAACTCTAATTCTTTTACAATACTTTAACTTTCTATGGTATCATTCCCTTAATCTAGCATTTTCATGCTCCTTGACAATGTTCTCTATCTTCATCAAATACTTGTATTTTCTATTGACTCTTTGAAATCTTTTTGTATATGTAAATAGTCTACTCTTCGTCATGGTTAAGGTACCTGCTAATCAATTTCATAACATGAGAAATCGCAATATAAGAGATCAAAATTTAAATCACTGCCGAAATCTTTATAATTTAATTCATTTAAATAAAAGAATAACTCTTTAGTTATTAAAAGATTTATGATTGAAATTTTTAATAATTCTAAATATTCTATGTTTTGTATTTTATAAATTTTTATTGATCTTTATGGCTCCGATACCAAATTAAGCGGGGGGTTTTACTTGATTTAACTTTATGAATTTAAGAAAAATTAATGAGTAATATTAAAAATTTAAGATTTAGGTAAACAAGGATGGTTGTGAGTTTTACTGTTTTAAACACGTTTTTAACGAAATTTTATAGGTAAATATGTACTAAAATGATCAAAAATACTTTAGGAGGGGTTTTAGTGAAATAAAGGTTAAAATTTAGGTTTTTGAGAAAATACTCCGGCCCACATGAACAGTAAAATCGAGATTTGAAAAGGTAATCTAGTTATTTTAAAAAACTTTTAAAAAGGTGGGTTGTTTTAAAATTTTGAAAAATAAGAAGGTGTAAACTAAAAATTGTTTCATTTTATACATTAATTGATATTATATTTCTCTGTTTTGATATTCCTGAAAAGTTGGGATAATAATGTGATATAGTATAACTAACATATAATACAATATGGATGTGAAAATTAATTAAAGACCAATGCTTCATTAATTAATATTTGATTAATATAAAAATTCTAAAGGACTTTAATACAAACAAATATAAGTATGTTATCAAACAACTACTAAAATAAATAAACTATTTTTAATAACAATATTAATTTAGTTAATTGCAGCTAAGAGTGATATTATCTAAGGGGTAGTCAAGTTGGGTTTTCACGATAGTATAGGTACAGATTAAATTGGTGAATTTATATGAAAAATTTTACATTATTTAGCGTAGTGTTTGAATAAGGAATAAGTAATTGAGGAAGCAAATTATATTTAACCCTATGACGTGTCTCATATTATTTCAATAATGAGCTAAGTCTTAAATTTATTTGATACAACAATATGAGAAAGCCGATAAAATAATAGTGGTAAAATGTCAAACATTTATTATATGATTTCTTGTGATAATATCATTTTTTCATGCAAAAAATGTACATGTATTATTCGTTTTAATTGATTTCAAGTGTAGCAAACCAATTAAAAAGTGCATACGGATGTTATAAACTTATCTTCGTAGTTTTTTATAATTAAAAAATTAATAGTTTAAGTCGGAGTTTTTAGTGTATTAAGTGTTTTAGTATCTATATTCCATTAGGAGAATTAATTTTTTTAGGAGATAAAAGTAATATTAAATTTTTTAAGTGTCATTAAAATCAATAATACTTAATTAAGGGATAATTCAGTCCAATCATTTTTTTTCTTTCAAAAAACTCTTATGCCATTTACATTTGATAATAGTTTAGATATAGACCATGAATGAATAGAAACAAATGAAATTGTTCACTTTATTATATTATTATCATACATATCACACTACTAATTTTTAAGGTTATTTTGACTCTAAATTTTTCTTGATAGTAGGTTTTTTTTATTTTATTTTTTATGAGTAAGCTACTAAAACTAATCTATCAAAGGTTTAGAATATTGTAATTTATACTTGATAGTTTTTACAAGATTAAATATATATTTTAATTGTTTTAAGAAAAAAATTTATCTGTGTTAGATATTAGCTTTTACTTACTTTCAATATTTGCAAATAAAAAAATATGCATATGTACTACTATTAACATATACAATTATTTAACATCTGTATTTACTTAACGATAACTGTTTGTCACCTTTCTTTGTTAAAATATTTCTAGTAGTTCTTTCCTTCACTATTGGTTTATGTTTAAAATATCTTTTAAATGTCTGTCAAGAAAATATACTACTTAGACTTTTTGTATGTGTAAACTTTAATAAGATCAATCATATTGAAATTAAACATATTAATATAATTTTAAAACTCTTTGTTTCATGTGTAAATATGTTACGACTTACAATGATATTGAATAACCATAATCTTTTGTATCATTTGTCTAAGGTTCACGTATGCTTTCTTTTAATAGAATTTGATCGAATTAATTTTTAATTGATCTACATGCCGGTGTTGTATTCATTAAGTATAGAATAACTTAACTATCTCTCCTTATTATGTTTGTAAGTCTTCCAGTTTATAGTCAATTAAATATTATTGAATATCTCACGTTCTATACGTAGAAGGTTTATCGTTCTAGCACTTCATGCTATTATTTTTTATTATAACACCACTACCAATACCTTTGATTTTAATATAGTAAAGTCGAAATCTAGGTTAATCACATTATTCCAACATATTCACCACCATTATCATTATTTTCATTTATCTCTATACCATTAACTTCATCCTTGTTTTCACTGCTATTGCTCTACCATTGTGAGTAAATGCACATCTCATATGATAGCCATTACCTTCAACAACAACCTAGCTCCACTACAACTTCCACCTCCACTTCGTCACCTCCACCTCTCCATTGCTTCATATAGCAACTCCTTCACCAAATCACTACAGTGCTAAAATACCTTCTTAAAAAAAAACAGAAAAGAAAGCATATTATCATTGGTAAATTATTTTGTTTAACTTTGTATTACTACCTGTCAGTTCAGATTTGTACACGTATAACATTTATATTCATTTGTTAAATTTTTGTTTATCTATACAAATTTTTGAATAAGTATTTCATGCAAACAAATGGAAAAAGATGTGTAGATTCTTTCTACTTATTTTTCACAAAGTTAATATAGAAATTGTGAGATTCTGTGTAGTATATTTTGTTAATATTTTATTTTCTAAAACTTTCTAACTTTCTTTTTAACTAAGGTTCCATCGTATCCTTAATCTTCTTTTGGTTTTATTATTTCTTCTTCTCCCATATTTAACTGTTGATATGTATTTTGAAAGTGACAAAACTTCATATTATAAAAGATTCAATTCTATTATAATCTTTCCATGATTGTATTGATTGAATCGTCATTAATCGACTTTCCTTCTTATTATTTTGTAACATTTTTCATATATATTTCATTGTTTTGGAAAGTTAGACCCTATATAATCTTGTGTTATAATGTATTTACCCGTATTTTGTAGCACCATTCAAATCTTGCAAGATTTATGGAAATGGTCTTCATTGAATGGAAGATATACTGGTATTAAGGAAAAAAAACTTACGATCATTAGAGGCTTTTACTAGCTATAAAAAAGGGACGATTCACTCAAAGAGACTTGTCCGTACACTTTTCTTGTGTGTGTGTGTGTTAGAGGGAGTGAGGATCAGTGTGTTCCTACTCTTTTGATTGAGCACATATATTGTTATGATATAGTGATAAGGGAGAATTGAGTGACAAGTTGTTAAAGGTGTTCGTTGATTACCAAAATGGTTGGTAGTATTTGTGGTCCAATAGTGTGTTGCTTACCGAAATGTTCAGTAGTACCAGTAGTTCATTGCCAGTTTCAGAGACATGATAACTCTTTTCATCTTTGTTATATTGCATCATTCCTCTTTGTTATCGATAGGCTTTTGCTATTTGGTTCTAATTTTAATAATGTCTTGCAGGTTCTAAATCCTTATAAGTTGAAATATACTTAGATAGTAGATTAAGTTTCGACCCAACCACTATAAATTATTGTGTGTTTATTATTTGCATGTTTAACTACTTTTATTGGTATTACATTTGATAATTACGAATCCTTAAGGCAAATCATTAATATCAAAACCTATATTTGTTCTACCGCGTTTACAAATACATAAAAAGATTTTAATCACACTTTCACATGCACACCCCTCTAAGTCTAACAATAACTATACTAATTACATTATTTATCTCTATATACTTTCAATGTACAATTTGCCCCTTAAACTATTTCTTTTATACCAAATACAACCCAAAACTAAATTCTTTTGTCATTTACTTCCCAAAATTATATTATCAACACCTATTCCCTTGTATACTTAACGAATTCTCTTTAGTTCTCTTAAAAACATATAAGTTAAATACTTTTGAAGCTTTAGAAATTATAATAAGCTTTAAAATTGGAATTGATTTTTAAATATTTAAACCGAAAATATTTATTGCGAAGCTAAAATTATTTTTAATTTTTTTTATAAATTTTTAGTTATCTTTAAAATGTACAATGATATTTACAAGCATTTATGTTTCTAGCGTTATCTTGATAATCAATTCTAAAATTTTCAATTGACAAAAAAATACATTTCAAATCAAAAAATATAGATAAAAAATGCTAA
Source organism: Petrea volubilis (assembly GCA_026212405.1). NCBI lineage: Eukaryota > Viridiplantae > Streptophyta > Magnoliopsida > Lamiales > Verbenaceae > Petrea > Petrea volubilis. The sequence goes on from CM047884.1 coordinate 7,481,916, forward strand.
ATATATATGTTTTTTTTAATCTTAATTAAGTATAATCATGCGTGTACGGATAATTTTTAAAATGATATATTCATAATCACTCACTATTCTCAAAGAGAATACCAAGATACTTTTTTGCAGAATTTGTTCACATATTGGAGCAACAAAGTACAGGTGTTAGGAAGGCCATTTATTACATCTTGTCTATCTAGAGTGGCGGTCGTGTAGATTCTACACCTGATATAATCTATTGGATTAATTGGATAGATAATATGTATATAAGTGTAATCTAACAATTTTAATTTATTGAATAAACAAAAAAGAAAAGTATTAAAGTAACAAAAAATGAATAAAAAAAATTTGAAATACATCTCGAACCATTAATTTGAAATAATAAGATCGATTATTAATAGTATTTAACTTAAATTAGTAACAATATAAATTAATGACATTAAACTCAAATTAGTATTAACATTTTAGATTAAAAAGAAGAAGAAAAGAAGTAGAAAGGATAAAAAAAAAATAGAAATAGAAAAATGGTGAGAAAAAAAAGTGATTGATAAGAAATAAAATAAGATAAAAAAAATTAAGGATGGTAATCACAATTCATTAAACACAAAAGGGCTTAAGTGTTACATAAAATAATTTAAGGATGTAAATAACACAAAAATCTGTTTAGGAGGGTATTTTATACCAAATGAATGATTTAAGGGGGCAAAATGTTTTTCACTTATATATCTTTATTCATATATGGAAATCGAAGACTATCATAAATATTTTCAAGTAATAGTTTTTTTTTTTGGGGGGGGGGGGGGGGGACTCCACTAAAAGTAACAATATAAGAAATAATTTTGGAAGATGAATAATTTGAAAATTATTTTTTATTAGAATAATATTTCGCGAAGGACTCACTCTTTCGTGAAATGTGAAGGTCGTACGTTTAAATTTTGATCTCTTTAATTCATATTTCTACTAAAGTAACCCTCCTAATTTCAATTAAGCAATATAAAAATAAGTGTCAAAATGTTATAATTTGCTCGATAAAAAAAAAAAAACTGTACATAATTAAGAAATCAAAATCAAATTCATCGACCCATGTTTCATTGAAGTGGCCAAAAGTACAGGGATTGCCTTCACATTCGTTCGTTAATTACCCATTTAGTATTCTCTCATTATATCACGTATTGTCTTGGATTTTTTTTCTAGCGAAATATATATTTTTGCAGATATCCAATGTGACCGTCTGTAGTTCGAATCTTCTACTACAGAACGGTGCTATATCTCCTCTTCCACTCACCAATACACGTCACGTATATTGGTGAGCGGTTGAGATAAGGAAGGAGAATATTTAAAAAAAATTTCATATCATAAATCTTTCTCTTTCCTTATCTCAACTGTTCGCCAATACACGCGACGTGTATTGATGAGTGGAGAAGAAGATATAGTACCGTTGTGTAGCAGAAGATCCGAATTAGTCTGTCCGCTAGCGATAACATCAAGGACGTAGCAGTTATAGAAATTTGACTCAAATTAATAAATATACTTATAGAAATGCAAACAACTGTGTAAGGTGAAAATCACCAACTTTTTTTCTTTGTTGGTGATTTTATTTATTGATTTATGTGATGAGTACATTTTGCTTTTACATGTCCAGCTTTAAATACGTATTAATTTAACACTTTACTGGCTTGGGATGCGTAGTGTCTATCTCGTGGACAGGACTTCGATCAAAGTACCAGTCACCAATGGCCTGCGCGATAGTCTGCAAATGCAAATTATCAAATTAAATTATTACTATTCGACAATAAATATATTTATAGAAATATTAGGGGTTTGAACCTAACTCAATCCCAAAAGTTAGCTTGTGAAATGAGGATTGCCAAGCATTTATAAGTTATACCACATCTCAATATTTATTCGATGTGGGATAGTTAACACGCCTCCCTCATGTCTAGGTCCGAATATACGAAAAACAACCTGGAGCGTAAAAATAATATAGTGGGAAGCTCAATTAATAATGCAGGACCTAACATGCTCTGATCCCATGTAAAAATATTAAAGGTTTGGGTCCAACTCAACCCCAAAAGCTAACTCGTTGAGGTGAGGGTTGCCTAAACATTTATAAGATATACCATACCTCAGTATTTATTCAATGTGGGATAGTTAACAATATTAAATCAAGTATTCGAAAGCTTAATTATGCAATGCAAATGCAAGTTTTCAAAGAAATTCACGATATTTTTATAAAAAAAATGTCAAATTATCCTGTACCAAAGTTGCAGTTTTGTTAAATTTGATTTTAAATGTACTGCTCGCGAAAAATTTGCTAAAAATAATGCTAGGAAATTAAAAATAATTTGTTTTTATAAAGTAGGACGCAAAATTAAATTACAATAAGATTATAAGTAGATGAAATTGTAACATAAAAGCAAATCTTACTTTGTTCCCCAACACAGGTGAAGGATTCCACAAACGCGGAAGTAAGAAGTGAGTGTGAGTGCTGCAGGTGTGAACAAATATTCCTCTTGATGGAGAATTTCCAAGTTGTTGCACTGTCTTTACAAAGACAGTTCGAAAATCTGAAATTAATTAAACCATCAGATATGAATAATGAGATTTTTATGTCAATTCAAAACTAATGGCAAAATCGAGATTCTGTGTCCGTTTAAGCGGACCGGATCCCCTACCCCATAATAGTGCCCCATCTCCTGCCCCACACTCTGGATGTGCGACACGTGTAAGTCTTAAAGATTTACTTACCAAATTAGATAACTGAAAAAATATAATTAATTGGACAAAAAATCTAATTTGATAAGTAAATCTTCAAGACTTACACGTGTCGCACATCCAGAGTGTGGGGCAGGAGATGGAGCACTATTATGGGATAGGGGATCCTGTCCGCCATTTAAGGGCTCGTTTTGATAGGTCTTAAAAAAAAAAAAAAGAAAACGAAACGTTTATATAGCCCTAATTTTTATTATAGAACTTCTTTTTTTAAACCAAATTATTATGCATTTGAATACAGTAATTTAAAAATATTTTTTCTTTGTAAGCTACTTTGGATATATATATATATATATTGAAAAAAGACAATTGGGGCTTCTGTTTTCTAGAGAAGCCCAACCAAATAAACATTTTCGTTTTTCAAAATATACGTACTTCTCTTTTGAAAAAAATCCTCTGAAACGGACTACAAGACTAATAGCAATTAATTGAGATGTTGTGTCAATTTAAAAGACTAATAGCGCAATTGAGTACCTTGCATGAGTTGTAATTGAGCATCCGTGCAAGATTGCAAGTTTTCAGCGCAATTCGCCCAGGTTGCATTCGCGGCTGCATCAGGTGTCAAGCCAGTTTGTATCTGGCACAATTAAATCCAACATGAGTGGGGAAAAAATAAATAAATAATTGAAAGTAGAGCAAGAGCATCAATAATTATTTGATATTACACTTGCCTATTAACTCAGACAAAGCAAATAAATACATTTTGAGAGATTAAATATTGTGATAATTTACATAATAATCTACAGAACTAAACAAAATTTCCAAGGAAAAAAAAAGAGGTGCGTACCTGAAAGGAATCAATAGACGTTTCTAGCAGAAAGAGTGGCGTCTGAATATCATTGACCAAGTTTTCTGGGAACATACACTGAAATTTTGTATGTATATATATATATATATATAGAGAGAGAGAGAGAGAGAGAGCATATTTTTAGTAATCGAATGTATCTGTAAATAAATAAAAATGGAAATTATTATGGTGGACGTGGGACTCTCACCAATGCCGGATTCATTTTTGACGTGCATGATTTGGGCAAAGTCTTAGCTAAATCCTGCACCAATTAGGAGAAACTATGAGAAAGCTGATTTGGATTCAAAGAAATAGTTTTAAATGGCTCCCTTTACCATTAGATAGATTTGGAATCTACAATAGATATTACCAAAAAAAAAACCAAAAAGCCCATTCATGAATAAAAATACATTAAGTCACTAAAAATAATCCAAATAACTGCAATGGCTTCATTGTTATCAACTTTATAATTCTTCACTTCCACAATTTACAATCCAAACATAACCTGAGATTTTGGACCGTGGGAGAAATATATATATATATATATATATAGAGAGAGAGAGAGAGAGAGAGATACGTGGAATCGGACAACATTGTCAAAACGGGTTACTCTTTTCGACTTTGCAGGGAGATCATTTGTATTTCTGTTGCAAAACATAAGCACACAATTAAGATATGTTTGGGTATTAATGCATATAAGTATATTTACAGTGTAATATATCTTTCGAAAAAATTGGATCTTTAATATATATTTAATCATTTTGAGTCTTACCCACGGATGAAGAAGCCAGAATCAGAGATGCACTTTACTCTTTTAGTATTGGGAATGAGTGCTCGAAAGCCGTCACAATGCAAGATAGTTGCTAATCCACCGGCTGAGCTACCGGCAAGTATAGCCTATAATTAATTGATCACTTCAATTAGTGTTATTAATATATAAATCAATCAATTACAAATAATAAAGCACATTAGCCATACATACATTTTGGGCATTCGCCATTCCTTTAGCTAGCAAATCCTCCATTACAACTTTGAAAATTCTGGCCCCTCGACTGTAGAGGTTGTGGTGCTGAAACTAGTGTGCATACAAATAGAATTTTTATAGAGTAATAATAAATAGGGGTAATTACACTTTGTACTCTTGAAACTATATTTTTCGTCGCATGTGCTCTTTGAACTATAAAATGTAGCAGATCAGCACCTTATTTTGGGATGGTTTGTTATGTTATATATATACCCAGACCGATAGGCTGATCTGTTACAATTTATAGTTTTCAAGCGGATATACGCGACCAAGATCATAGTTCGAGAGAGAAAAATATCAAAGTGTTTATTAATTTTCAAGAAATTGTTTTGGTAAAAATTGTGAATTAATTATGTACAAAACTTACTTCGATAGCTTGTTCGACATCTCCCGAAAACGATGCACCGTCGCAGTATGCAACACGAACTCTATTCCAGTTGTAGAAATCTAGAACATGAAAAAAAAAACCTACATTTACTAGTAATCTAGATGAATCATATGAAATTAATGGATTATCAGTTCAATTACTATTTATGTACTTATATCTCGATGTCTAGTCATTTTGTCTACCTGGATTTTTGCTTGGGTCTTCACTAAATATGTTGCTAAATTCGACAATGTCACCCCTTTTATTGTTTTTGTCAATTATCCACACATTGCAAAAAGCGGGGTTGGCACACCATCCGCCGCCCTGATATTATTCGTGCATCAAATGAAAATCAATATATAAAACTCAAAAATTTCCGGAGATATATCCACAAATGAAACATTTCAAATTCCCCATTCCAAAAATATCGTTCCATTTTTTATTTCATATTCAACAATAAAGACATGTATAAATTATTTATTTGAATAAATACTTAACTCTCACTCGTATATGGGGTAAAAAAAAAAAAACCAAAAAGCAACTGAGACGCCACAAAATATTTTTATAAGTGAATATTATAACATTTTTTATATGAAGATACCTGCTGAATTGCCAAGTAATTTAGTTTGGCAATATATGCATGGCCAATTTTGAAATTTCCTAGTCTCGCAAAATATATTATTTAATTAAAAATTAGTATGACTTATTAACACAGTATTAAAGTTTTGCGTTGTGTGTGAAATTATTTCTATTTTAGTAAGATGATCCGGAAAATTTATCATCTTAACTCTCTACATATATGCATGCGTATGTATTGGTGGGCTGACCTCTAGATAAACTAGCCAGTTGTTAGCTCCCTTTCCAAATCCCTTAGCATAGTAGTAAGCTGGAGGTCCTCCATCTAAACAAACTGTAAAACAAGGGGGGGGGGGGGGGGGGGGGAGAGAGAGAGAGAGAGAGAGAGCATTAACATATATATTGTGGTTGATATATATATATATATATATATATAGTAATGAAGATAATTATTTGCATTAAATTTTTAGACAAAAACTTCACCTGCTCCTCTTGCCACAGCGCTGTGAAGATATGTGATATTGACAGTGAGGAGGCCATGAACGAATTGAGTACTCATCACAATTAAATAAATGAAAAGCATCGACCAGTGATCAGCCATGGCTTGAATGTGTTTCTCGATTCTTTACATGAAAATTGAGATACTTGTCAAGTTTATAGTTAGAACCCATATAAGTGGTTGAAAAGAGAGAACAAAGAAGAACATTAATATATAAAGTAAGAATAATTGTTAGCCACTTATTAAGATCAATTTTGCTTTTTCTTTATTTAAGTTTCATGTATTTTGCATAAGAAAGATATACTTGCTTGTATATTAATTACTTAAATTTGCCACAATTATAACATTCATGGTGTCAAATTTCATAGAAACATGTTTGATATATATATATATATATATATATATATATCAAAAATTAACAACAACAATAATAATTAATGGTAACAGTTTTGGAAAAGTAGAAAAAAATATGGTCAAACAGACAAGTATTTGGGACTTTTGGATATAAGAATTATTGTCATTTTCATCAATTATGTTTGGAGGTATATTTTGCCCATTAAGTATTGACTTTGCAGTTTTGGTCTTATATATTTTGAAAATATTTTAATTTCAGTATGATTTCACCGAAATTCGTCGAAACTCGCTAACGTGACGTCACAATTTCATACGCACATCAACGAGTTCTGACGGATTCCAGTGAAATCGGACTGAAATTGCAATATTTTAAAACATATAGGATCAAAATTGTAGAGGATATACTTAACAAGCAAAAAATATATACCTCCAAACATAACGGATGAAAATGGGAATTATCCCTTTGGAAACGAGAAAAATGTAGCAAGCAGTTTATCCTAAACTTGTGAAGATACACAATATATTTATAAGTGCACAAATGTTGGGCATTCATGGATCACATTTTTCCATTTAATCTCATTAGAGTGTAAGATCATTGGAAATAAATTAACAAAGAATATAAATAAACAGAAAAATATAAAACGAGCATGCACGTACGGATAAAAAAAATGAATTGAATATACATCGAATTAGTTAACACTAGAATATCATAATTAAAAATAATGAGAAAAATATAAACCATATAAAGATATATACAACATATGACTAAGATTTCGAAAGGAAACCAAAAAATAAAAAATAATAATAATAACGAAGAAGAAGAAGAAAATTAGTAGTAAAAGGCAGATGAATAAATTAATGCTAGCATTTTTTAATCATGATGGACTACCTTATGAGCCACGTATGATCACTTTTTAAAGATTTTAACACAAACCCTAAGGTTTGTGTCAATATATTTTGATGCTTTGAATTGCTAATCTTTCTCTTGCTCATTATATAGTACATGTTTACATAACTGAAATTTTTTCAACCACTCTTTTCATGGACTTTTCTACGGTGCCCCGATGTTATAGCTTTTAGATTTGAATCAATTCTTCTTTGTTGTGCCTCATACGTAAATGTTTATTAGTTTGGGATCGGACAAAAGACAAAGCAGGTTGATTTATCGGATCGAAAATGAAATTGGCCCGTCAAATTGTCACCGTGACTTATAACAATATAGGCGTGTTATTAATTATTAATAATTTAGATGTATCCTTCACATTTGATTTCTAACAAGTCATATTGTAGGAGCAAGGTACAGATTGTTTTAGACGCCATTATCATCCCTCGTTAATATATTCTCATTTTTTTCATTGTCTTTTAGTTCTCGATGTGTGTTCTCATGTTTCTCATAGTGGAGTTTTTTTTGGGCTCGTAGGTCGATTCCGCAAGATAAAGATATAAATAATATGCTTTTGGATGGAATGGAGATCACATTAATGTTCCGTGTTTGTTTAATTTTTGTTATAGCCGTGATTTCTTTGCAATGTTACAACTTACAAGTATATTGTATGCTAGATGTCCCATGGGTTGGATTTGTGTGCAAAAATTTATTTGAAAAGTGTTAGTGCTCCCCTACATTCGGGCACAAAGAGCTACTGGTCAATGTCACCTCCAAGACTGACATTATTAAAACAACATATCACGGGTTAAAGCGCGGGCTTGTTATATAAAACGGGCTAGACATTCATACCATTTGTCAACTTTCGATGTATTTCAAACTAGTCCAAACTTGACACTAACCAACTAGTGGCAACTGCTAGTAGTTTTCAAACGTGGCCTGATTCTTTTATACCTAGCAAGAATGCATTTAAGATGCTTTACATCCTTTTATTTTCTCTATTGGCCAAAGGTTTCTTATTTAAAACTTTATTTGGTTTTTTTGAGCTACTTCCACCTCACTTGGGAGTTTTTCTTTTTTTCTTTTTAAATTTTGATGCAAGTTCCACGCAGTAATTGTACGATCGAGAGCGTTTTTGTATATTTATGTTATGAGAATAAAGCCCGTACCATGCGGCAAATAATTATTAATTGTCTTTATAAAATATTCCGAAACTAACAAATAATCCTGATATATCACAAATGAAAATGATGTTATGTCTGTTTTTAGTGTATACAATCTGTGTTCATTTCTTTTTTTTTTTTGTCGATATATAGGACTTAATTTTCTCTGTTAGATTATGATATTATGAAAATAATAATTAAGTTAGTATACTTAATTTGAAAGGTGTGACAAACCTTTAAAAAGTAAACACACCTTAAAAAATATTAGAGAACTTATAAAGGTGAAAAGCAGAACTTTCACAAAAGAAAAAAACAATGTGTGAGAACATAGAAAAATAATTTATAATAGAAAAAAGGGCAAATTATGCCTACACCCCTTGAGGTATGGTGTAATTACGAACTAGTCCCTTTGCATTAAAAATTACAAATACACCCCCCTTCCCTCCCGAAGTATGTGTTAGCTTAACAAAATTCATCTTTTATCAAGATAAGACATAATTGCAAGTTATATTTCTATTGTTTTAAGCGGGATTTTTTAAATGGGATTCACATGGTTTTGACAAGCTCTGACAAGTTTTGTAGACACAATTTGCCCTAGAAAAAATATCAAATTTCATGAAACAATTAATGAAAACTAATATAAAAGAAAAAAGGGAAATTACACTTTGCCATCCAAATAATGTGAAGTTTTTACACTTTATAACCTCGAATTTTAAGTGTTACCGATTGTCATCTAAGTTATGTGTTATTATTTTGTAGTTCACAACCTAATTGGCTTTTCAGATAAAAAATCCTACCTAGAACGGCTACATGTAACTTGCACATAACTTTAATAAGGATATTTCCGTTATTTTAAACAGTGAACTAACATTTTCCCTATATGTATACCCATTAATAAGAACACTTGTCTTCTCCTCCTCCTTGCCCTTTTCTTCTCTTTCGGTCTAACATAATGTGGCAACAAACCGCCAATTTTCTGGTGACGGACATTGTATGCCGTTGTTCAAAAAGCACCATGAGCAAGATTTCATGGATTGATGAAGATCCGGAAAGAAGACATGTGGCTTGCCAAAAATATCGAGTGAGAGATACCTAAAAGACTGTTACACAGGCAATATTTGTTACGTTTTATGTTTTTTTTTAACTTTTTGTATTGTGACAATATATCTAACATTTTCCCACCAAACAGGCCAAAAGAAAAAGGCCAAAACAACCCACAGTGTGCAAGCAAAAAGGTAAATCACTTGGTGTGAAGAAGATGCCCAATGTGACCAAGTCATTTGCCATTTCTGTATCATCATCACCAAGAAGGCTGACAAGAAGTACTCTGACAAGAAGCACGGCAAATGAATGAAGTCCAGTACCAGTGCCTCAGAAGAAAACACATGGTGCGAAGAGGAAACTACATGTACAGATATTTGAATTTTTCATATGTTTATACAAAACATATATCATAAACAGTTCTTGTGTGTCGCAGGTCTACAATGCTTCATCAAAGAACCTCCAATTAAAAAACAAGTAGGTATAACAATTAGAGAGAATGTTCACATTACTAATTCCACTTCTGTTACTAATTCCACTTCTAATGTAAACACCCAAGATAAAGACAAAGTCAAAGTGGTTTATGATCCATCTCCAAGGTCAAGGTTACTGCCAACTACCTCCAAGGATCATGGCGAATTCAAGATATTTGAAGCACCCACTAGCACTCAAAAATCATATGTGCTGACAAAACCAACTTAGATGCCACCAAAGAACAACTTAACCAAAAGTGTGAGGTTTAGCACTATGGAAAGAGGCCGATGCTCAAAACAAGTCACGACTTAAGAAAATTGTTCCGTTATGTGATTCGTTGAAATATGTATTTGGGTTCTTTTGGGTGAGTTGAATTTCAGATGTTCTTACTTTGATTACAAAATACATTTTAGTCTCAAAATTTGTAGATTTTCTACTATGTCGAGTGAATGGTTGTGTTCTGTTAATAGACATTATTGGTGAATTGTTGCAGACAATTTCCATTTACTTATTTGTTATCTTTTTTGTGAACTTTGATGGACATTAATGCAACCATCATTATGAAATGGAATGGAAAGGAAAATTCACTTTTACTTGTCCTTCTACTTGGTCTATTTACAATGATTCATAAATAGTAGTCCATTTCAAAATGACTAGAATACATTCATCCATTCATTCAAGAAACATAATATTTTATTCAAGAAACATAATATTTTAATGTATAAGCCTAAAGTTCATGCCAACATTTCCACAAAACTTGAAAATTGGAAGTTGAAGATGCCTATTGCATCAATATCTAACTAGTTCTTCCTACAACCATTCATCTAAATCACATGATACATGATCACCCAAGACAAGATCAATGCCACCCACAACCACCTCTCCCTTGATTTTTTTTGCTTCACTTTCTTTTCAAGTTCCTCCACACGATGGTGCATTTGAGGAACAATCTATCTAGCTCTCGTGCACATTGGTGATCAACTCTCATAAAGAATCGCAAACTCCCCACTTGCTGCACAAAGAGAAATACATTAAAAAATTAAATTACAAAAAAAAAAATTAAACACAGCACTTAAAAAAAAAGAAAAAACAAAATAAAGCACAAAGTACGGTATTTTTTCCTATAGATTAAGCAAAATCTTGGCAATAGTTGCACTTTTTCAAGGCAAAATTGACCAAAATTACTTTTACAAGCAAAGATTAGGGTTCCAAATATAGACCCGCTCTCTCGATAATTTTGGCAAGCTAGCCACATATCCTCTTCCCGGATCTTCACCAGTCCACGAAGTCTTGTTCACTGTGCTTTTTCTACAAATGCATACATCATCCATCACTAGAAACTTAGCGGTTTGCTGCCACATTACGATAGAACAAAAGAGAAGAAACGAGGGAATAAGGAGGAGATGATAAGGGTTCTTACTAATGGGCATACATATCGCGGGAAATGTTAATTCATAGTTTAAAAGGATGGAAGTACTCTTATTAAAACCATGTGCAAGTCATGTGTGGCCATTCTGGGTAGGAATTTTTATTTGAAAAGCCAAATTATGTTGCAAACTACAAAATAACACATAATTTAGATAGCATAATGGCTAGGATAATTTATAAGATGCCAGTCTGGTACTCACAGTTTTATTGATCTGTCATTGAAAATCAGCCAAAAGTCTATTAAAACTATGTAGGAGATGTCCTTAAATAGTGGTAGGATAATTGCTAGCAGGATTCTGTCATAATTATAGGTCCTTGTACAGTTCGGACTGATGAAAACAGGTTTCATGTGCCAGGACGGCTTCAGCCACTTTGTCGTTCTTAGTGAGAAAACTTAACAAAATGGCTTTAGTGCATCCAAACCGCTTCATCCCATCAAAACGGCCTAAGCCATTTTCTTTTACATGACTAATTTTGAAGTTTTCAACACCAATAAAACGGCTTGTGTTGGTCAAAACGGCCTTGTCCTTTTGGATGCGTCGAGTGAGAATGTCTAACAAAATGGTTAGGGTGCGTCAAAATAGCCAAGGTCATTTTAGTACGCTCTCCCGCATTGTTTGGTCAATTTGGCTCTAATTTCCCCGGATAACAACACGAAACACTTATGATGGGATATGTCATCAAAATTTTGGAAAAATCACGTTTTAAGGGTGTAAAAATACTTTTTCTTGACATAATTAGGTTTTATTTACTTTCACTCGATTTTCTTCTTTAAGACCATAAAAATTCAATAAAGACAACACAAATCACATGAAATATACACATAAAGAGTGTACCTTTTAAGCTTATCATTTCACTATAGCTTCTTGCTTTTTTGCTAAGGATACAACTTGTTGGAATCCAATAGGCTTAAGAGGCATCATTGCTCCCTTGATGTCTTCTCTAAGTCCACTAACAAAGCTAGCAACGAAAAACTCATTTGGGAAATCCTTGTTAAAGATGATCATTTGGGATTTAAGCTCTTCAAATCTTTCCAAGGTTGTGCTACTGTCCCTACTTGATGGAGTTTGTTAAATTCACCTATTGTGAGTTCTAGATCAAACTCATCAAAACATTCAAACACATTAAGCACAAATTCCTTCCAACTAAGTATCTTTGTACACTCCAAATACTCTTGGAACCACAACTCAACATTCCCATACAAATACATTGAGGCTATGGAACTTTCTGTTCTTCAAGTATACTAGATATTATTTGGAAGTACCTAGTGCATTTTCATAATTACCTAAGCTCTTGGATTACTACCATCAAACTTTGGGAATTCTATTCTAGGCAAGGAAGAGATATTGAATTGAGTGTCAATAGTTTAAAACTCACCACCTTCAAAATTTTGCCCTTGAGTGTGTGAGGATGCTTTTTTTTTCTACTGAAGTTGAGAGCCCTTCCCCTAGGACTAATTTGCTCTTGTTGTATTGGTGCATTTGTTCAATGATACTTTGAAGCTTCTACGTACTATCACCTTATTACTCTCTTCCATAGCTTTCACAGACCCTTTGAGCTCTCTTTGGGATTTAGCCAAGTGTTCAAGCCAGTGGTGGAGTCAGGACCCGGGGGTCGGGCGGGCACCTACCGACTTTGCCATTACTGTGTATGGGCTATTGATAATACAAATATTAAAAAATTACTATTACAATTGGAAATTATACATATCATAGTTCTCCATGATGTGGTTTCATGTTCTGAAAATGTTGAACAATCAACTCATTGTCAAGACTATTAAATACGTCTCTCTTTCTCTCTCTCTCTCTCTATATATATATATATATGTATGTATATATAAGCGACTGAGCAATAATTCATCCTACAATCTCCCATGAGATTACACAACTGGGTTCTTCACTATCTTCATTGCAGAAAATGCTCTCTGTCCATAGTCATTGTGCCAACATGTAAAACTAATCCCAAGTCAACAAGCAAATACACTAACGAATAAATAACATTTTTTTCCAGTCTCAACTAACTTTTTGATAAGTTCTCTAATTCCTTTTAAATTTGAAAAGTCATTACTACTTTGCATATTAATAATATATGCCTAATGCGGTCGTTTTTTGGTCCGACCACGTGTCGGGGTCTGACTCGCTCCGGGTGATTATGTTGGTGGTCCACCTGTCAAAGAGGGAGGAACACACGTGAGACTAGCCGATTTTGCCCCGGCGTAGGCTCTCCGATGCTCAAGTCAGTTGAGGATAGAGTGAAGAAGATGATGAACAGTCAATATGGTGTTCTTGTTTTGCAAGTAAGATGATTCAAAAGATGAATGACCCGTTACCCTTACGCAGGAGAGCCTTTTGTTATTTATATGAGAGGTCCTCTGATGTGACGTGAATGATGGGGGTTGGTCAACCCTCCTGGGGCGTGAGGTACAAGTGGACGTGCTTTTTGTCCCCTTTTGAACTCCCAAATACTGGCTAACCTTACCTTTTCATTAACTAGGGGTCCAATTAGCATTTAACGTGTATCTTGGGCATTTATGACTAAGGATTGTATTTATGACTAGGCATTTAATGCGCTAGAGACTGATGGGATGGACCCATGTGCCACAGGAGCACGTTAGGTAGCGATAGGTACAAGGCTTGTCGCCAACTGGGTTTTTCCCGTTGTCCGATGAGCTTGGCGGAGGCTAAATATGGGGTTCGTGCCCTCAACACTGTGTTCGAGGACCCCTGAAGCCTTTAAGCCACCCGTGCCTTAGTGTTGCGGGCCCAACTTATGAGGCCTCGAGTATTCTAGGTGTCCCTCATGGCTTTTTAGTCCCAAACTTGGAATAAGCTTGGGGGGAGGTACCTTCCTCCTCGTGCCACGCACTTTAGGGCCCACTCTTTACGCAAACGCACTCTTGAAAACCTTGAGTCACTTCGAGGGCATCAATTCTCATCCTTAGTGAGCTTTATGGCTTACAACCTCATGGTCGAGGACAACCGGGCTTAAAACCTCCTTTGAGGGCAGTCTATCAGGTCGAGGGCTTTGTTGCCCCACACTTGGGATCCAAACTAGCCCACCCCAGCTGACTTGGCGAGAAGATGTGGCATTTGGCACATCAATACCTCAAATTGATTATCCCAAATAACCAAGTCAGTGGGAGAAAAATTACATGGATAAATTACCAACTCTATCTTGAATCTTGATAAACTCCAAAGTTCTCAATAGACTTGGTTCGAGAAATTGAAAAATAGAATTTAATGCACCCCAAAATGGTGAATCATCATGTGTTGTAAAATATAGATGGAATCGAGAACTTGTAGTGAAAAGGTAAATTAAAAAGGAAATTTTGCCTTTCATAAATTGTATTTGTGAAATAATTTTTGTTATTCGGCTTAAAATGGACCAAGTGAGTCCAAAGCTAAAATATTTCATACATTTAAATGGAATTGGTTTTGTTATTTAGGTTTATTAATCATTTTTGCCTTTTGCTATTGTGCTTCATTGGATTTTGTCTTATTAGTTGGGTTGTTAAGATTTGAGTGATAATTATCTATACTAATATATAAAGAGGCAGGACATTTTATAACTACTTTTGGTCTACCTATGATTTTGGTCTGTCAATTTGTTTTTTCTTTTTTTTGTTTCTTTTATTATTTTCTCTCTCCTCTCTCCCCTTACAAGATGTTTTTATGTTCTATCCCTTTTTTTACTCTCTCCCCTTTCTATCCTCTTTTTTTCTCTGAATACATTTCAATATCATTTTAAAATCTCTTTTTAATTGTTTTCTTAGTTTTTTATTTTAAATTATTTTATTTTTACTTATTACTAATTTTAAAAATCTATTAAAAAATGGATTTTAAAAATAATTAAAAACATTTTGACAATATAGATACTATCAAAAAAAATTATTTTGTTATTAAATTAAATTTTTTATTATGAACAAGCATCAAGTGTGCCAATATTACTAGTTGTTGTTGCAACAAAGCAAAAATAAAATTGTAAAAAATTAACGGGGTGCATCGATGGATATTCGGGGGGTCAATAAAATTTAATATCTCTCTCTTTCTCTCTCTCTCTCTCTCTCACTCACACACACACACACACATATATATATATATATATATATATACACACACAAACTAGCATAAATAACCGTGCTATGCACTACAAGCAAATATTTTTTCCAAAATAATTAAACCTAATAAGTAATCCTGATATCTTGGAACTGATTCTCTTGACTTTTTAGTTAAAGAAAACAAAGCAAAATCAATTGTATGTTTCTTTGGAGATTACCTCTCCAATTATATTAAGCTCCAGCATACATATTTGTCAATGAAAAGACTTTCAAGAGAGAAAGAATGAACAAAATTAGAGAGACCTCAAAAATTTATTGCTGGATTTGAGAAAAGAGAAACATTCTTTGCAATATTTAGGTATATATAACTCAAGTTTTTATTTTGCTTTTGACCTTTGTATTTATAGAATTTAATCTTTCTATCTTAGATTATGATATTTTGGTAGAAATAATTCAGATATAATAAATTTGAAGGGTGTAATATATAGACAATTTTAAAAGATACATATAATTATAAGAATGTTATAAAAAAAAATAAAAAAAAATACATATTAAATAATATTAGAAAACTCAGAGAGGTTAGAAGTAAGACTTCCATACAAAACTGGTGTGCAAAAATATAAAAATAATTTAGAATAGAAAATATCAAATTTCTTGAAACAATAAAAAGTTGTTAGAAAAATTGGTTATACAAGTTGGTAAGCGACCAATTTTGGCCAATGAATTGATAAAGCTCTATTGGTTGTTTTGAAAAACAAGTTGATTATTCGTAATCTATATCGCGAGTATATACGAAAAATGTATTTAATTACTCAAAACCAATTTAGGGTGAATGAGAAATTAAATGTACAAGATAGTTAGGTGAAAGCTAAAAATGGAGTGTTAAGTTATGGAATGTAATTATCCCACATAGAGAAAATAATACAAGAAAGTCTTGTATGTAAATGGCTAGTTGAAAGTAAGGCTTGGCCCCTTGGGGTTTTACAAGTGTGTAACGGGGAGAGAACCTACGGGTTGATAGGCTCGAACTAAACCCAACGACTAGCCACACCTGAACGGGTGCGAACCACACGTGGACCACAACCAAAACCAGTTCAGACCTGACCGAACTAGTGTTGGTCCTAACAGTTGCAACCTTTGTCTTTTCAACCATAACTCTTTAAGTATTATAAATCCCCCCCTGCATTTGTCATTTCATTCACATCAAACATCTGAATTTTTTCTCTCTGTATACATTTCACTCCTTGAATATTCAAGTGAGTTCTAAATACCTTTTAAGTTCGCCAGTTCTCAAAAATTGGAATGCTCCTTTTTTGAGAAGTTTGTCGTTGTATCTTAGGAGATGATTACCAATTCCATTAGCACTAGTGCATGACAATCTCGTCTTAAAGACAGAGAGTCCAACTCTCGCCTTGACTAAACACCATAGCCTAATCACGCCCTTATAAAGCACACCTTCCAACAATTTAAGAGGAGATTTTGTGTGATTTAGCGATGGCCTCTACATCCGTCCCTATTACTATTAACCCACTCCTGCCCACGCTGAGAAACCGAAGAAAATTTTCGGGACTAATTTAAAAGGTGGCAGAAGAAGATGCTGTTTTATGATTGAAGAGGGCTGCATATGATGCATGGGGTCAAGGTGACTTCCTATGCAGGAACTATGTGCTAAATGCGCTAGACAATATGTTGTACAACGTATATAACTCATTCAAGATAACCAAGAAACTATGGGAATCCTTGGAAAAGAAGTACAAGACCGAGGATGCTGGCTTGAAGAAATTCATAGTCGGCAAGTTTCTTGACTTCAAAATAGTGGACTCCAAGGCTGTTATAAGTCAAGTCCAGGAGCTGCAGATAATACTGTATGATATTCATGCTGAGTGAATCCTTCCAAGTAGCTGCGATGATTGAGAAGCTACCACCAGCTTGAAGAGATTTCAAGAATTACCTGAAGCACAAGCGGAAGGAAATGGGGCTTGAGGATATGATCATTCGGCTTTGGATAGAAGAAGACAACCGAAAATCTGAGATCAAATCAAACAAGCTGCAAATGGAGGCAAAGGTGAATTTGGTGGAACCAAATGCTAGCAAAAAGCGCAAGCGTCCTAGTGGTGGTCAGAAAACCAATAATGCCAAGAAGTTCAAAGGGGGCTACTTTAATTGTGGCAAACCGAATCATATGGCCAAAGACTGCAAGGCCCCTAAAAAAGGCAAAGGCAAGAAGGACCAGGCCAACTTGACTGAGAATATAGGTGTACCGGTTGACATGTCTGAGTTGAACCTCTCGGCGGTGGTGTTCGAATCAAACTTGATCGACAACCCAAGAGAGTGGTGGATCGACACCGGAGCTACGTGCCACATTTGTTCGGATAAGGAGTTGTTCTCTTCATATACTCCGATCAATGGTCGTAAGCTATTCATGGGCAACTCAACAACCTCCTCAATTGTCAGTTTGGGCAAAGTGGTTCTGAAAATGATCTCGGGTAAGGAGCTGACCCTGATAGATGTGCTACATGTTCCAAATATTAGGAAAAATCTTGTTTCTGGTTCATTATTTGTAAAGGCAGGGTTTAGGCTAGTATTTGAGTCTGACAAAGTTGTATTGACTAAGAATGACATGTTTATAGGAAAAGGTTATTTAAACAACGGGCTATTCAAGATGAATGTAATGACTGTGCTCCACATCTTTGACAGTAATAAAACAACTGCTTCTACTTGTCTGAGTGTTCTAATTTGTAGCATCTTAGATTAGGATATGTGAACTTTAACGCTTTAAAAAGACTTGTAAATTTGGAATTATTGCCTTTATTTAATGTTAACTCGAATAAAAGGTGTGAGATTTGCTTTAAGGCAAAACTAACTAAAACTCCTTTTCATTCAGTTGAAAGAAACACTGAACCTTTAGAATTGATCCACAGTGATATCTGCGATTTAAAGTTTGTGCAAACTAGAGATAGAAAAAAGTATTTTATAACCTATATTGATGACATCACAAGGTTTTGTTATGAATTTTTGCTAAGAAGCAAAGATTAAGCCTTAGAGGCATTTAAAAATTATAAGAATGAGATTGAAAATCAACATAGCAAGCGAATTAAAGTATTTCGTAGTGATAGAGGTGGAGAATACGGCGCCCCATTTAATGAGTTTTGCTCCGAAAATGGCATAATTTATCAAACTACAGCTCCATATTTACCACAATCTAATGGCGTTGCAGAACGCAAGAATCGCACTCTAAAAGAGATGATGAATGCTTTGTTGATAAGTTCAGGACTACCCAGAACTTGTGGGGGGAAGCCATTCTTTCGGCTAACCACATTCTTAACAAATTACCCTATAAAAGTAAAAAGGAATCTCCATATGAGTTATGGAAAGGACATAAACCTTCTTATAAATACATCAAAGTGTGGGGTTGTTTGGTTAAAGTAGAAGTACCTAAGTTTAAACAAGTGAAAATATGGCCGAAAATAGTTGATTGTGTATTTATAGGATATGCACACAATAGTAGTGAATATCGGTTTCTTGTACACAAGTCAGCAATTCCCAACATAACTGAAAATATAGTTACCGAGTCAAGGAATGTTGTATTTTTTGAAGACATATTTCCGTCTAAAGAAAAGAAAGATGAAGGTTCTAGGGAAGAAAGTTCAAATAAAAGAACTTATGATACTGCTATTGGTAATAAGCAAGAAACTGATGAACCAAGACACAGCAAACGAGCAAGAAAAGCTAAGAGCTTTGGTCCGGACTTCCTAACTTATATGTTAGACAGCGAGCCTATAACAATTAACGAAGCGTTGTTTGGGCCGGATGCTTCGTTGTGGCAAAAAGCTATAAATAGTGAGATAGTTTCCATTATGCCCAATCATACTTGGGAATTAGTTGACCTCCCGGCTGGTACAAAACCATTGGGATGTAAATGGATTCTCAAGAGAAAGTATAAAGTGGATGGAACTCTTGATAAATACAAGGCCAGGTTGGTTGCCAAAGGGTTTAAACAAAAAGAAGGCCTTGATTTCTTTGACACTTACTCGTCTGTGATGAGGATAACATCCATAAGGGTTCTCATTGCTATTGCAACCTTGCATAACCTTGAGATATACCAAATGGACGTTAGAACAACCTTTCTAAATGGGAGTTAGAAGAGGAGATTTATATGGAGCAGCCCGAAGGCTTTGTTGCTCCAGGACAAGAAAATAAAGTGTGTAGACTAGTTAAGTCACTTTATGGACTTAAACAAACTCCAAAACAATGTTGTCAAATGGTTTTCGATTTAACAAGTGTGATAAGTGTGTCTATATTAAAAGCACACCGAATGTTTATGTCATAGTCTGGCTTTATGTATACGACATGTTGATTATGGGTAGTAATCATGATATTATCATGAACACTAAAAAAATATTGACGAAATGTTTTGATATGAAAGATATGGGTATTGCAGATGTCATATTAGGAATTAAAATCCTCAAGATGTCATAAGGACTAGCATTATCACAAATGCACTATGTTGAAAAAGTGCTTAGAAAGTTTAATGCGTACGATAGTCCACCTGTGAAAACACCTGTGGACTTAAGTGTACATCTATCCAAAAATCACGGTGAACCTGTGGCACAACTAGAATATGCTCGGATAATAGGCAGTTTAATGTATATAACAAACTGCACTCATCTGGATATAGCATACTAAGTGAACAAACTGAGTAGATTTACAAATAATTCAAGTAATGAACTTTGGAAAGCGCTAACTAGAGTGCTGAAATATTTGAGACACACAATGAACTATGGATTACAGTATACAAGATATCCAGCTGTATTAGAAGGATACATCGATGCTAATTGGATATCTGATACAAAAGATACTAAGTCTACCAGTGGATATATATTTACGATAGGTGGAGCTGCAGTATCTTGGAAATCCTCTAAACAAACTTGTATAGGTCGATCCACAATGGAATCAGAGTTTATAGCTTTGGATAAAGCTGGAGAAGAAGCTGAATGGCTGAGAAATTTTTTAGAGGTTATTCCCTGTTGGCCAAAACCAGTGCCTACTATAGCTATACATTGTGATAGTCAAGCAGCTATAGGAAGGGCACAGAGTGGCATGTATAATGGTAAGTCTTGACACATTCGTTAGTGACATAATACCATTATGCAGTTGATCTCGAGTGGAATTATCTCTCTTGATTATGTGAAATCAAAGAAAAATCTAGTGGATCCGTTAACCAAAGGCCTTCCTAGAGATCAAGTATATTGTTTGTCAAGGGGAATGGGGTTAAAACCCACTAATTAAGACCTAAGTAGCGGTAACCCAACTATGTTGACTGGAGATCCCAAGATCTTGATTCAATGGGACAACTAAGTTATAAGGGTTCACTTGAGCGCTTACTACCCATTCCTGAGACATTATAAGTGCATCCTGCAAAGAGGTAAAAGGTTAAGCTAAAGCTTTTAATGATTCATAAGCCTTAGTAGGTGGAGTATGGCAGGATACTCTTAGGAGATCACCTATATAAGTGTAAAGTGTGGCCGCTTCAAATAGTAACACTTATGAATCCAAGATATGGCCCACGGACAAAACGGGCACAACCATGAGAACTGAAAGGTGTTAGGGAAGCTGTTGTGAGGATACTATTCAAGACATCACGTTCACTAACTAGCTAAGTAAATCCGATGGTATATCTTTAGGGAAGGTTCAAAGCCACAAGTTAACTATCCTGATGTTGCAGCTTTCTGCTAGAACTCACTAGAGTCTCTGCATGAGTCGCATATGCATTAATTTTCATTCATGTGAGGGATTGTTAGAAAAATTGGTTATACAAGTTGGTAAGTGACCAACTTTGGCCAATGAATTGATGAAGCTCCATTGGTTGTTTTGAAAAACAAGTTGATTATTCGTAATCTATATCGTGAGTAGATACGAAAAATATATTTAATTACTCAAAACCAATTTAGAGTGAATGAGAAATTATATGCACAAGATAATTAGGTGAAAGTTAAAAATGAAGTATTAAGTTATGGAATGTGATTGTCCCACATAGAGAAAATAATACAAGAAAGTCTTGTATTTAAATGGCTAATTGAAAGTAAGGGTTGGCCCCTTGGGGGTTCACAAGTGTGTAACGGGGAGAGGACCTACAGGTTAATAGGCTTGAACCAAACCCACACGCGCGTGCCGTCGCCGTCCGGGCGGCTAGGCACGGCTTGGCAAGGCGGACAGGCCGGGCTTGGGCACGGGTTCGGGCTCTATATAATTTTTTTTTTTTTGCGTACAACTCGAATTGAAATTGGGTTGAAATCAGCTCTAACTGAGTTGAAATTGCGAAATTCGTGCGCGACGGTGGGTCCGAATCGCACAGCCAACGGCTAGCCACACCCGAATGTGTGCGAACCACAGCCAAAATCGGTTCGGTTCACATCAAACATCCGAATTCTTTATCTCTTTGTGCATTTCACTCCCTAAATATTCAAGTGTGTTCTAAATATCTTTCTAAATACTTTTTAAGTTCGCCGATTCTCGAAATTGGAGTGCTCCTTTTTTGAGAAGTTAGTCGTTGTATTTTGGGAGACGATTGCTAATTCTGTTAGCACCAGTGCGGGGCAATCTCGTTTTAAAGACAAAGAGTTGAACTCTCATCTCGACTAAACACCATAGCCTAATCACGCCCTTATAAAGCACACCTTCAAACAAAAGTAAAGTGAAATTAAGTAAATAGTTGTTAGATATAATTATACGAACTCAACGTATTGCGAAAATGATAAATATAAATAAATATAAATATATAAACTCAAGAAAGCACTCAAAAAACAATGCTAGCTATCGCAAATCCTATGTGACGACTAACCACATTCTATTATATTTGGAATTATGAAATATTATTAATATTTTATGAGGATTTCTTTCATTTGAGAATAAATGTGCATTGCATTACATATATTTTACAAAAATATGACTTGTTATTAGTAAAATTTAAACATATGAATTTCTCCTTAAATTTCTCGAAAACTTCCCACAAACCTACTATATTGGAGTTATTTTATTATTTGCATTATTGTTTCCATATCATGAAATTTTATTTTATTTTTCTCCTTATTTCCGAAAATAATAATAATAATAGTCATTTTAAAATGGAAAATATACATTTACTAGAATTAATTATTTACTTCGCCTTTCTAACATTTCTAAAATAATTTTTATGAAAATATATATATAAAATCCGAAAATACATATCTATATATATATATATAGTACATATAACTAGCTAAATATGTCTTCTATTATTTTAATTACCCATTTATGTCATTTTCATGAATATGTGGTAAAAAGGAAGAAAACTTGTAACTTTTAACTCCTAGTATTGTAATTACGAAATGTGTATTAATCTTTGCCATCAAAATATAGTTTTATATTTTGCTATCTCTCCTATTATGTGTGTGTGTGTATATATATATATATATATAAGTATAGGAAAATAATTTTCCTAAAATCATTAAGTTTCCTAATTATTTTCTTATTTATAAGAATTTAGCAATTTACCTCCTCTACAAAATTATATTTTTCAAAAATGTATTTTATTCTTTAATAATTAATAATTACATATCCTAGACTATTATTTCTTGGAAAAATTTATTTTTCAAAATTAGACTTTAATTTCCTTAATTTTTGAAGTTTGCTCAAAATAAATCATAAATTCCCTTTAAAATTATAAAATTCCAAATCAAAGCATAAATTTCGAATTTATAAACACCATAATATATTTCCTGAAATTATAGGCATGATTTTCGAATTTGAATGATTTAGAAACATAATTTTTGGACTTTAATTAAATAAAAAATACAAATTCTAGATTTTATCATATTTTATGATATTTTTGCAAGAAAATCTTCCCTAATGCACCATTAATAATTATTTTTGCATGGTTCGCACTTACTTAGCTTATAATTCATGTAGTAGCATTATACCAAAGCCTAAATTAGTCTTCCACATAAGGGGTAAGGTGGAAGAATACATTTAATACACTAACTTAGGTGTAAAAATAGCAATTATGAATAAATTGACCTAATAATAAAATAATCAACTTCTTCCTCTTATTTCTACAAACAAGACCAAAATTCCACCGTTTTTCTTCCCCTAAAACTGTCCATAACACACACTCACACATACTCTCCCTAATTTCTCCCAAAAACCACTAATTTCCTACCCTTTTTCCCTTCACTTCACTACCCTACACTTCCAAAAGAAAAAGAAGGTAGAAACCTTACTCTAATTACATAAATAGAGGTTTTTCTTTATTTCTTGAAGTAGGATCATCCTATTAAGGCAAGCTTCCATACTCATGAGCCAAAACTTTGTTAAAATCAAGCTTTAATGCTCTTGGGTGAGAGCTTTTGCCAAACATGCTCCCATGCTTCATTTAGGAACTATTTTATTTTAGCAGGACTTTATTTGTTGTTACGTTGTGTGTGATTAGTGTGCAAGTTGTCTTATGGAAGGATAAATTAGATGTTGATTTCTTCGAATTCAAGAGTTTATGTTGGTCAAGGTTTACTACTCACTTTATGCTTGAAATGAAGCCATGAAAGTAGTTTTCATTAGTTAGTACATTCCTAGTTATAATTATGTGTTAGTATCTGATCTTGTAAGTATTATGTGATTTTTATAAAGGGCTATGTGGTCATTATGTGCCTAGATGTTCAAGAAAATATACTATACTATTAGTTTTATGCTAATATAATATTTTTGAAACTATGTCATATTATTTGGTAAAATATCATGTTTTCTATGAAAAAGTACGAGCTTTGACAAGATATACTATTTTCATAAAGATATATTTCTTAAAGTTACAAAAATATATATGTGTTTTCCTTATAGTTGTATATATTGATCAAATAAATCTTTTTTATAATTGGTACACATCATACATACATAATACGTGAATATATATATAGCTATATTTATATAGATAATACGTACACACACACACATATACATATATTCGTACTTATGTTTTAAATATTGTATATAATTTAGATAGATAGATACATACATATTTAAATATTTCGGACGTGTTTATATATATAAACATCTTTAAGGTTCATTATATGTTAATCTAACTACTTAATCATAATTATCTACTTATCATAATAATCATCTAACTATATATATATAGGTTATACGTATACGTAGGTATCTATCCATAGATTTATTTATATTTTAGACTAAATATATATATGGATATGTAACACTTATATATCTATATATATTCATATATTTATAGTTAATTATATTTTAGTCAAAAAAATATATATGTGTGTGTGTGTGTTAGACGTGTATATGTATATATATACATATCCTTATGTTTTGAATGTATTTTAGTCTAAATCTTATATTTTATACATATATATGGATATATATAAATATATATACCTATATATGTTGAAATAAGTTTATGAGATATTATCTTCTATTGTGTACCTTAATGATATTTTCCCTGTGTTGAAATATGGAAGCAAAACTTCCAAGATTATGTTCTATGTGAACAAATTGTGATTATGTGAAACGGGCCCAAAATGTATTGGAATGGTTGGATGAGTTCCGCCGGGACATACCAATGGGGTAGCCGGTTGTAAGAGTTCTCACTCCCTCCATCTCCTAATCCCCCCTTATGTAGATGGAGTGTTCTAAATAAGAGAGCGGGTCGTAGGAAAATTTGACGTAAAACGCGGGGTATGACCGTTGGAGGATAAGGCAGGCGGGAGTAATATGTTGGTTGAATATGCCGATCTAGGTAGTCATAAGGGTCACTGTTAAGTGACGAGAAAGGTTTGAAATGAAAAACTATGTGTTTAATTATGTGCAAATCACACACGAACACCTTATGTGATTAGGTAATGTTTCTACTCAACTAAATGTTAATGGTGTGCATATAACATGTTTTAGATGAACCCGAGGCTAGCTTTAACCAGGTCGAGGAGGAACAATTTGAAGCCTCCTATTTGAAAGAGAACTATTAATTTCCGCTGCATACTTGTTTGCTTTTGCCAATTTTGGTCTTATGTATTTTACAAACCAAAACATTTATATCCGGCAATTTTGCACTTGATGAAACTAATATTTTGTAACCGGTTGCACTTACTGTACCATCATGATATTATGTTTTCTATGTAAGTATATTTTCTATTAAATGCTTTATGTGTAATTCATAATAAATATGGAATACCGGGGTCGTTATATCCTATATCAAAGTAAGTTGAAAAACACACCAAATTCTTTCTAACTTGTAGCATTAAAACTGTATAACTTGAAAAAAGAAAGAAAAATTATAGGAAAAATTTTATGTCTTAAAAGTACTATAGAAATACAGAACATTGCAAAAGTAAATAAAAATAATAAACAAATAAAAAATTATTGTTCACACAAAATTTCGTATTTTGTAAATACAAATTACAAGTCGAGAAATATATGTGATAAATATTTGAAAGGAATATGATTTAGTGGAAAATAATCTCTAAAAGATTAATCCCTAAATCTTTTCTCCGAATTTGATATGTCGCCCTAATAACGTGATTTGTGGGCTGAGTAGCTTAATCACGAATCAAATGCCAAAAACTTCGATGAACACCGTGGATTTGGCTTGACTTTGATTTGAAGAAAAACGCCGATTTGCTAGTTTGACACCTTGACTGCAGATCGAACGCCTTATTTGGATGATATCTGTGAAGAACGCCTTGAACGTCGCTTTAATCACCGTGGATTTGATTTAAGGGAAACGCCAAAACGCGGGGCTAACACCTTGATCGTGGATTAAACGTCTTGATTTGATGACTTTCACGAAGAACGCCGGGAATTTCGTCTTTGATCTTCACGAATCTTCTTGAGCTTGCCTTGAGAGAACTTCGGGATCTTCTTGGCTTCTCTTGCTCTTGAAACTTCTTGATGTGGCTCTTGAAGACTTCTTCCTTCTTTCCCTTTAAGCTCCAAATGACTCCTATTTATAGGTGCTTATGCAGGGTCTCCAGATTGCTAGCAACTTCTTCGGTATTTATCTCTTTACTATAAATTATTTTTAAAGAAAAAAAATATCATTTACGTGTCATTATTTGATTAGTTCACACGACCAAATGCGCCATTTGTTACTATTTGATTGGTTTTGGACTTTCGAGCTGCAAAACTTGATTTAATTGGCCGAAACACCTCATATTGACACTTGTCGACCTTTTATTTGTTGGTAAAATAAATATCAAAATATTAATTAAAATTAACTATTTAATATTGGAATTAAATTTAGAAAATTCCAAAATATTAATAGAAAAGCTAATTATTATTTAATATTTTAATTTACACTTGTCAATTTTTAATTGGACGAAATTTAATCACCAACAATTATAAAGAAATTATTTGTCAAAACTTTATAGATATTAATAAATTTTGAGAAATGTGAAAATTGATTTAAAGAAAAGGATAAAAGAAAATAGAAGACTAAAATAGAAACGTAGAAAAATTATACATACAAATTGGTAGCACAACTCATAGATATAGAACAAATATTGTAGTAAAACAAAAATAATGAAAAATAGTAAATATAATGACAGGAAGAAATGAAATAGTCGTGGACTAAATATATTATATTCATTCAAAACTTGAAATAATTAATAAATTCAACGAAAGGAAAAGTATTAAAAGATTAATTACCACAAGAGAAACAATGAATATAATGTAAGAAATGAAAAACCACCTTAATTATTGATGTCAAGGGAAATGAAAATCAAACAAAAGATAAAATTGGGCTAGATAATTTGTAAATATAAATGTTATACAAATTATAACAACTTATAAATGTAAATATGAAAAGTGACATGTTTTTTTTTGTAAATAATTTTACATACTTGGATTTATGCCACAGCTTTCAATGCAATGAACACGATCTAAAGAATCCAATCAGATATTCCAACGAATATACGGCAAACATTACAAAATCACCTTGCAATTGCTAGTGGATTGGCTGATTTCGAACTCTGATATGAAATCCACATCAGTTAACATCATCTCGTTGTTCATCATCACATCAATATTTCGTATTCACCTAGACATTCGTACCACAAATAAAAGCCCACAATTTTAGTCGATCGAAATTGGAGAGATAAAAGGCGTTTCGCAAGAAATACATTTGTATGTTGATATTATGAATTCATCAGTATTATTATGTTGATATTCTTGGTAATTTTTGAAGTGTCTGCAAGATTTTATTCAAACAACTCACTCAAGAGTATCAAACACTACATTAAAAACAACAAGAAAAAAAATCATCTAGTTAACCAAAACAACCGATAAAGTAAAACAAAAAATTAGTAACGGAATGAAGAAAGTAAATAGGAAAATCACGTACCATGAGCATAGGTAACCAATAAGAGTTTTTCTTTTTAAATTAAAAGTCAAAAATTTTAGAAAATTTCATTTGGTCAAAATTAATCAAATTGCAGTTAAAAACATATGTTATATATATATATGGATAGGTAATTTTGAAGTTTGGGGGGGGGGGGGGGCGGTGGCATTGGCCCCCTAGATTGTATGTGGCTTCACCATTGGCTTAAGCTGGACTTGCAAGTGGCGTTCCTTGGTTGCCCTTAACACCTTTTCCTCAGCTAATACAACCTCCTGTTTCTTTTGTGCCTCATATAAGTCATTCAACTTCACATTTTTGCCCATAATTGGATCTTGAACCGTTGAGAATCGATGACTTTGATACCAAATGTGATATCCTCATTAATTTAATAAAAATAAAATAATTTAATTCATCGAATTTTAAGAAAATCCTCGAAGAACTCAATAAGTTCAAGAATGCAAGAATGGATGTGAGGAAGTGATAAGGTATGGGAGAAATTAACATAATTTTGGGAAAATCTAATCAATATCTAAAAATATAAAGATTCCTTATGCAAACAAGTACTATTTTTTAGATTTATCCATAGCCATTAGACATTCCTTAGTTTGGGCGCTGAAGATTGCCCTACATGGAAATGCCTCTCGGTACCAACAAATTAATGGGACAAATTACACCTCTTTTAATTGTGCCCTCAATCCTACAACTACGACCATATGTCTTATTTTTGATCCAATGGTCATAATTAAAGTTGGAAAATTGATTTAATAACATGACAGTGCCCTTGGTTGATGTAAGTTCTTTTTTTTTTTTTTGAAAATCAAGAAGTATTATATATCAATACAAAGAGGAGGCCTCAGCCTCAATGATATGATGAATGACATACGGGACACTACCCACCCCATCTTCCACAATAGGGGAACGACGGGCTAAAACATGAGCAATCTTATTGCCTGACCTACGAATAAATGAGAAACGAACACAATCGAATGAGAGGCATAGGACTTTCATCTCATCGACTAAGCTACCAATATGGGACAAATCTCTATCAGAACTCGACAAAAACTTGATCAAAGTTAAACAATCGCCCTCAAATATGACTCTCGACCAACCTGCTCCTCTTGCCAATCGGATTGCTTCCCTTGCCGTTAGAGCTTCGGCGTTAGGCGCATCTCCAAGGATATTAATTCGCTTTGAGAGCCATGCTTTGCTTCTTCCTTGCCAATCTCGAGCGATCACTCCAATGCCTAAAGAGTTTTCCTGGCCATTGAACACTGCCCCATCAAAATTGAATTTTAATAGTGTCTTCCGAAGGACACACCTAGCTGGCACTGCTAAGAGGCAAATCCGATGGCGCAGAACTACTAAGTTGAGATCCAGCTTGTGTGAAAGCCGCAAGTTGTCATCTGGCAGACGATACCACGTCGAAGGGTGAGAGACATTGATTCTCCATTCTTCGTTTATTCCTAGCAAACCATAAACCATATAAGATCATTAGGAATAAGTTAAAATCAATAGTATCCAGCTTTGTCCTCTCAAATCTAATCCAATCAACCAATGATAAACTACTTGCCAAGAGATATTGGACAGGGCCCATGTTTGTCTAGCAAAAGAGCACAACAAAAATAAATGCTTTAAGTTTTCATCCTCCATTCCACAAACAGCACACGTCGAATCACAAGAAACCTACCGCTGTATAAGGTTCGGAGTTGTTGGAAGAATATCCTTGCATATCCGCCAAATAGTGTGTTTAACCTTGTTTGGAACTCTTGAAGACCAAAGAAAGTTCCAAGATCCCCTTGCGTCGTGGTCCGTTAGAGCACGAGATTCATAAAGATACCATTCTTTGTATGGTGCCAAATCTGAATATTCTCTCCCTCCGGTGCACCCAAAGGAATTGCCAGAATTCTTTCAGCATCCAACGACAAAAAAAAGTCATGAACTGTATCTGCTTTCCAGCAGCCCGTTCATTGGTTGATGAGCTCGTTGACTATGCAAATCCCTATCTGATTTCCCCGGGGGGTGATCACTTTAAAGGAGACCGGGCGCGGAATCCACTTGTCTTCCCATATCCCAATGCTCTGTCCCGAACCAACTCGCCACCTTAGCCCAGCATCCAATATTCTTGACGCAGAAAGAATGCCTCGCCATGTCGACGAGGGAGTTCCGCCCAATTTTAAGTTAAACGTCGAGTTCGAGCAGTCATACTTGGCTCTCATAACCTTACTAAGAAATGACTCCGTATTAGAGATAATTCGCCATAACTGTTTAGCCAAAAGAGCCTCATTAAAGTTATGAAGTATCCGAAATCCTAACCTACCCCCTCTTGTTTCCGAACACACAACTTCGCCCAAGATAGCCAATAGATTTTCCTTACCTCTTTGTTATGCCACCAAAAGTTAGCCCTGAACCCCTCTAGTTCCAAAAGAAACACATCCGGAAGACGAAAACATGACATCGGGTAAGTGGGAATAGATTGAAGGATAGCTTTAATTAACACTTCCTTACCCGCTTAAAAGAGAGTTTTTGCATGCCATTCCTGGATAAATTGCCAAATTCGATCCTTGATATTCGAAAATATCTCCTTGCTATTTCTGCACACCTCCGTCGGTAGACCCAAATATCTCTTGAAGCTCATTTCAATTCGCCATTGTCCTAAAGCTGCCAAAACCTCACGCCTGGCCTGATCCACATTTTTGCTAAAAACAATTGAGGATTTGGCAGCGTTAGTCACTTGTCCGTTTGCCTTACCATACTCGGATAGGACCTCTAAAATATGTGTCATGGCATCCAACGTGGCTTGACAGAAAATAAGGGTATCGTCCACGAAAAATAAATGAGAGATGCATGGAGCATCCCGACGCACCGCCACCCCAAGAATATCGCCCCGTCGTTCCCTATCCTGTAAAAGACAACTAAACACCTTTGCACATAGAAGAAACAGATAAGGGGACAAGGGTTCTCCTTGTCAAATACCTCGCTTCGGCTGAATAAAACCAAATACTCTACCCATTAGCATAAAAGAATAAGTCACAGAAGAAACACACAACATAATCAGGTCAACAAACCGCTTATGAAAACCCAAATGAAGAAGGGTACACTCAAGAAAAGACCATTTGACCCTGTCATAGGCCTTGCTCATATCAAGTTTAATCGCCATAAAACCCTTCTTACCTTTCCTCCTCTGTTTCAAAAAGTGATCAGTTTCAAAAGCCAACAAAACATTGTCTGTTATCAACCTACCGAGAACAAAAGCTGACTGAGAATGAGAAATGATCAAATCTAGAAAACCTTTTAGCTGATTGGAAATCGCTTTAGAAGCAGTTTTATAGATTACATTACACAAAGCAATTGGTCTAAATTGTGACATATTCTCGGGGGAATTACACTTGGGTATCAAGACTATATGCGTATGATTAAAAGCAGAATTTGAGACATGATTATTAAGGAAATCAAGGATGCAAGAAGTTATATCCGAACGAACAATAGACCAACAAGATTGAAAAAAGATTGGGGGCATACCATCCAGGCCCGGAGATTTATGGGGGAACATTTGGAAAATGGCGGTTTTAACTTCCAAAGCTGTGAAGGGAGCCGGGAAGATGTTGTACATTTCAGTGGTAACCCGTGGTTGGACCGAACTCAGCGCCTTAGAGATATCCTCTTCATCTGTGTTCACCAAATCAAACAAGGAGGATAAATAATTCACAATAATCTCCTCAATTTCCCCTCTATCTTCCGTCCAGTTCCTTCTATCATTCTTAGTCCTAAGACCCCAACAATTCCATGCGAGCAGACTCATTGATCTCGGCGGCCTTGCTCCGCAAGGTCCGCCATTGGAATAGTTAATATGAAGCTATCTCTTGACTCCATGGTGGGTTTTTTGGAAGCAAGCTTGGCTAAGTCAAATTCGTGGAAGCAACTAACTGAAGTAAACTTGCGTTTTCTTTTTTCTAGGGTGGTGGGATTAGAACGTGACTTTGGACTAAGGTGTTTTGTCTTTCTACGAATCCAACTCTTTGGGGGAGAGGGTTGATGAGTTAGGGAGGATTGGAGAGGAAAGTCAATGGCAATCTGATGATTGGAGGACTCGCTCGAAATTGGGTCGTGATTTGTATGTGAGGTGACCAGATTTGGTGAAATGGGCTGTTCAAAATGATCCAATTGGATCAAGAGAGAAACAGATTTTGACAGGCCAAGGAAGGGTGGGGGAAGGTCTAGACTTGCTGGGGAAATGAGGGGGATATCATGGGTTGGTGGGATTGGTTCAATTTCAATAAGGGTGACTGGGGGAGTGGGCTGAGAAGGGCTTGAATGAAGTACTTCTGGAGATGAGCCTAGGATATTGGCTAAATCCATATTATTGACCAGATACACCTGCTTATGTGGGCTTTGTGTAAGCAGGCCCACCAAAAGAGCTCATATCCAATAGTGGATTTTGCTGTGGAAAGGGAGACCGAATCCTCATGATCCTCAAATCTTGCTTGGTGCCTTCCTTTTGAGTCTCGATTCCTTCACTAGAAACCCGGGAGCTACGATCACGGGAATCTCCTCCCTTTATCGACTGCATTGATTCGGGACTTTCCTAAATTTCCACCCCCACTAGTTGTCCTCTGTCTCGACTGCCGATCAATGGGGGGTGAGCTTCGGAAAAGTGGCCGAAAACTGACCGCCTGAAGACATTGAACTTTGAACTCTAGTACTGACTGCGGCAACCGAGGATGCTCTCAACCAAGGACCGTATGGGAGATTCTCAGTTGGAACCTCAAAACCTTCTTTGATGTTTAACAAGCACAAGTCCTTAATATGACCAATCTTGCCACAAAGATAACAGAAGTTTGGAAGCCTTTCATAGGAAGTGTAACCATGATATCTTCACCTGTTGGACTCTGGAGTTTAAACGCTCGTTTCAATGCACAATTGACCTCTAAACCAACCCTAATTCTGAACCAAGCCACCTGTGAACCACTTCGTCTATCCAAAACTACCTTGCGAAACATTCCGATTTTATTCCCTATAAATTTAGCCATCTCTTGTGTCCGTTTATTCCAAGGGAGACTATGCACATAAACCGTGAAGTCGCAGTAGTCCAGGTTCACTCTCAGAGGATCCTCTTCTTCCTCGAATGTACCTAGGACCAACAAGTTCTTATCAAGTGCCCATGGACCACTCTTCAGAATACGGTTCCTGTCATATGGGTGATTGAAGTCCAGTACAAAGCGTCCGTCATCTACATTCTAAATAGTAAAACCCTGGATCGTTTGAAAAGAGATATTGAGAGTCCTTTGGATAGAATCGATGTGGTAGGTTTTCTGCGACAAGATTTGGCCCACGAGTTTACACCCCCGCTTGACACCGATATCATTCCATGCACTGGCAGGGATCTCATTCTCCTCAGCCTCTTTCGTCGTCAGAGATAAGACTTTCTTCATGCATACTATCTCTACCTCCACTGGGGACCAAACCACGAGTTACCACAGATCTGAAAACACTCCTTGATTGAAACTCCATGAACCCGAAAATAGTGCCGCTGTCACCAAAAGACCTAACGATAACAAACAAATCGGACAACCCTAAAAAATGAGAAAAACAAAAAAATAGGTCAAATGACAATCGAAAATCGAAAAAAACAGAAGAGAAGAAGGGGTGGGGAAGTATCTTGCATGAAAGGATCCGATGACCGGGAGAATAGTACTCCGAAATCGCACACTGCCATTCTCACAGGAGAAAAAGGGTTCTCATACGAGAGAAAAGGTTCTCATAAGAGAGAAAAAAGAAAAATCTAAATTGGGTTTAGTTAATAACTGTTGATGTAAGTTTAAAACCTTACAAATAATTTGAACCACCACAATATGAATTTATGTCAAACTTATCCAAGAAAAAAATCAAAGTAAAAGATCTAATGTTTAATTACACTTTTAGTCCTGTAACTTAGGCCCTCTAACACATTTGGTCTTGTATGCTCACCTTTTACACATTTAGTTCCATATGTTTTTAATTTTTGACACATTTGGTCATGAGGTGACAAATTTAATTCTGAGCCCCTATAAATGTGGTTATGAACCAACAAATGTAGTCCTTTATGTTTGCACTTTTGGTTCTCCCTCATTTCTCCGATCAAATTAAATATTTTTTGTCCAAATTAATGATTGTTTAGACCACCTATTACAACACAACTATACAGATTTCAACTCATGGGACTAAATGTGTAAAAGAGGTATAGTCGAAAAATCATTAATTTGGCTGGAGAAATGAATGAGGACCAAAAGTGCAAACATAACGGACTATATTTGTTAGTCCAGAACCACATTGGTAGGGATCATGATTAAATTTGTCACTCCAAAATTAAATATGTTAAAAATTAAAAATATAAGGGATTAAATGTATAAAAAATAAACATACAAGATCAAATATATCAAAAGCCTAAATTACAGGACTACAAGTGTAATTTTAGCGAGATCTAGTAGTTTTTTCTTTGCTAGTCCACGCGTCGTTGCCGCGCTTAAGGAATGAACCCCAAACGAAAATTCCCAAATCCCACCCTAACCCCTTTAACGACTCCACCCACACCCCTGCGAGAAAATTAAAAGGGAAAAAGCAGAAAGCAAATTGAGCGTGTTAGCGATAGCATAAATCCTACGCATGCTCTAAAATCCGAATTTGAATTGTGTTTTGATCGCAAATCGACTTGGTTTCGATGGAGTTCAATGGTGGATTGCAGCAGGAAACTTCAGTTGCTGTGGTGAAAGATCGTCGGACGGAGGCTCTGGGCGACCTCCGTGTTCTTCCCGATGAAGTCATTTGCATCATATTGACGCGTCTCACGCCTCGCGATGTCGGTCGCCTCTCTTGCGTCAGCAGGTCGAATTATGGCTTATGTCCCTCACTGATTAGCTTGCTTCAACTTGGTTTTTCAGCTAATGCTTTTCAACTTTTCTGAGAAAATTTTCGAATGATGCGTTGTGGCTGTGCATTAGCACTAGCACTAGCTGACTATGCATTTGTCACTAGATGATGGTTGTGTTAATTTTTATATGCCGTAGACAAGAGTTCATCGAATTTGTCAAGCACTCTGATGTCTTAGTTGAAATTTGAATCTGAAAATAAGAGGTGGATGCACTCCTAAACCAGCAACCGAGCAAAAAATAATTAACTTCTGCTGATAGCAAATATTAAGGAATTGATTCAAATTATTGGATTTGAATGGTTATTTCTTTAACTTATGCGGGCATCACATCCTTTTGGAAGAAAGAATTAAAAGACGAATGCAAGCCTGTTAAATTCTATGGTAATTCCTAAATCTTGTATCAAGTAGTCTGTAATAACCAGTTGCCAAATAACGGTGGGGTTGCTCTAATGGAGCATAAGGAACTGACTCAAGTAGGCTACATGCTTGTGAAGTATTTCCTTGTTCGGCACTTGCTGAACATTCTTACTTTAATTGCTACTTGGCAATAGAGACTTAGTTAATCAAACTTTCTAAAAATACGCTTGACATTAATTTGAAATCTTGTTATCTTATAAATCAGACAATTGTTTAGTTTTCATCGTTTACAAAGATTTTTTGGACTTGATCAGTTATATATCAGAAGAAAGGAATTTTGAAAATTAGTATCAGCCTCTCTCTATAAATCATGTGGCAACTCTTAGTATGGATCAAGAAGCTACATTTTGATGCAGATTGCCAGTAGCTGCTTTCAGTTTGGCCAAGCATTATGTTTATTACCTCTCTCCCTGGCTCATTCTCTGAGTCTGTAAAGATCTGGTGGTCTATGCTATCTTCATTTTCATATTACTCTGACCATGCGTATTTTCTTTAATGTATCTTCATTTTCATATTACTCTGACCATGCGTATTTTCTTTAATGTGGTTGTTGTTGTTGCATGTAGTGTGATGTATATATTATGCAATGAGGAGCCACACTGGATGAGTCTATGCCTTAGCATTGTAAATCGTCAGCTAGAGTACAAAGGCTCGTGGAAGAAAACTGCCTTGCATCAGTACGATTATCGATTTTCTTCTCTCTAATTACACACTTGTGTAAATTCATTGATTAAAGTTTTGGAATAGCCTGATTTTTTCATCCTTTTTTAAAAAAAAATTATTATTATTATTATTTTAATGTTTCTCCCCCCCCCCCACCAACCACCCCACCCCCACGGTGGTTTCAGGCTGGATTTGCTCCAGAAATACAATGATGCTTGCGACCGAACTTTGCACTTTGATGGTATTCTATTTGGAAACCATTTCGGCTTTTGGCATTTTGTTCAAGTATTACTCCTAATTGTTCTGACTTTGATTTATATCAACTCATATAGGATTCAGCTCATTGTTCCTCTATAGGAGATACTATAGATGCTATACCTCATTGAATGGATTCTCTTTTGATGATGGAAATGTGGAGAGAAAGGAGAACCTCTCTTTAGAAGATTTCCATAGGCAGTATGATGGTCAAAAGCCGGTATGTCAGCAATGTTTGGCATCAAGTTATGCAAAGCAACTAAATAATGCTAATTCTCCTAAATACCTGTAGTGTGTTAATAATGCAATGGATAATTGTCAATTTCAAAATGGCTATATCTGTTATTCTTTGTTGCTTATTACTTCCTAGGTGCCAGTATTCTGATTGGTTAGCAGTTTTGATGAGGCTTATGAGGTTGAAAATTGTAGGTTTTGACTATCTTTACATTCTGCCTTCAAAAGTAGCAGTTTGGAGTCAGTAGTACGACAAATTACAATTTACAAAGGATTTTAGCAAAACTTCACTTTGTGAAGTGGAGCCTTATTTGAGCATTGTGGAAAGGAATTAGGTGCTATAAATATGCCTGACAGGGGGGATTTAAAACTATTTCTTGCCAAATTTTTGAAAATGTTTAACTAATTTCTAATTTTCAAACTGGCTCTGGCGATCTGTTAGTTGATGTTTTTTAGCATTGTCATTTGTTTTTGCTTTTACCATCGCCAATTTGTGACAGGTTTTGATCAATGGATTGGCTGATAATTGGCCAGCAAGAAAATTGTGGACCAGTGAACAACTTTTGTCGAAGTATCCGGATGCAAAGTTCAGAATATCACAGAGGAGTTCAAAGAAGATCAATATGAAATTTAAGGATTATATTTCATACATGCAAATCCAACATGATGAAGATCCTTTATACATTTTTGATGATGAGGTGTGCTGGTAGTAGTAGTTATCATAATGAAATTTTAAATTGTGTTATAGAACTCTGAAATTCTATGATTGCAGTTTGGGGAAACCGCTCCAGACTTGTTGAAGGATTACAGTGTGCCCCATCTATTTCAAGAAGACTATTTTGACGTACTGGATATGGATCAAAGACCGTCTTTTAGATGGCTTATCGTTGGACCAGAAAGATCTGGGGCCTCGTGGCATGTCGACCCAGGTCTGACTAGTGCGTGGAATACACTCCTCTGTGGCCGTAAAAGGTATAACTTAATAAACTTTGCGCCGAGTATGTGTATGGAAACTAACATGATATGCAGTAACAGTGTAAATATTAAGTGGCATATCTATATTCACATATATAATGCTGATAAATGCATATGGTGATATATAATTTCTTCATGCATTGAGTCTCTCTATATTCATCTTTAGTTTTTAGTTCCTTGTCTTGGCTTTTGGGCTTGTCCTTTCCAGCTTATATAGGATCACAAGCTGCAAGAATTGACAAGACCTGTTAAATTTTTTGGTCTTAACAATAAAAGTACTATAGTAACAGACTGTAGAATATTGTACCAATTTGTTCCAGAATCTGATAGGCATCTTTAATATGTACAGAAAATTGAATTTGACAAGCCCTTATATCTAACACTTTACTGCTAAGGGGATATATTTCACATTTTCCAAGCTTGTTACTAACAACCAACAAATGAATATTGTGCCAGTCTTTCTGTAAGACTGTCTAGGTTTTCATGCCTAGTACAAGAAGTGTAAGTTAGCTAGGGCCTAGTTCCAGCACTTCCTTGCTACTGGTTCTATATCATATGTCTTGATCCACCTAATACATTGGTGAATTAACAAGCTAATTATCAGATTTACATGTGGAACCAATTAAATTTAAAAGTGTTCTACTCCTAGAAAACTGGCCATTAACTTCAATGTTGTGTACTCATGAAACATCAGATTCAGTTTAATAGGTGCTTTGTTGCCAGAAATCAAGGTCGCGGGTTGAACTGCCAAAAACAAGTTCATGCTATATATTCTTGGACTTACATGTAGCGTGTGTGCTCCAGCCCTTTGATCTGAGTAGAGAACTAGTTGTGAGACAATCTTTTAACCATAAAGCAAATGTATGCCTACAAAAAACCAGAATTTCTCTTAGCACATCAAGTCCCTGCTTATGGACAGGGGTGTAATATGTAACATTCTATTAATGAGGACTTTATGCTATAGAAACAGATATTCGAGTTTACAGAAACATTTCAATTGACTCAAGTGTGTAAACCATTGAAAAGCTAATGCTATTGAAATGTACTTCTTTTCCCTTGTAATCATGTGTACCGTCTAGCGGTCTAGGATCATTTAACTCTTGCACATCTATCCAACTTTTTGATTGGTATCTTAGAAGCATGATATCAGGCTTGATTTTGAGAATACATGGTTCACTCAACAAGTCAAGAATATATTTTCTCTAAGAAAAAATAATACTTCGACTTGGGCATGTGACTTCAGCGAAAAATACTTTAAAGGACCAAGATCCTTGTCCCTTGGTCTGATATTTTGAATGATAAAATAATAATTTTTGAATTTTCTACATCATCTCCTCTGATGTTATGTCATTGTGATCAACATTAAAGGCTAGAGTATTCTACTATCTTAACTATACGGCATTATCACTTTCGTTAGACCAACATAACAGTAAATCAGTTTTAATTTCACCTTAAAATCACAATAGCATGAAAAGGAATTTTGTCTATGTTTCATACGATAAAGCCCAATAGCTCGAGTAAACATCCGTAAAAAAAAAAATAATAAATAAAACTAATTTAGAACATGACTTGGACCACATTTATTATAGCTAACCAATAAAAATGGGTTCGATGCCCTTTTGTTAACACATGGTGCAATGAAACAACTCCATTTTTTGCAAACTGACTTGACCACTCTCTAAGGACTCTGAATATGGACCATATTCCTGAAGTTGTTCATGGATGTATGATGAGACTTTGGAACTGGAATGCAAAACTATTGGACTCATTCCCTAATCCATTTACCAAGCACTATTAACCTTGGGATCGTAGAATGACAAAATCACAGAAAAAAGGTTACCTACTAGTTCAGATATGGAGCTGATTGCTAGCAGCCATTATATCTATTTATGAAAGTGGTGTAGCTTCATTTTAACACTTCGATATCTTGGCCTCAGACACAGTTTATGTTTAGGAGAATATCAACTGCATCGAATAATGGGATCTTTCATCAGTTGTAGCCTCAAATCTGTTGTATTTAGACAAAGGATATGAATTAGAGTTTGACAATTATATTTGTTTTTCAAACAATGAAAAATATGCTACTAGAGACCCTATACAGAATACAGAGTATGGACCCCAAGTAAAGTCTTAAACTAACAAAGTGCAGCATCCCCATTCCCCTGCGCCTCTCCCCTCTCTTTTCTGATTGGAAACTATGTTTTACGGGGATTTATTATCACAATTTTCTTTGAATACATAAGCAGCTTATGGCTGGTTGTACTTCTGTGCTGTATCTCCAGATATTCCTTTGATGTAATCTCTTTTGCTAATTTGGCTTCACACTGTTCCTAATAATGTCATTTTTTCCAAAAGATGGGCGTTGTATCCTCCAGGAAGAGTTCCTTTAGGAGTGACGGTACATGTGAATGATGATGATGGTGATGTCAACATTGATACTCCATCATCTTTGCAGGTATTACTTTGTATGAAAGCCTGTATTTTCTGAGCGTATTGTTTTCCTTCTCATTTATTTTGTGATGCCTTTTCAAGTATGGCTCCATAACCATGTATCCTTTTAGTGGTGGCTGGATTTCTATCCGCTTCTTGCCGACGATGAAAAGCCAATAGAATGTACCCAACTTCCTGGAGAGACAATATACGTCCCAACTGGGTGGTGGCACTGTGTACTAATTTTGGAGACAACTATTGCCGTCACACAAAATTTTGTGAACTCCAAAAACTTTGAATTTGTGTGTTTGGACATGGCTCCTGGCTACCACCATAAAGGCGTCTGCCGTGCTGGGTTGCTTGCTCTTGATGACGGTGGCATTGGGGATAGTGAAAAGAATGCCATGTGCAATAAAGATTATTCGAGCTACTGTGACCTCACTAGGAAAGAGAAGAGGGCCAGGATATGCCAGTCCCTAGATACAGGCCATGAAAATTATACAAATGGCATGTCTTCATGTGACTGTGTGGGCAATTTGGAATTTTCTTATGATATAAATTTCTTAGCTATGTTCCTGGATAATGAGAGGGATCATTATACTTCTTTGTGGAGCCCTGGCAACAGCATAGGACAGCGAGAAATGCGAGCTTGGTTGTGGAGGCTCTGGGTTGGACGACCAGGACTTAGAGACCTAATATGGAAGGTATACTATTCCTCATACACTTACTGATTGATGTTGGAAACGTTCTCCTAGTTGTACTAATCTATGTAATTAATGTTATAACCTAGTACATTTTAGATAGGGTGCCCCTTGGAAGGCTATGTGGATTCCTGAGTATTTCTTATATGAATTACACATATTGAAATGATCCCAAGGTTTCTACCGTCCATATCATCTTACATTTGGCAAAAGGTTATGGCTGAAAGTAAAACCTTCTCATATTAATTTCGGACCTAGCATAAGTTTGACTTCAGTGTAAATTTAGTTTGTGCGCTGCTCGACATTACATCAAATTTTATCTGTAGCTGGAAACTTATAGCTCTTGCTTCTTCTTCAAACCAATGGAATTTCCACATTTTGTTGGTAACATAATAGATGATCCAGACTTGATTGGCCATATTGGAGATTGGAGGTCTCCATCACAGTGGTTCTTATGTTGCTTGAAGCACCATCTTTGGCATCTAATTTCCTTGCATCATGTCTCAGGGGGCCTGTCTTACACTGAATGCTGGAAAATGGTACGAACGTGTGGGAGAAATCTGTCTCTTTCACAAGTTACCCTCACCCCTGCATGATGAGAAACTTCCAGTTGGCACTGGCAGTAATCCTGTAAGTTTTATTCTGAGAATTGTGCTTCTCTGAGGCACAAAATAGCTGGTGATTTCCTATTCTGCTTCATGCATATTCTTTCTGTTGAACCTTCAGGAAATACATTATTGGGACTGAACTTTTCTTCGTGAGTAAATTATATACTTACAGCAACTGTTTGCCCTATTACTAATAACTTTAATGTGTAATAGAATGTCAACATGTAATAAATTATCAGTGCATGTAAGACTTGTTTGACAAAAATATTCATCTATCTTTTGCTTTATCTTTAGTGGTGAGGGTCATGACTACCACAAAACTGAAAAGACGGCTTTATGATTTTGTGACAGGTTTATCTCGTTGATGATTATGTGATAAAAATATTTGCTGAAGGAGGCCTGGAAGCTTCTCTATATAGTTTAGGCACTGAGGTATTATTTTATTGTATTGTGTATTGTAATGTGGCTGTTAGTGCTGTTTTTCCTTCCTCTTTCCCTTCTTAACATCTTGAACTTTTCTTTTCAAGCTCGAGTTCCACAACCTATTAGATAATATGAACTCCTCTTTGAAGAATTATATCCCTTCTGTATTGGCAAGTGGGATTCTCTTTTTTGAAAATGGTTCATATAGAGTATTGCCCTGGAACGGTAGAGGCGTACCTGAGGTAATTGCCAGCAGCAATCTCATATCAATAAAGCATAAAGAAGTTGATTACCCATTTGGTGTCTGGGGGAAAAAAGAATATGAATATCGACAAGCTGGACGGCAATTACGTGAATCAGGAAATTGTGATAAAAGCTTCTCAATATGGCCGTATATTGTGACAAAAAGATGCAAGGGGAAAATATTTGCTGAACTGTAAGTGGCTATTGTAGTTCAGTGTACATTGGTTTCTTATGAACATTGTTATGTTTAGCTCTCAAATGCATTTGCATGAGTTCTTAGCTGAATTTTATATCTTTCAATTTGCAGAAGAGACACCCTCTCATCAGAAGATGCAATCAATTTGGCCTCCTTTTTGGGCGAGCAGCTGCATAATCTTCACCTTTTGCCTATGCCGTGTCTATCTTCTAAGGATGCAATTCTAATGGTGAGAGAAGATTATATACAGCCATCGTATGGTAATGGATTTTCAGCAAATGCCGCAGATAATACTGACCATCCAGGTGGATGGAAATTATTTGTCAGCACTCTAAACCGAAGACGGAAGGATGTTTTGAGCCGATTAACTGAATGGTATGAGAGCTTTTCTATTAATAATGTGCAGAGATTGGGCTTCATTTAATCAAGCTTTATATACTTTTATGATACCCATGATGGATATTTTACCTCGTATTTTCTTTGGCTCATATTTCGCTCTCCTTCCCATACCACCTAATAATGCTCGAACATTTGACATTGTTAGTGATTAAATCTGCCTTTCCTCTCTCTCTCTCTCTGTGAGGAGATTAGATGAAATATGACCTTCAGTTTACTTCATGAGATTAGATGAAATATGACCTTCAGTTTACTTCATGCCAAATAAAACATCAATCTTTGTAGGGGCTTCCAACAATCTCTCTTATTAGAAAGTAAATGGAGTCTCACCATTGAATAGCCAACTTGCAGAAATAGATGTCTTGGTTATCTGTAATGAGAGAGATGACAACATAATTTAAACTCTGTTAACTAAACCTTGGAAATTTACTCCGTTATTAGAATTGCAGAGGGTCTACAGATTCTTCTTGAACAAGGATTTGATTCTAGTATTATTCATGTCATAAAACCAAGTTAGAGAAGGACAGTAATGCATAAATTCAGAGCAAATAAACAAGTTACTCAGATTTAGGGATCTTCTAGCCACTTACCAAATAGCCAGCTGTTGGTAAAATAACTGATCCTTGTTTTCATCTTCGAGCATAGACCTTTCTCT
Source organism: Petrea volubilis (assembly GCA_026212405.1). NCBI lineage: Eukaryota > Viridiplantae > Streptophyta > Magnoliopsida > Lamiales > Verbenaceae > Petrea > Petrea volubilis. The sequence goes on from CM047884.1 coordinate 7,524,811, forward strand.
GGTTTATTGCTCTGTTGCTCTGTCATTTTCTATACGATTGAAGACATTTTGTCGTAGCGTTCCTTTACTTAAAAAATTGCTGGTTATATAAACATGAAATGGACAGTTATCTTGACAATAAAGGTATTGACAAAATTTCTTTGTGTTGATTACTTAGTTCACAAATTGTTGGCTGAATAAACACGAAATTGGATTGATGATCAGGACAATAAAAGGATATCTGCAATCTGTTCCCAGAAATTTGGAACTCCTTCACATTCTCTAGCAGTGATTATTTTCTTTTCCAGGCTGACTCTTCCAGCTTAGACAAAAATCATTAGAGAATACTTGTTCATCCAAACCAAAATGATGCATCTCCACCTCATCTATAATTGAAGCATCTTTGCTTATTCCAGATTAATTAAAACCAGACTAAGAATACTTTATTGAGGCTAATGATGTGTCAATTTGTGGGGGTGTATATTCAACTTACAGTCAATTATACAAAATATCGTCTTGGGGGTTGGGGGTGGGGGTGGGGTTAGGGATATACCTGTTCAGCGACTCTGGAGCGTTTGTGCCTGAGTCAATTGTATCTCTAATATGCTTTTTGACTTTCCTTTTGGGACATTATGTTGGCATGCAAGATGGAGGCTGTAGAATAATACTTTTGTTATTGAATGCAATCCAAGGGACTAATGACTGTTGAATCTCTGTGTTCTTTGTCCTCCAATTTTTGCAGGGGTGATCCAATTCCTAGCAAACTGATAGAGAAAGTTGATGAATACATCCCTCATGACTTGACCATGTTTTTGATATTTTTGAGGTGATCTGTTGTTGGTTTATAATTGAAGCAGATTTTCTACTAATTCACACTGCTGCTTTATCATTTCAGAATTAATTTACATCCACATGCTGTAATACTTAACTTTCTCTTCTTTTGTGAAGAATGAGACAAAAGGTTGCAGATCTTGCGCCTGGATACACTCCGATGTAATGGATGATAATATCTACTTGACATCATGTTGCTCAGAGTCTTTGTTAGAAGAAAATACTTCTGATCCTTGTCTGGCTGAAAGTACAGATGTTGGAAGATCTAACAGCAACACCGGCAAAAGCTTTCTTGGCGGCCTACCCATATCCTTGATTTCAGTAATATGTCCATAGGTGAGTCTTTTCCCTAATCTTGTAGTAGCTTGCTTTACTTACTTCGTTTACGGAGAAAGATGATTGAATTCAAATATTGATTGTAGGGAAACCTAAGCGTTCTGCCTGACACTGTAAACTTACACTTCAACTTCTGTAGGGAACCCATTCTTGACCTTATTCCATACTCTGATGTCTTCCGAGGAGATTCTCGCCTCTTGAAACAGTTCCTTGATAGTTAGAGACTTCCATTTGTGAGAAAAGAATCAAGCACAAAGAGGCGTGCGAGGACAATAGATTTAAAAGCTCTCTTACCCGGGCAATGTAAGTTGAAGTTCTTCCCGTTGCGTTCTGGTCATGAATTGATGTACTTAGTTAATTCATGAAGATCCATTATGTGCCGCTATTTTCATATATTGTAGTCCGTTGTTAGGATTCGTATGTTCGATTTGTCGGGTTCTCAGGTGCTACTGTATTTGCATGAATGATAAACGTTCTCCGGAGCTATTATTTCGGCCTTCTGGAAAGAATTAAGGAAGGCAACATCATGGGAAGGAAGTTGAGGAAAAAGTTTGGGGTGATCTAAACAACTATGCAGCAGCTTCTGTTGAGTTTGTTTATGTTTATTTTATTATCACGTCAGTGTATTTATTTCAATGCACATATTTATTTGTGGGAACATTATCTAAATTACACACTTCCTGAGGGTATTTACAAGTTGTACAAGCACGTGTTCAACTAGAATTTCCCGGCTACAATTAGCTTTGTTGCCTCGAGCTTGTTTCAGATATCCGCTGTAAATGTTACTACATCGATGAGGTCAATAAAATGATTTTTTTCAAAAAATTTACTTCCTCATGGTTCTACTCTTCTGGAGTGTTTACTTTGTCGCTATTTAGATCCTTGTTTTTTTCATTCTTCATATCTCTCTAATTGATTAATTAATTAATTGCTCATTAAATACAGGTAATTAAGAAAAGTCTCAAAAAGAAAAAAGAAAGAAAGAAAAGAAATTTAAAACAACTTAAATTCTATTTTTTTGACTAGTGAGAATAAACTAAATTCATTAATGCAAGTGTTCCACCGACAGCTTTAATAGTAGAAGTCAAATGAAGATTTAATTTCTGAAAGAAATTTCCATGAATACTCGGTATTAGTTTGGGGTGGTTGGGGGGGGGGGGGGGGTTTGAGAGAGAGAGAGAGAGAGAGAGCGAGTCGGCATTGTAAAT